>SSNP01000002.1:6260196-6446542 GCA_006937955.1 Pachypanchax playfairii | reverse complement strand
AAAAAAAAGCAGCTTCTAATAAGTAAACCTCACAATTGTAATGAAAAAAATAATTGGAATTTGTTTTTTTAAGAACATATTTACAAAAACCTGATAAAACATGTTTCCACTGCTTTTCTTCAGTTTGTCTGAGTCCGCAAGCCCCTCTCTTTTTGGAAGTTATTTGTCATAAGCAGATTTTTTTGTGTTTTACTGGTTTTCTCTAAAAAAGCAAACAATAACTCCAGATTTTGGGTAATGTTGTAACCTGAGGCCACTGGGAGCTGCTCAAAGGAAAACTGCACATGACTGATTCAGTGTACAACAGAAAGTACCACAGCTCATGAAGTCACTTTTTATTAAAGGGAAGATAAGTCGGTTTATTTTCGGGTCTGTGAGACAGTTACAGGATGAAATATTCAGTTTGGAGCTGTTGATTTGCATTTTGCTACACGTGCAAGCTTAACGTACACAGCTGAATCCCGTGTTGTAAAATACTTACAAAAAAAGCACATTTACTTAATTTTCTCCCACATACTTCAGCAACATTTTAATACACCATAAATCTCTTGAAAGCAGCTACATCATGTATTTTAGAGTTTGCCTTTTCCTTTAGTGGGTTATACAGTTTCTCTCTGCAAATAAAACAACATAACCGGGTGTAAAATATTATTACACATGGAACTAACTTCTACAACACAATTTGAACAATTCCCAGGTGCATAGTGGGGCATTTTATTGAATTGTATGGGTGTTTCCACATATTTTTTTTTTACAATTATTCAAATTGTGAGTTTGGTTTGTGTTTAACGAACATGAGATAGCAGCAGTAAAATCTCCATCCTTAGTTTAACTGATTAGCCGTGTGCAATAACAGCTGCTGATGTGTTTTAATCGATGACAGAGATCAATTTTTGAGTAAACACACAACTTCTACATACAGATGTCAATAAACAAAAAAAGATCTTTTGATTATTAAGCTGGTTTTGGCAAACATTTATAAATATCTAATGAAGACCTGCAAAACATACTTTGATATTAAATTTAGAAGACAGTAAAAACAACCCTGACAAATAATTGATATTTTCAAAATACTCTTAAACAAACCAAAAGGGATCAAAACAATTAAAACTGCCTCATTATGGGTTTCTGGATTGTCTCTTACTTTTGGAAATGATGACATGATGAGCTGTTCCTTCTCTGTCACTACGTCACCATCATGCTGTCACTCAAATAAATTGCGATAGAATTATCCATGATTGCATTTGAAATGCAAAACAAGGCAAATCTTTTAAGGCGGGAGGGCCGTTGATTTGCTAGCATTTGGAAAACTTCATCGCAGATCTTACTAGACCTTTCTAAACGTACATCTGTATTAGGATAACAGATCACAGCATGCAGCCTTCTTCTGTATCCGGACCCCTTTAGCAGGATCCAGTATTAGCATCCAGTAATTTCATCAATCTTGTCTCAAAATTACAAGGAGAGTCATATGCCAGGGATAGAGGAATACATTTGTGATGTATGTGCCTTGAGTTCAAATCGTTTTTTTTTTAGGGGGGGGTTAAAGTTTTGTTTATTTTTTTGGCATTGCTATTTATCAGAAGCATGTTACCTGCAATTTCTAGAGCCAAGCAGAACAGCAGGAGATGCAGTTGACACTCTGGAAACGTATCTGAATCATGCAGTGAAGCAGCTGCCCTTCAGCAATTACAGTTATGAAGCCATAAATCAGAGCTTTAATAAGAAAGACAGGAGTAAAGCTGAAAGACATGTGCTACCTCAGAGGAAATGTCTTCATTTGTATAGTCCCGGGGCTTTTTCCCCCTTTTTTTATCCCTGGAAGAAATTCTTCAGATGTATAACTTTATTTAACGCTGAATCTCTGCATTTATCAGATGCGTTTATAAGATGGATGAAATGTCTTTGTAGAGCACAGAATACATTTTCAGGTTTATGTCATCATCAAGCATGGGATGTTTTCTATTTTTAGGGAAAAGTCGAATGCAGATGACTATTCTGCAATACAGGACTTTTGGCTTTGGGTTTATTGTTAATTATATCTGATGCTGTTATTTAACCTTTATTAACAGAATGTTGAGATAACCGGTGTGTATATAGACTTTTTTTTTTAAACAAGCAGTCAAAACAACTATTTTCAGTTTCACTTACATTAATGCATCGGGGACTACACAACAAATACATCACACAAAGTGGCAATTTGTTATGGTGCGTTCACACCGACGGCTTTGTAAACGTCAAGCAACGTTCATAACGCTTCAAGTTTGAAGCTTGTAACGCCTGACTATTAAAAAGAGCGCGTAGGCGGGGCTTCTTTTGTTATCGGATGTTCTGAGCTATGGCGGAGAGTGACTTGGCTTTATTTACTCCCTTTGTGGATACACCCCATTCTTCGAATGTGTTCTGAGTCTGGGGAGTTAAACAATTTGCTACATATGGATGAGGTTCGCGTCCAGCGCTACTTCAGTCTGCTCGCGTTTCAAGCTTCAACGCCTGAAACGCTTGAAAAGCTTTGAAAGTTGACGCTGTTAACGCTCACAAAGCGACGCAGGGACTCTGACGCTCCTCTGACGGACTCCACCATAGACTTTACATGTAAACTTGACGTTTCTGACCTTAATGGTTGGGCCAGTGTGAACAATCACAATAGAAGGTGCCTCTGAGTTTCCACTGACACATTCATCAGCAGGTGCTTCTAAGTTTAGAGTTAACAATCATTGTTGATGATGATAAAATGCTTGCCTTTAAAGTAATCTTTATAGTAGAATTATAGTCATGTGTATATTTTAATCTTTAATTTGTTAACTCTTTATAAACTCCTATATTCCAATATGTGTTTGTGTGAATGGGTGAATGACAAACTAGTGTTGAAGTGCTTTAGGAGTCAGAGTTTGACTTAAGAAATGTAAGTCTATTTAAATGTTTAAGTACACACCATTTACCATATGAGATCCACTTTGATAAATTGCTAAAGAATAATAAAGACTAAAGAATAGAAACAAGAAGACATAGTTCAGAAAACTGCCAAGATCAACCTCCTTTTGGGACTTTTCTATGTTTTGGAGATCATTTTGGTGCCTAATGGCAGCTTGACATTATTGTGATTTGTTAGCTTTTTGTTATCACTGACTAGTTAAATCTGCTTCTTTCTGGTTATACAGTGGGGCAAAAAAGTATTTAGTCAGCCACCAATTGTGTAAGTTCTCCCACTTAAAAAGATCAGAGAGGCCTGTAATTTTCATCATAGGTATACCTCAACTATGAGAGACAAAATGAGGAAAAAAAATCCAGAAAATCACATTGTCTGATTTTTAAAGAATTTATTTGCAAATTATGGTGGAAAATAAGTATTTGGTCAATAACAAACGTTAATCTCAATACTTTGTTATATAGCCTTTGTTGGCAATGACAGAGGTCAAACGTTTTCTGTAAGTCTTCACAAGGTTTTCACACACTGTTGCTGGTATTTTGGCCCATTCCTCCATGCAGATCTCCTCTAGAGCAGTGATGTTTTGGGGCTGACGCTGGGCAACACGGACTTTCAACTCCCTCCAGAGATTTTCTATGGGGTTGAGATCTGGAGACTGGCTAGGCCACTCCAGGACCTTGAAATGCTTCTTACGAAGCCACTCCTTCGTTGCCCGGGCGGTGTGTTTGGGATCATTGTCATGCTGAAAGACCCAGCCACGTCTCATTTTCAATGCCCTTGCTGATGGAAGGAGGTCNTGACCAAATACTTATTTTCCACCATAATTTGCAAATAAATTCTTTAAAAATCAGACAATGTGATTTTCTGGATTTTTTTCCCTCATTTTGTCTCTCATAGTTGAGGTATACCTATGATGAAAATTACAGGCCTCTCTGATCTTTTTAAGTGGGAGAACTTACACAATTGGTGGCTGACTAAATACTTTCTTGCCCCACTGTATATATCTGAAGGTTTTGTCTGGCTTGAAGTTATTGTTGTAATTTTTTAGTCCCACAGAACTAACAAAAAGGAGTAGATCTAAATCCCAAATAAATTAAACTACATCCTCAAAACATGTCAAATAACGCCAAGCTTTGTCATCAATCTTCCAAAGAGGAAAGGGTGTTCAACAAGCATCAAGCATCCTACAGGTGGAAAGTGATTTATTAAAAGCTTTAACATCTAATATTTATTTGTTTGTTTGTTTGTTGTTGTTGTTACCAGTCTGAAATACATAAATGTAGTTTTCAATGCATGAAAAATAAATATATTAAATGTGCTAGGTTTTATCACTTTTTCAGATTTGGAGTGGTAAATAATTTTCTTTGAAATGTTGAAGAATAATAAACATTTAAATCTAAATATGGATGCAGTTTGAAAAAAAAAAAAAAGCATGACACAAAATATTTACATGTTCCAACATATAAGCCAGACCTCAAATCCCTCATAATCACCTTGTTAGAACAAGATTCTCATAGTTGTCATCTTTTGTTTGATTGTTGACATTTTACACTTAATAGTCATAATGTTGTGGATTTGTAAAGTGGGAGGATATTGATTAAATAGCTCTATAAAACATTGTGTTGCAATAATGAAAAATAGAGGTCTGAGGGTGGATTGAGATATATGGAAGTCTGAGGAGACTGATGCTCCCTTGGCTCCTATGGAGGACGTCTTAGTGAAGGGAAGAAAAAAAGCAAAGGTCAATCCTCTTAGACAGGCGAAGGAGTGCAGCTCCTCTGGGGAAAGCCTCCAGTTCATTCACCAACGCTTTTGCTACCTAGAGGCAAATTCCTCCCTGTCTTACAGTGAAATGTACTTGCTCAAACATGGGTTGACACTTGCTGTCCTGGAGTGAACGGAAATGCAGTTCGAATGTTTTGTGGAATCCAGACGTGAATCGTACTTCTGTCCAGAAGTCACAAATAATTTAGAATAAACAAATTTTAAGTGGAGGAGATGCACCTGACGTGACATAGAATGATTTAAAAACAAACTAATAAATGTACCCATACACCTATAAATGTAATGTTTCATTTGACTGCTGACAAGCTTCCACTTTTTTCCTGGATGTGCTAATGAAGAGTTACAATCATGTGTGTTCTCTAAGAACAATGTTTACCTGTGAAAGTAAAGACTGTCTTCCAGGGAAGAAGGTGTGGAGCAAAAAAAATCATAATTGCTGTGACAAAGAAAAAATTGAGTGTAATAGGCGACTGAATGTCGAGCTCCAAATGAAGTATTGGATCAAAGGAATTTAAGAATCTCAGACTGTAGATATTTGGTTGTTTAAAATCCTTTTTTAAAGAGCATAAACATTTCTTTATAACTTATAACTTATAGGAATTTGTTTTGCCTTTTTTGGTATTGCAAATGTTTGAAGCTCTGCTACGATGTCTGGTGTGCAAGATGGGGTTTCATGTCATTTAGGTTGGACATACTGGTATTCGAAACTTGCTGCTCGATTCACGCTGGAAGCTTCTTAGAAGTGGACCGTATTGTCTGGAACCTTGCAGTTACATTGTTGTTGAGCAATATAATTCCTGCTAATGACTCTAGTACCATTTCTGCTACACGGCAATTTTTAGTAGTGCGACCTACTATTCAAAAATAGAACCACAGAGAGTTCAGTGAGACTGAAGCGCCAGTATAAATGGAAATTTCACTCGATGACGTCACAATTTGCTCGAGCCATGAGTCGCACGCAGGTATAATGAGGCCTTTAGACTCTCTTGTTATATTTAAACTAGTCATGAGCAATTGTGGAAAGCAGCCAAAGTCAAAAGAAAAACTTCAAAAGACCTTCAGGAAGCCTGGGGATCTATTGATTAAGAGAACTTTTTAAATAATACTTTAAAAGACCAAAGACCGTATTTTTTCACTGAGCTGGGGCGTCTTTATGAGATCTGTTAAAGAATTTCCATTACAAGAGCTTAAAACAGCTGCACAAAACAGGCTGGAAGTTCAGTGATGGTGACGACAACCTTTTTTTTTCTTTGGACAATGTTCTTTTCACATTGGAACTGAACCAAACAGTTCTTGGTCATTATAAATTTATGCTCGGTGTTGATGAGTTGAATCAAACAACCTCCAGATTGCTGGTTTGATTTCCTAGATTTATCTAAAATTTTAACATATTATCTAGCTCTAACTTTAGGTATATAGAAAAACAAACAGTAATAAGTTCAGTGTCATATATATTACCTTCTGAAAATTTAGGAAAAACTCAACACGAAAGACATTTTTGGTACTCAGTCTTTGTTTAACTCCCAATCTTTATTTATGGTGTATTTCTTTACTTTTGTTTAGCATCTATATGGTCTAATGTTTAAATGTTCTTCTAAAATCCTTGATGTTAATAAGCCCCCATCAGACTAACTGGATTAATAACATTGAGTGATGGGCATTTCTAAAAATTATTTTCTGTTGCAGGTTGATAATGGAAGTTAGAGAACTGTTTAAATTTAATTATATATTTTTAAATAAATTTAAAGATACTAGAAACTAACCCCTGAAAATAGTTATTTAGGCCCATCAAAGAAACAGGGATGCTCCTCTCAGTCTGAGCTCAAGGATGCCAGGGGTAGGTCAAGGGCTCTGATTGTCAGTGTTTATTAATGGGTCCTGCTGAGGCTAGTGACAGCAGGGTGATCTCTGTGATGATGATGTCTTATTGCCTTCCATGAGTGCCTGAGGTACATACATATTTATGATGTGCTGCCACCTTGAAGCCAGCAAGAACTATCTATTTAACACTCGGGCCATTCGGATGCTTTCCAAAGTACAGCCATAACAACAACCCAGAGCCTGTAAGTTTAACAAAATACTCAGTGACTTTTTACGTTTGTGTTACTAACAGTAAAGTGGCATAAAAACACATTTATTTCACATGTCATGCAAATGTGTTCCATGATCCTGAGGTGAAACAATAACCTCCAGATTTCCATGGGAGCCGTGTCAGCACTTCCTGTTAATCAGATGGCTTTTAACACCAATAGAATTAATTTGAACTAATTTGTGTGACAGATTGATTTGTGACACTACATGTGTATGTATTAAATATTAACAGCCAGCACTTCCTGGGGGACAGATGTGATTTTAAAGGGCAAATCATACGCGACCATTTAACTGATTAATACGAGCCACTCATTTTGAGCATACAGATTTGTTGTCTTCACAGACAAAGACACTCCTCAATCTTATCCCGAGTTTCATAGTCACCCATATGACAGATGAACACAGACAAAATGATATTTTTATCCATTTAGACAGACTTTCCCAGTCTTAGATGCTACACACCATTTCATTTTTTGTTTTTTTTTTAATTTTCATCATCAGAGATAATGAAGATTTCTTGAACTTTGAACTGAATAAGTGATTAAAGACATAAAGGTGCCCCTAATGAATAATGAAAATAATTACTTTGAGTCCTAAATTAGTTTTAGCGAGAAAGAAGGTCACTAAATGGTATTTTAATTTACTTCTCACATGCTATGATGAAATGTTTTTGAAAACGCTGCATTTATTTGCTGTTTTTTTAACTTTTAAGTAAACTTAGATTATAATAAAATTAGATATAAAAGGTTAAAAGAAGTTAGGATTAAGATTTACTTCTAATATGGGCAGATTTAAGAGAGAAAAAAGCTCTTGTCAGGACTCCCTTAATAATTCATCTTTGGCTGGCCTGACTTCACATGAAGATTGCCTTATAAAAAAGAACTGGCATAGTAAAATATTATCATTTCATAATTTATGTGCGTTTGTTGTGATGGTAAAACATTTTAAAACAAGTGGCAAATGGAGCTATTAAAGGGTTTTCTTAGAGTCTGGGCTGATAAATCTCAGGTAAAAGTGATAAGGAGGCCAATGCAAACTCAGAGATGTGTCTCGGCTCTTCTGATGTCCCACGATTCATTTGGTACCAGATCTTATCTCATGGTTTGATATTTGAAGCACAAGATTAGGGCTTTTAAATGAAATCGCCCTTATCCTTTAAACCTCTCATTTTGATCAGATGGAAAATATCCCGGCTGTGCAAATAAATTGTAGGTTTTATCCAGAGCACGCTTTGTTGTGATTTGTGATGACAGGAGTTGAATATTACTCTGATACTGTATGGCACTGTAAATCCACTGCTTCATCATTGCTCCTGCTGTCAAATGTACTTTGAAGTTGTATTTCAGCCATGTCCACCAAGCGCTGAGCTCTCTGAATATAGAAATAATGAATGCTGTCTAGAGACAATGTCACTATTATTTTACATCTCCCAAGTCTCTGTCTCTCTCGCTCTCTCTCTTTCTGTGTCTGTCCGTTTTATTGGAGGTTTCTTCTGCACCTCGTGTTTTTCCCACATTTTCACTTCATGCATGGCTCTGTCCCCTCAAAGCAGATTCACACCACCCACTCTGAGTTGATTCACTTGTCTTCCGTCCCCTTTTGTAGACTGGGCTGTTAAGATGTTGTCACTTTTGAACATGTGTGAAATATAGACAAGGATCTTTAAAAAAAAAATAAAAAAAAAAGGTCTCACAGTGAGTCCATGTGAAAAACCTTCTGAGAATGAGGAAGCTTAGTGAAAAATCCAGAACCATGCCAACAAAACTAAATGTATCTGTTTCAGAGTTTTCTTTTACCACCATCTCATTACGTCATGAGCAAAGATGCATCACAGACATCAAATGTAGAGTTTATACATTGATACAAGCTGTACAAACATTATCATTACATCTGTTGAGAGAGGACAGTCATTGATCCAATGCTTTTACATCTAGGGAGTTTTTTTTTTACTCAGTATTTTTAGAGAAGTTTGATATGGACTAAATAAAAATAAAAAAGATTTCTTGTACTCTGTTGGCTTAACACAGGTTAAACATTGAGATTAACGGTCCTGTTAGCGTGTCTGACACCCACTTTCATGTAAAGATGTGAAGGATAAAAAAAGTAAATATTTCACAGCAGTAGCAACAGTTTTGATGCATGTATGGCAAAAAGAGTAAAACATTACTGGGATGTCAGACGTTAGGCATTTAAAACATAATATTCAATCCCACATGGTCCAATTCTGTCCAGTTATAATCGTTGACATTAAGATTCAGTTTTTTATGAAATGGTAAAAAATATCTGTGAAAACCAGCAGATTGCATTAGCATTACACTAAAACAGTTAATTCAGGTCTGACTCGTAAAAACACAAACACTTTAGTTTTTACTATATAACAAAATTTTATTATATAGATTAATTGTTTTTGTTTTCTTTTTTTTACAATAAACTGCTTCCAACAATAAGCAGTTTTCTGTTCTAGATTTCATTAGTTGCAGAAGTTGTATGGATTTATTGTCAGTATTCTTATGATGCATCAGCATAAATCATAAAGTTTTAATGCCAGTGATAAAAGCAGATTCGGTACTGTTGGCTGACCACTTTTTAAATGTGTGTGTGTTGTGTTTGTTGCTCTGTTATTTGGGATATTTGTAGGATAATAGTCATTGGGGATTATTTTAAGGGGTAACCCTCTACTAAGGTAAATGAAATAACATGCAGAGAAATCAATGAGACTGTCGTGTGTACTGTCTTTTGACATCCATAAACATCTGGAAGGGGCTCCATGAAGGCCCGCCTGCAACAACCCCAACCAAGGTAGAGATGCCCACCGCCCAGAGTAGAGAGCGTCCTGGCAAAGCAACCTGACAAAGCGATTATTTATTTTATGTAAAATGTTGTTTTTTGTGATTCAGTCATAAAAAAATCTTAAGTTGTTGACACCAAATCGTCAGCTACAAACAAGTTTTGCTTTCTGTTTTTCTAGTGTGAAATTTTAATCCTAACAGTTTGCATATTTGTAAAATCTCCCAAGAGCCAAGAAAAGAGACTCTAGTTTAAAGTCTGAGTGGAAACATTTTAACAGAGCCATCAAGGGAGATACTAAAGCTGGTCATGCAGTGGGCCACACAACGTGGAAGCAAACACAGATACTAGATATTTTATCAAGCTGGAAATTCAGATTTAAGTGAGTGGATGAAAGAATTGAGTGTGGTGTTTATTTTCTCTTGGATTAGATTGCGATGATATCATTAATAAAAATGAAGGCTGATTGGTGAGACTGGTAAGACAGTTTTGTAAGTCTGGCAGACATAAAAGGGGTGAAAAGGTAAGTTTAAGGAATTAGGTTCTAAGAACCAGTTAATAATGTGAAAATTGAAAGTCTCAAAACTCGTGAAGCCTTAAAACATTTTAAAGGTTTTTATTGGCTGATAATCTACATTACGGTACATTTGGTAAGGACATCTATTGGAGAATTAGGGAGAAATTCTCATGAAGGGGGTCAAGGAAACTGCTAATTAGGGCCCCGTTACATAAGAAGTAGTCTGCAACACACTTGTTTTTGGAGCAGAGCTCAAAACAAGAAAGAAGGGCACAAACAAATGCACAACAGTCGTTGCTGGTAGACCGAAAATAAATCCATGAAGAAGTGATAACTTTTCCAGTTGAGGGTTGAAAGCAAAATACAGTAAATTCATCAGAGTGTGAATCACTACTTCCAGTAACGTAGCAGTTTGTTTGACTTGTCAGTTCATTAAGGAGACATAATCCACTCCGTGATCCAAGGATTATCCAAAAACAGAAACAGTTTGACTTACAGGTTGCAGAGAGAGGAAGCAGAGAAAGAGGTCCAGATGAAGGTGTCCAGGTTCAGAATCCAGGAAGTCCAACGATACAGTGAGAAAAAAAGAGACGGCAGTTGAAAAGCCGGATCGGGTCGATCCAGGTTCAGCATCACAGGTTCAGAGATATTCAGAGTTTACTTAAGTAATGCTGGTTAGTGAGACAAACAAATGCTTAACAAAGTAACAACAGGTAGCCAGTCACACCTCTCTTATAAAGGGACAGATGGCGCTGATGACAGTCTAGACACCTGCAGGTGAGTCATATTATGTTAATGAAAAAAAAAAAAAACACTGACAGAGATGGAAGACAGGTACATGACAGATGGATTTGGATGTGGTGCACTGCACCTACTGCTTGGTAGCTGAAGGATCTTTTAGAGCAGGGCTATTCAAATCCAGGCCTCAAGGGCTGGTGCCCTACACATTTTAGATGTGTCTCTGCTCCAACCCAGCTGATTCAAATTTTCCAACTTCCTCCTCAGCTTGGCAAAGTTCTGCAGAGGCCTGCTAACGAGCCATCATTTGATTCCAGTGTGTTGAATTAGGGAAAGACCTAAAACATGCAGGATGCTGGCCCTTGAGGTCTGGATTTGAATAGCCCTGTTTTAGAGTCAAGCTGAAAGCAAATTTGAGCAAACTTAAAGGCAATGTAGATCAAGCTAATGGCTATACCTAGACAAGCTAATGACTACTCAGAAGCAGACCCTTTAAAGAACTGTTACACCTCTCTGCAAGTCAAGCAGTGGGCGTGCAGTTATCTGTATCACCTTGATTATGTTAATCAGCTGCACCTGTGACTGTAGAATAAAAGTCTGCTTGGTGTGACTTGTTGCAGATCATCACTGTAGCTTTTGGGTGACTGTTGGTGAGGCTTTTAAATGGTTAAAATGGATCGCTGATGGTTTCAGAACAGAACTTTTAAACTCTCAGTATCATCTTCTGTCTCTATTTTAAGTTGTCACCAAACAAGACCCCCATATTTTGTTATGGCCTAGCTCAGGGGCCATAATAAGTAAATAAAGAGACGTGTTTCAATTACAAAATTAACTTAAAAGTAGTTAAGTCAAACAGAAACACAAAGCTGTCTAGAGATAAGAAGAGGGAGTAAAATGGATCCTCCGGTTCTCAGGTGGAGGTGGATCCTCTGGGCTTCACAGACCAGCTGCTTCCAGTTTCTAATCAATGCCACTCACTCAGAAATCTGCAAAAAGCAAACCCACAGAAGCATTGGGGATAAATCCCTAGTGCTGCAGCTCTGTTTAAATCACTGTGGTAAAAAAAAAAAAAAAAACATTGTTCATATCTTTAACACCACATTCATCCGATCACTCTAACTTCAATGTGTTTTGATGAAAGAACCAAAACCACAAAAAATAAATACAAATATAACTCTGGTAGCCTTTGGATTAATGTATATTTTAGTCAAAAACTAAACCAAATTATGTTTGTGTTTTCTTTGAAATAAACCATTTTTTAGTCGCTGCATGAGAGGAATGTGTAGAGAAACTTGAACGTATTGGCTTATTTAAACGGACTGTAGAAATGTTACAGCAAACCAGTTTCTGAACAGATTTGTGGTGTAAGTTAAGTTATGTTTAATTCTTCAAAAATTATTAGATTAACACAGTTTATTTGTAGTGTAAACATTGTGAAACTCTGCTTAAACTGATGTGATGCATAAACCGTTTCCTGCATTACAAACTATAAAATAATCATTATCAAAAGCTGTAAAAGTGCTAAAAACAAAGAATAAACAAAAATCATAAACTTGTGGATTATTTGTACAGCCCAAATGAGCAAGTGATGTTTTGCCTTTGTAAACAATCTTGGAGACGATCAACACGATTTTCCTCTGATTCCATGTATGAAAGTGACTTTGAATGATATCTTTCACTGACACAAACAAAGATAATTTAGTTCCTGCCTTATTTTGCTTGTTTTAGTGTAACCCAAGGCTATTTAGAATGGATCTATCCAACTCCTCTAACCTAATCTGCCATTTGGGGGCTTAATGGTAGGGAGGTAAAAACAGACATTCTGCTTTGTGATTGGACAAAAAAAGTAACCAAGGAAACCATACAGCCCTTTAAGTGTTGTAAATTGGTTGAAATGAGTTTATCTGTATTACGAGCTGTGGGAGTGTTCAGGTAAACATGATCAATCAGCAACATGGTCCCAATTCAATTAGTTTAGACAAGTTGCTTTTTTTCCCCAGTACTTATTGCTGAGTTATGTGTGTTTGAGGAAGTTTTAAGGAAAAACCTACTAACTTTGGGTTGAAATTTGGAACATAATTAGGAAAAGCATTTCAAAGGCAGCCTCATAAATAATGCAGAATTCTTTGTTAAATGTCCCTGACAGGCAGTGCTGGCGCTGCAGAACATGAACCTCAAGAATGGCTGAGCTGGTCTATCTGGTCATCAGGCACCTCCCTCGGAGCACTATAAATTGACAGAAATGGGAGACAGCACAGAATAGATGAGATAGATTAAATGAGTAACACTCCCTATTAATAACAGTCTTAATGTGGCGCCATGCAACTCAAAATTGGGACATACTGTGAGCGGTTAGTTCAACACAAATCATACTGTGTATTCCCTGAAGCGAAGCTAAACCAATTTGTATTGCACATGCTGTCTTTTATGTATTGGTCTTTCAGCTCATTCAGATATTGGCTGTCAGCACAATGGAAACGGAGCAATTTGCTAATTTTTTCAGGTAAGAAAACATGCAGCACTAAGCAAAGAACAAAGAAAAACAATGACAAAACATCAACAAAACAGCTTTTGTTCCTTACAAAAAGTGATAGTCTTTTTTGAATATTTTTCTCCATAAAAAAGTTCTTTACATTTTCTGGAGGTCTTTCACAATTTTTGTTTTTAACTTTGGCTTCTTCTCTTTTCAGTCCACTCTTTTTGTTTAAAACATTAATCTCTGATTAATATAAAGTTTAACTAATTAAAAGATTAGGATTATGCAAAATTGCTTGAAAATGTTTGACACCTGCCATGAGAGGTATCTCATTTACAAAATTATACACAGAAAGAATATATAATAAGTCCTTTTTGGCTTCACTGAAGTCATTTTTCTGTGTTTAATGGGCCCATGTTGTGCAAAAAAAAAAAAGAGCTACTTTTTACTGTGGTGTGATGAAGTCAGTTTAGTTTAAAGACGTTTGATGCTTACATCGTGTTTTTTTTTTCTTTTTCTTTTTCTCCCTAACCTATTTTTACATTGCTTTGTTTCAAAACCAAACCACAGTCTGATTGTCTAAACCAAACAAAGCACATCCTGATTAGTTTCAGCTTGATTGGCTGAATTGTAAAAACGACACATGCAGAATTACATTAATTATATGTGATTAGTTTGAACTTTCCTAATCAAGAGAAAGTTTTTGTGTATTATTTAAATCATTTTATACCTACAGTTGAGCTTTCTTTGGAGTGACTCCTACAACTCATATTTGACCACTTCTTTAAAGGGATAGTTTAGTTTTTTATTATGAAGGTAGTTTGTTGTGCTTATAATTAGTCAGTGATTTAACTTTGATGTAAAGACAATCAGTCTACGAGCTACAACTGTAATCTATGCAAATGTTGGTCATTAATTGTCTTATTTTTGTCTATTCTCTGTTGTACTCTCTTCTTTAGCTTTATGTACTTTTGTTTATTGCTCAATTGTTTTTTTTTATTATTCAGTTTTGGAAGTTTATTCAAACTTTTAGATGTTTGTTTTAGAGCCTAACAAGGGGCCTGTAAATTACAACAATGCTAATGTATTGTAAATGGTAAATTGACTGCATTTATAAAGCACTTTCCCTGACTCACTGACCAAAGTGCTTTGACATTACAAGCCTTATTCAGTCATTCATAGCAACACTCACACACCAATTTGCCAAATCGGAGACTGCATGCAGTTCAGTTTGATATTTAGTGGAAAAAAAATGGGATCAAATTATCAACCTTCAAGTTGGTGGACAACTGCTCGCTTTTCTGAGCCACAGCCAACTTTATACTTGTTAAATTTTGTAAACTAATAATAAACCTAGGCAGTATGAGATCTGAGTGATCAGGGTTAAACATTGTTGAGGAAAAATCGACATAAAAAAAGATCCATTTTAGAACTTGGCAGGTAAGAGTGATACTGACTAATGAGAGGCATACCAGACAACCTAATTAAAACAAACTCAACTGTTGCTTTGAGTCATGATACCCTCAAAAAGTCTGACATTTCAACCAGAGTGTGTTTCAGCGTCTCTGAGTGTTGGTTTAGCCCAGAGGTCTGTGACAAATGTGGGTGATGTCTCTGCCCCAGATCTGTAGCACTTTGTCCCCTTTGATTTTCCTTGACTCGGGGGCTTGCATAAGCACATTGAGAGAGAAGTCAAGGTCACTCCCACTCTGTTACTGGAGTCTCATGAATATTGAGATTAATCAGAATTTTCTGGTCCAAAATAATATATATAAAAAAAACAGGACAGATGTGCACAGCTTGTAGATTCAAGGCCAACTTTTAAGAGAAGTGTTTATGTTGCCTACCGAACAACTTTACATCTCTTTTCTGCTACACGCCCCCACCCCGCACATCCTGATGCTGCTTTTAACTCAAAAACAAAACATGAAACACGGTTAGTTTAGTGCTTTGACTGGAAATAAAGTTGGATTGACATCTTGAGTTCCAAGATACATCTTTTATCTTTTGAGAAAACACACAATTCTTCCATCCTTCTGTTTTTCTTAACAATATAACTCTAAAGTATCACATTTGATAAACATTTTTCTAAGACCTCCATCTCTTTAACAGGATCTATATTTTCCTCAGATTCCTGCTGCATTTATTCTTCTAACCTTGAGCCGTGGACCTAAGCACTATGGCCAGTCTTTTTTTCATTACTATATAATTACATACTCAAATATTACCCAATAAACAGCTCATTGAAAAAATAAAATCATTTCATTCAGACTTTAAAGAAAGTTTTAGCTCGTTTTCAGTTAAATCTCATTTCAAAAAGAATCTCAATAATAAAGAAGCTGATTTGAGCCATTCATCTTCTTCAGATTTCATGCTCTTCTTACATAAAACGTTTTTCCCTTTCTCTGGGTTATTCTTGAGATTGCAAAGTCCCCCTGTTGCAACAATGAAAGTCACTGTGACATCACAAATGATGTCAGATCTAAAAACTCTAGTGAATTCAGAGACTTTGCACTTGGCATTTGTAATACAGCCTCCTGAGTAAACAAGCAGATGTTTGAAGGTAATCTGTAATTGATAAACATTAATATTCATTATTAAAATAAGCAAATTACACACAATGCATTTGACTTTAAAAAGTCATTTTGTATCAGTTATTCTTCTGCACATCAACCTTTCCATCTAATCTTAGTTCTTTTTCTACTTTTTTGGTCTGTTTCCAGTGTCAGGAAAAAAAAAAAAACCGTAACAGTCTGAAAAACAACAACTTTATCAGAAATGCTGACCTTTAATTACAAAACCTTTGCCGTGGGAGACCTTAGCTTCTACTGAAAATGACATTTATAAATACCGAAATGTCCCAGCGAATTGCTTTTTATTAAAGTCACAGAAAAGTTAAGATACAATCAATCCATTCGTCAAATATAGTGTTGGAGCGGGGGGCGGGGGGGGGTTAGCTGTGTGTGCAGAGAACAATGTGTAGGTGATTTAAACTGTCCACGTATGTAGACCACAGACACGGTAGAAAAGGGTCTCTTCTATCAGTCACTGTAGCGATGGAAAGTCGAGATGTTTCCCAACCAGGCTAGTGTGTTTGTGTGTCTGGGACAAGAAATCAATACGCCCGGTTTCACAGACTGTTTTACAGTCTAGGCAGCTTTCAACCTAAATGTTTGTCTGTTTTATTCAGTGACGCTTCTGAACAAACTATTACCCACAGGGAGCGGAGAACAAATGTGAAAACAAATAAACTGGCAACCCATTTCATTACTGTTTGCACTTACAGATGGAAATCATGTAGTTTGGAAATTTTCTTTATACATGGTCAAAGAAAAATCCATCAGGGCTAAGATCCGAGCCATTATATTACAACCTCAGAGGAAACATTACTTCTCCGGGCTGGCTTGTTTTATTCCTGATCTATCTGTCCACCTATCATCACAAGGATTCCGAGGCATCTGCGGGGACACGTGTCTTCTAACACCTCTCCCTTGATGAAAGAGGATTTCCCATTTGATATAGGAAAGGTTATATAGATTGCGATAATGTTTAGTACAGCATTCACCGGCGAGCGAAAACAGGAACATTTCCTTGCCTAAACTCATTTCATCTTTGCTTTTCATTATGACGACCACAAACATGCTGCACGAATGTGATTCTAATTCTCTTTTCACTGAGCACAGCACAGCGCTGACGCATTTTGGACTGAAATGAAAATAAGAATATCTTGGTGATTTAGAAAAAAAAACCTTAAGGGTACCCTTTCAGCAGTCTTTATGTACTGTGCAAACAAGAAAACACGAGATGGGAAAAAAGGAAATGAATAATTGGGAGCTTGCACTAACTGTCAGATTACTGCCTTCTCACAACAAACTACTTTCACAGATTTACCACAGAGACTAGAAATGGATAAAAACAAATTTAAATAGGATAATGTTTCCCCCAACGATCTAGTTTTAGATTTTGCAAGACATCAATGTGCTTTTTCCTCTTACACAGAAAATTTCTGGAAATTATTTGCTGTCATTTTATAAGCAAGAGCTTTTGCTTCCAACAGTAGGCCTCATTTGACAATTCAGTGTTAAAAGAAAAAAGAAAGCAGAGAGTGGTGCCTGAGGCTGAGTAGAACAGACAAGCAACAGCTTCACATCACTCACCTGGATTCAACAAGGACAGAAATAGCACTAAAAGCACCCACTCTCACTTTGTAACTGTTCTTTTGTTTCCCTGTCTCCTGCGTTAGGCTAGTGTCATGGCAGCCAAAACATCCCGATGGGCTGTTTGCCTCCACAATACAGCCAGAGGTCATTAAATCCGTGAGGTATTTAAATGAAATTTACAAAAAAAAAAAAAAAGTCTGGATTGACACTGAAACAATGTCATAAATGTTTTAGTACCGTAAGTCAGTGACGACTTATTGAATTCCTTATTATTTAAAATGTCTGTTCAAATTAAGATTTTGTTCTTTATCAACAAGAGAGTTATTCATTTCAATTTATAAGGGTATGTTTTCAGTCAGATTTGCTAAACTGTCTGAACCTAAAATGTATTTACACACATGATGAAAGACTCACTGTCTTAAATGATCATTTCAGATGAACCTGGATCGCTCATGATGACTTCTCCATTTTCTGACATCACTCCCAAAAGGGCAGCATGAGAGAATTAGTCAATCTGACAATGTGTCATAAATGCCACTTAGCTGTTTGAGTGGCTCTTGCATTAGGTCCATTATGCTAAAAGGAATATGACATCAACCTTTGTCAACTCCGTTAGTTTGGACAGTCACAGAGCTTTAGCTGCAAAAACCTGCTTTGATGTTTTGTACACTCAAAATTTGGCAACAATAGTAAATACTGATATGTGGAAACAGTGAAACAGCAAAATTACATATTTAGATTTCGTTCTACATGAGTTAAAGATGTTTATGCAATGTATGATGACAATAGTGTCAACACTTAACCATTTCTTCCATTCATGGTACTTAAACTCCTCTAGACGAAGCAGCTCACTCCAAACCAAGATGACCACACAGGGCCGGTTCTGGGCATAGGCAGACTAGGCAATTGCCTAGAGCGCCCTCTGCTGGAGGGGGCGCCAAATTCAAATTCCCATTTTAAAAAATTTTTTTTTTTGAACAAACTGTTTGACACACCATTCATCTCATGTAAAGAGCAAAACAAGTAATAATTTAATATCTATCATCTCTACTGTTCATTTTAGTATGAATAAAAAATTTTTGCAATGTAATCCAGTTATTGAGTTACGTTGTTTCTGTTCTGGGCAGTAGGGGGCGCCAGAACCCTTTTTCGCCTAGGGCACCATGCAGCTCAGGGCTGGCCCTGTGACCACAGATATACATCCATTATTACAACCAGACAGACATTTCAAGCAACAATGCTGAACGTAAATGTTTGTCCAGTCACAGAGGAGCATAAAGATGTACTGTAACAAAAACTTGCTTTAGCTTAATATTTGTCTGCTTTGGGGGGCTCTCAGGTTAATATGTCTCTCTCCTTTATCAAAATGTCTAAAAAATTGTTGTTTCATATGTGTTTTGTTTAACACCTTTCACTTGCAATTAATTCACAATTGGAATTAGCATTAGCTATAGGCATTAGCATACTTTCGCTCACGCCAGTAACTCAAAGTCACTAGTTCATTTGCTTACTTGTTCTGGAGGGATTATTTGAAGCTACTCAACAAAACAGCCTGTTGACTGCTGTTACCCTCAAATCCACCTGAAGCTGTTACAAAGACATTAAATGATTCACTTTTTTTTTTCCATTTTGGCCCCAGCAAAAGAGGAAACTCCAAGTTTGGAAAAATTCAGTTGCTGACTGAAAGTCATGATTTATTTAAAAAAAAATCATCATCTAATACTGTTCCGAGTTAAATAAGAGTATAAAAACATCTCAATACAATAATCACAGTAATAGATAAAAGTGTCAGGTTACCCTCAGAAGATTTGGATTCAGAGCTGCAGACTTTTTTAATCTACTGAATGAAAAAAGACATTATCAACCTTTAACACATCTTTTTTATTCAACTCCATACCTTCCTCTGCTGAGACAGGTTTTGTCAGGGAAGGACGATTATGAGCTTCTGGGAGCTTGACGTTCTACTGGTATTGCAGCCAAGGCAATCACTTGTTGTGACAGGGGCAAGGAAGCTCCCTCTCCATGCAGGAGGCTGATTGATTGGGCAGTCAGGAAGAGGGAAATGTCCTTCGCAATAGGCACAGAAGGACACAGAGGCCCAGGATACACCCTGAAAACTTTGCGTTTTTCTGAACTAATCCTCGCTGTTGACATCAAAGAAGTAGAACCGACGTGGGAATGAGCTCTGCTGGAAATGCTTCTGTCAAACAAGATGGATGCAAGTGGTCCTGATGTACAAAGTAGCACCACATTTTTTTTTCATCCTCATCCAAAACTGGATGGCCTTAGCAGTGATGTGTTGAACAGATAAACAAAAAGGAAGCCACAGAGCAAATACACATTTCTCAATGTGATGAATCAGCAAGATGATGTTGGTCTGTATTTCACATACATTTATTTATTTAAAATTCTCTTATGTTCTTCATTCTTCAAAATGTCTTATTTTGATGTTTCCATTCTCCTCTCTTCAGTCACAAAAGGCATTTCCATTCATAATAAATTACTAGGTGGTATTATTTCAGTTAACCTGCATATAATTCACATTTGAACCTTATGTTTTAACAGGTGAGTCAACAGATTGTCATTAATGCACGGCAAGAATTGTTGGTATTGAAGGAGAATGTTGCAAAAGTTTATTCATGCAGTAAATTCCCCTCCAGGGACCTTGAGCAGGTAAAAGTGGGTATAAAAATATGAAATGATGCACATCAGACATCTCTTTATGTCAGTGTAATAGAATATACTCCTGGCAATGATCAGCTGTTGACGGTTTTGTTTTAATTTCGGTCAGTTTAGGGATTTGAGCTTGATTTTATTTTTTTGCGTTTTTTCCACAGTTCTCCATGTCTTCATTTTAAGTCTCCCCTGAGTTCTTATTTCATATATTTTCTTGCCTTCAGTGTTGTTCATGTCATATTCTCTGAGTTATGTGATTTTGTTTTCCAGTCTTTTAGTTTTCGTCTGTTTGGTTTCTGTGCAGTCGTGCCTTTAGTGATTTTAGTTAATTCTTTTACTTGTGTGAGGATATAGTCTTTCGTTCTGCTCTTTACCCAGTCCCAACTTCAACACTCATTGGTTTTTATTCTCACTGTCTGTCATTCTCCGTGTGCTTTGCACAAAGATCCAACTTTTCTGTAAGTAGTTATGTTTTTGAAGATATCAACATATTATCCTCAGGTTTCCACATCCTGCTTTTGGCTCCATCCACCTCATTCTGATAATTTCTTGGTGCATTTCCCTAAAGTAAAACTGATTGTGTTACAATAGACACACTACTGTAATGTCAGAAGAAGGAGGTTGAACCCAGTAATGCGCGACACACACTCATAAGGCAGAAAATTATGTTTATTGAAAATGCCAGAATACCTCCCAGGCCAGGTGATGGATGGAACACTTCTGCAGAGAAAGGGAGACAGGTGAGTGACCAGTAGAGGGTAGTAGAGAGATGAGTAATGCAACAGTATCTGAGGGCGGAGAAGAATGGTGACCAAAACCAAGATGGTGGTCCACACGTCTCGGTCGAGGACTCACATGAGAATCAACTCTGAGGAGTGAGGAATTCCAGGAGGTCCGGAGGAGAGGAGGGGATACTGTGGTGCAGGGATGAAGTTTGGGTAGGCAAACAAAGCCGGCAAGGATTGCGCTGGAGGCAGAATCAAAGAAGCAGTCTGAAGGTCCAAAATGCGTCAGGTCAAAAAACAATCACATTAATCCAGGAGGGGCGGGTAAGCAGGAGGCAGAGTCAGGCACGGTCCAACATCAGAATTTCTTAGGATGGGCAAAAACCGATGAACAGCGCTCATGAAAAGAAGGCTTGATCTTTGTAGCATCAAGGCAAACAACAGACTAGCAAAGAACAGTGGGGAACCTCCTCTTATAAAGGGGTGTGCAGGTGGAGATGACCAGAGCTGATGATTGCTACCAGGTGGAAAGGATGAGAATAACTGAGCAACCATCAGACTCATGACAACTACATGTATATATTATTTATCCCTGCAGATTTGAACTGTATAGTATTATTTAATTATAAACACTGTTTTTGCTGCATCCATATTTAGTCACTTAATTGTTACACAACCTTTGCTTGTTGTTTTTACTTTTTATTCCAGCCAGATTGCTGTTGCTATTGGTGACAAACAAAATGCAAATGGGTTACATGTGTGAAACGTGAAGTTCTTTCCACCTGTTTACATTGAGTGAGAACCTTTTCAAAATCTATGTGCTCTTCCATTTTCTTACTGAAGTGTCTCACCATGACCATTATCAGTGGAGTAGACTTTTCTTTTGAATAGTAATTACTTTTCTTTGCAATTTTTCATTATCTTATTCTAAATGATGCGCCATAACCTCCACTAAAAGTCCTTCCATATATCTTTGTAATGGTTTTAAAGAGCCACACAGCCATGTTATGTTGCATTCACACATGTGCATTGAAAAGAAGTGTCTACTGCCTGTGTAATTTAGTATATGGTGCAGTAGAGCGGATTGTTTTTGAGGAGGGAGTCTTTGTTCCACTCAGTAGAGTGCATTAGTGGAGTCCAGAATGGCCCCATGCATGAATGTGAATATGATCTTGTTAGGTTTCTCTAAGGATGTGACCCACTTTGTCAGTCAGCCTCAACCATCATTCTCTTCTGGTCTGCTTCTGCATTTTAATTTATCTTTATTTTCTGTAAAAACAAACAAAAAAAAGTGGTTGTGTACCTTGATTCACCTTGTAAGAAAATTAACCCATGAATTTTTTGTTTGTAAAGTCACCAACAAGTATAAAAGTCTTAACTACGATTTCTATCTGTGACATCACAAGTTCTGTTGCAAGGTGTTTGACCATGTTGTCAAACAAAAGAGGTAAATTAACCAAAAATGTTGCAAACAGGATGGAAAGTTGGTCAAAGTATTGGGTTATTTTATTAAACTTTTTTCCCTCTTTTCAAAAGAAGACTAAAATTCTCACACCCGTTTTTTAATTCCTGCTCTGTTGAACAAAATCAAACACCGAGCATTAATGCATGAACTTTATTTGTTCATGAATTTCTTATTACTTCTTTTTACTTCTGCTTATATAAATGATTGATTATTGGTCTTTTATTTCTCCTTAAAGTAAAATAACAACAACAAAGTTCCATTCTCTTTCCATTTATTCTGTTGATCTTAAAGTGGATATTTCTTTAAATTGGCATTATTTATGAAAAAAATCAATAGAATGGGCAATGACCACTAATAATCACCTGGTATAGAAGAAAATGATCCTTGAAAATAATGAATGTGACAATAATTTAAGAGTTTCAATTACTGTGATGGTTAATTTACTAGTATTATTATATGTACTACTGGAAGGTGAAGTATGTGGCCATGCTTGACTTACTCCACATACCAAATAACCAATTAAACTATGAGTAAGTACAATAATTAACAATGTCTAACTGGAACACACAATGTAATTGGAATGTTTAAGCAGTGAGTTATTTTTCTAATCATTTTAATTGTCTATGAGTGAAGGTCTTCACAGGAACAAAAATCACAGAAGTAAACCAAAGCTCTCTTTTCGCTTTTTTGGTCACATCATTTAATATCCGCAAACAAATTTTGATATCAGACAAAGATAACCTAAATAAAATGATTATTTCATTTTTAAGAGAAGACTATTCACACCAATATAACCCTATGTAAAAAAAAAAAAAGTAATTCACCCTATTGAAGAACATCAAAATCTCTGACATATATCAATCTATCAGGGTTACAAATCCATTTTGTGTGAGTCATCTAAAAATGGGGGAAAAAAAACAGTGGTGAACCTTCCCAGGAGTGGCCGATCAACCAACTCCAACAACACAATAATGATTGACACAGCAAGTCACAAAAGAACCCCGAACAACATCTGTAGCAATGCAGTTCTCACTTGGTCAGCGTTCATGATTCAACAATAAGAAAAAAATTAACAAAAATATAATTCATTGTAGAGTTCTGTGGTGAAAGTCCCTGCTTACCAAACAAACAACTTTTCTAACATTTGCCCTAAAAAATCTAAACTATCTCCAACATTTTTGGAAAAATATTTTCTTAATTGATGAGAAAAAATTGCAACTTTTAGTAATATCTGTAACCCATTTCAAAATGCTGACACTGCATTTCAGAAAAATAATTCCATACCAACAGTTAAACATGGTGGTGGTCGTGTGATGATCTGGAGCTGCTTGACTGCTTCAGTAATTGGACAACTTGCTATAATTAATGGAGCCATGAGTTCTGCTCTCAACCAGGAAAAGCTTGAATGACAGTGTCATACTATCAGTTGGTGACCTTCAGCCTGAGTCAATAATCAATTTGATCAATCTGAAGCACACGAGTAAGTCCAGCTCTGAAAATAAAAACCTTTTCCCATAGGGTCCTGTTGTGTTGGATAGCTTTTTCCCCTAAATCCTTTAAAAACTGCATTATAGTCTTTGTAGGTAAATATTAAATATTTTAGGGTCAGTGTTTCAGAAGAATTTTTGTGCTTGTCTGTCTCTAAGTTGAGCTGGTTTGTATCGTTTCTAAGTATTGTACATCAATTTTGACTGAAAACATCTCGAAGGAGATCACCACACCATCCCCAAAGTCAGCAGCACTGAAACTGTCATACACTGACACCTCCTGTGATCTTTCAGATATGACATGGAGACATGGTGCTTTGATTGGACCCACTGCCTACCAGGTAGTACAATCAAACGTACAGTGCATGCATATTTATAGAGTGCATGCTTGGCATCAGGGGGTAGAGAACAAGCTAAGAATAATGAGGTTCATTAAAGGAATCCAAACCCGTGCATGACATGTATTTTAATCATGTGTATTGACCATGTCACAAAGCTCTTTTAAAATCTTTAGTATGTATTTAATGTGGCTGTGATATGGTAAAACTGAAATGTCCATTGTGGGAAACTGGTAGAATCTTTCTTGATGCCTTGTTGCCTTGGAAACATTGGATTAGAAGAAGTGACAAAGAAAATGTTGGAAAACTGCATTGGTTCAGTGAGGAGACAAAAAACTAGCGACTGGTTTTGAGATTCAACCATGAGTTACCAACAGCCGCTTTTGTAAACATAAGCTGGAAACAGAAATACAGAAGAAAGTTTTTAATCTTAACTCACCGGAAATGAGCATTGGTTAATACCATGGGCAGGAATATGCTGCCTTAGCCTGTGAAGGCTATACGGATCAGGAGCTTAAGCTTGACACAATATGCCTGTACAATGGGTGGATCTGAAGTCTTGAGGATCTGCCGAGGGAAGTGCAGCCATAACAGATATCCCTACTACAAAGAGAAGAGGTAAAAAGGCAGTTATTTAACCAGATGCCCCACTCAGCAGAGAGAGGATTAAAATGCACTACTGCTTATCTGGCATAAAGACTTGACTTTAAAACAGCAAGTTCCCTGAAAAACATGGTGTGAAGGTCAGCCTTTTATTGGATGCCTCTTGTGTGCTAATGAGAATGCAAGAGGATTTATGTGTCATTCTTCTGTTCTTTTACCTACTTGAGGCTTTGATATAAAGAAAGAAGAGTTCCAAGAGTACAAATGAGTGCTTTTTTGTTTTCAGTCTTCTAGTAAAGTGGGTCTTGATCATGAAGAGTCAGTTTAGAGCAACGGTTTGCGCGGCCTGGTATGAATTTCTGCTACATAATTGTTTGTTTCAAAAAAATTTTAAAAAGATCAATTCATAGTTTTTACTTGCAGCTTTCATAAAAAACATGTTTTACCATTTTGTGGTTGTAAAAAAAACTAGAATAAGTGAACAAGGTTTGGCAGGTTACAAAGTTCAAACTCTACAGAAGCAGCACACTTACTTTGACTTTTCACGCATCAGAAAATTAGTTTTATTATAAATTAGTAACAAATAAAATGGGGCTTTTTCTCATCTGCAGGACTTTATTTTGAGCAGACACTGACCTAATCTGTTTAGTAAAAATGTTACCATAAATATGTTTAATTATACTCACACAAAATATGATGAGAAATGTTAATTTTTAAAATACAATTATTTATAGTGTGTGTATATGACATTTTTTGCCAGTGTAAAGTCAGGGTGGAAAACCCAAATTCACAAAACAAAATAAAATCTTTTTAACACTAGGTAGTATAATTTCTTACCAAATGTAAGTTAAAGCAGTACAAAATAACTTTTAATAATTTAAGCTACAGTTTTGAAACTTTGCCTGTCGCTCTGACGATGCAAAGAAAGTAAAAATAACATCATATTTAGTGTTCCTGTCCTGGGAGAATTTATTTGATGATGTAATGATGAAAAATGATGATGATGAAAATGTATTTATGGAAAAATATAGAAACAAAAATAAACTATAAATCTGTTTATTGAAGTCAAGACTGTGGAACAGCACGTGTGTAGCACATCTTAACAGGTAGCATATTTCTGCAGAACACCAGTTCCAGCAACGACTGTCTGTGACAGGGCTGCAGAAAAGTTATTTAGTACTGCTTTCATGGCTGCATGTGCAGGCAAGTCTTAAAATTAAACTAGCAATAAAAATTACATAAGTCAAATCTGTGACACCAACACCAAAATAAATAGTAAAAAATAAGAAGTATTTATCAGACCTCTTGATAAAGACAAACTAGCTGTCAACACACACTCATCTATACCAAAATGCAAATTAGAGACTACTTAGTCAAGTATGTATAATTAGATATTTCTCCACAATCAGCTCAGTGTTCACCAGAGACTCCCAGATCAGCAGTACAGGGAGGATCAGATCATCACATCATTTGTTAGCTTGTTTATTGTAAAATTGTGCAAAGTAAATTATTTTCCAATGTAGTGAGGGAATTTTGTACACCTTAGTAATGGAGAATAAATATAGGGCATTGTGAGAGTCAGAAACTTTTGTGTGTATTATAACACTTCTGTTTGGCATTTGAAGGAACATGTTTAGTTTCTTTGTAAAATAAGCAGTTTTTCTTATTAAAAAAAGAATGCCACAACACTGGTGATGGTTTGGTGCTACGAGCCCATTTGCTGCTTTTTAATTTGATGGAAATTGTGAATCAAAGTGAAATTCAACATGCTGTACGCTGTTAAGTTTTATTAAAATCTTTGGTCTAAAATGGACTTATCACTTCTGTTATGTTTTCAAGGATATTTTATTTTGCATCTTTATTTTTTCTTTTATCTTATGTTAAAGTCATGAGGCTTAAAATTAATAAAAGAGGCTCCGTGACACTTTGAATAAGCTCATGTTGATTTGATTTAGAATTGGCTTTTTTCTTTTAAGTTCTACAAAACAATTGATATATGGACATAGATTTATATGAAAAATATCCCCCATGTTTCTGCCCCATATTTGAATGACATGATGGGGAGTACTGCCACTTATTTAATTTAATTTTTATTTTTCACTTAAAGCAATGGATAATGGATAAGATTCTACCAACACTGTAGTTAGCCTAATTTTAGAAATCATCTATACAAAAAAAACAACTATATAGCTCCGTGAGTTTTAAACAACGAGCAACAAATGAAATTGGATGTTTATTTGAAAACATAATGCTCAACTGACTGCGTGGATATTTTGTGGATATTTTATCTGTTATTTTTCTCATTAGCCTCCAGTTTAAGACCATAATATATCACCCCATAATGAAGAAATAACTTATTCTCTCATAGAATAAATATATTTTATCTGTACTACCTGACTTCAAATCACCATTTATGGTGGTCTGTTCTGCTAATGTATGTGTGTACTACATCTAACTACTTATATAGGCATATGTCTATCTGTAAGTAAAAGTGAACTGGAATCAAATTCCTTATGTGTTACATACTAAATAAACCTGATTCTGATAGATATATGGTAATAAAGCATATACTTCGGTGGCACTGACACTAAATGATTGCAGACTAGGCTTTAACATGCACGGAAAAAATGAGGTGTTCATATTCCATAACACACTTTTTAGAGTTATTTCTCTCAGTAACTGGAAATTTAATAGAACTTATTTCTGCCATAAGCCGTTATTCAGTTTTCTGTGTGACATTTTATAACATGGTTTTCTAACATAAGTTTGTTTGTAGCCATTTACTTGTCACCTGCTTCAGAAAGGATTTTAATGTATTCTAGTTATATTTTAAACATTTTCTATCAAAAACAGGGATAATTAATTTTCTAATTTTATTAGTAAACACAGCATTGGGCTTTAATTGGACTCGTTTATGTGTCTCACCTCACCAAAAATAGTACATTATTAACATTTTTACTCCGTCTGTAAAACTCTTGCTTTATTTTATGATTGAAACTGTGTTCATTTTCCTCCTGCACCTCAGTACTTTTCAAAGTCACCTGGTCCTTGAACTGACATTAGTATTCTGCTAACATGCACAATAGCCTGTAAGCAATGGACATTGAATGGAGGAAGAAGTTTACATGAAAGGTATATACAGAGAAAATTAAACCATTATTTTCAATCAATATGATTGCAAAGTCACAAATAATGGAAAGTTGAAGCATCACTAAACACAACATGGGTTCAATAGCCTTTACAGCTGAACTGTACCAAGACCACACAAGTACACACTGGAGGAATTTCTGTTGGGTATTTACAGACATGTGAATGTCATATTTTCTGAGATAAAATGTGCAGGAAGTCTTTATATATACTAAACTAAAGATTTACAAATGATTGTATCCTCCTTCATTTAGAATATCAGAGCAATACACACTTTGTTTAGTTTAACATCTTGTTTTCTGTGCAGGATATAAGGTTTTAAAAAGCAACATTTCTGCAAAGGGAGACAGAAATTACAAGACCCAATGCCAGTGACAACATAATTATTTGAATGAAAACCACAGTGGCTCTGGAACAAGGTAGCCTTCTATTCAGGCATAATGTAGGCCCTTGAGCCTGACTGAAAACCTGTAGAACAGTTTCTGCAGAACTCTGTACTGAGTAGAAATTCACTTAATGTGCTTTTGTTTGTTATTAAATATCAGATTAACTCCAGAGGTTTAAAAGTACCCTGGAGCTGATGTATAGTTTTTGAAAAATATATCTACAGGGGCCCTTCATTGATTATGCAATTTTATACTAAGTTATGTAAATAAGAACTGACCATGAAAATTGTTTTCCACAAACGATTATTTTATCATCTTAAATCCTGATTCCAGCAGTACATGATGTTTAATGGAATTTCAGAAATATTTCAGCCCTCAAAGGAGTGACTGACATTTTGGAAAGTATAAATTCCTCCTTGTGTTTTTGAGAGTTACATTTAGGTGACAGATGTGAAACTGTTAACATGAAACAGCAAAAAAAAAACAAGTTTGGCACAGTTAGTAAGAGAAAACAAAATCCAAAAAACACAGTTTAATTTTTCATCTGTTATTTATTTAAAGATTTTTGTGTAAATAGCTTCTTGAACGATTTCAGTTCAGAGGAACAGAGTTTATTAAGGATAAGTCTAGCTAATGGCTAATCCAACCAAACCAAGGCCAAAGTAGATTGCTGCTTTTCTCAAATGGCTCCAAGTAGGTATGGCATGATGTAAGAGTAGTTGACTAGTAACTGAAGGGTTGCTGGTTTGAAACCCAAGACTCTCTGGAAAGGAAACTACTTTATTTCAGTTGGAACCTCTTCTGGTAAAATAAAGGTTAAAAAAACTTCTCCAAGATTTCACCATGTGGATTATAAATGTTTATGCTAGTTAATACTACACTGTTACTAAAAAAAGTTCACGTTATCTAGCAGGTCGTTGCCTGAGGGATTGATCTTGTTCAAGATAATTATGCTGAATGCAGAATAATAATGCTAATCATTCAAACTGCACACAGGCAACCTGTCCACCATGTAGCCCCGCCTCTCGCACAAAGACTGCTGGAGATATACACCAACTCCCTGTGACCCTGAACAGGAACAAGCACGTATAGAAGATGATGGATGGATTAAAACTACATGTTACAATCACAAATTATAGGATAAAGTCCCTATTACATCTCATCTCATCAGAATCAGTGCGGCATAGCTTAAAGCGATTGACTCTCCTGGCTACATGCCAAATTTAATCTTTGTTGTGAAGAAATATTAACAGTCTACTGTCGCAGTCCTCAGCCCACTCAGGAGGCATTAATGTACTTATTGTTTTTTCTGGAGTTTTACTGACTGTGTAAAACCTACAAGTCCAGTTCTGTTGCAACTCTACTTCATGCAGAAGACAGAAAGTGGGCCTGGTAGTATAAGGAGGATAAACAGGAACAAAGACCAATGCTTGAGTATAATCTAGCCTTTCGAGTCCCTCTGAGGTCGGGAAGAAAACAGTCTTTTTGTCAGCCACATTCCACCCAATGTCCTGCACAGATCCAGTGCAAGCAAAAAATTTAACAACTTTTCACAATTTATGGTAGTAGCATACTGTAGCAGCAGGTGAGACACATGCATGCATGTTGGGAGTGAGACTTTTCCCAGTGCAGGATGTTAAAGCATTATTTATTGTCAAAGTTTCGCTTCCAGACTTTTCTCACTTGATCCCTAAATAACTTAAATTCTTAATGTCAGTGTTTTTCACTGTACTGCGTTCTTACCCCCTGAGATTAAAAAGCCACTGACATATTCAAAACCCCAGAACTCATTCCTTCTGCTGAATAGTTTCCATCCCCTTTCAAGTCTTTGCCAAAGACTGGGAGCTCATGCAGAAAGGATTTGCCCTATCCAAGCATTGTACCTGCTGTAAATGATAGATTTAGAAAAGGAAAGAAAAACTGCAAAAAAAAAAAAAATAGTAATCTCTTTGACGTAAGACATGACAAGTGAATAGACATAAAAAAGAAACCAAGCACACAGAAAATTGGATTTTCCAGGACTGCCTTGTCTCGCAAAAAATGACCAGTCAGAGGGTGTTAGTGAGGCAGACTGGCTTTCATTAGCCTTCTCATTTGGCATCGCTGAACCATGAAGATGGTTAAGTGATATTATGTTAACCTCCTGTTTTACATCTAGAGTTGAGATTAAATGTAATTAGGTGGCTTTTGTACTTCCCCCACAGTCTTCTGGGTAATTGATGACTGGCTGCAGTCTTTTACAGACTCACAGCTCTATTGTTCTGATCACAAACCCACTGGCTGCCATTTTCACAATAAGTGACCATCATCTCACACATGAGCCAGTCTCTCTTTGCTTTGGCTGTCTGTGGTCACATCAGAAAGAAAATACTTTGCTCTGTTTAGCAATTTGAGACACATCCCTGCTGTATTTTTTGTCAAAAATTGGAGGAAAACATTTTTATAAATGTTGAATTTCTCCATAACAGCGAAAATCATCAAATACATACTGGGAAAAGTTGAGCCAAGCATTGTGTTATGTTTGGGTATGTTTGACCTTTAAGTTAACTGATGAATCTGACTCTGATTCTGGTGGCCTTTTTACCAGAAACATTTACTGTGGCAGCTAGCAATAGTTTTAAAGCTCTGCTTTAAAAGTCCAAAAGGCAGCAAACACATTATAGCAAAATATGCACTAAAAAATATCACAGTCTTTTGTAGTTGTTCTAAAGATGCACAATATAAACAGATATTTATTGGTCTTTGCCTTTACCAATGTAGTATTTTTTTATTGTACAAATTACATCGTTATGCTACAAGCTATAAAATTCACTCAAGAGACTTTTAATCGCATAATATCGCAAGTGGTTTCCCGCCCCATTAATACAACAGATGTTAATCTGGGAACACTTCCTCTTTTAGAAAGGTCGGTTAAATTAACCCAGAATTTTGGAGTGCTCAGTTTAGCAGCAGTGTGGCATGAAAATACATTTATGAGAGGCCCCTTTGAAATCATGCAAAGTAATAGAGGTAAGAATTCTATTGAATTTTCCAGGGACACAAACAGTTTACAACTACACACTTTTGTCAAATAAAACTAATTAGGTTTCAAATAAGGACAAATAACAAAGGGAATCTAATGTATCTTTACCAGAAATATCCTTTAAAAAGTTAATATTTTAGTTTCAGAGCGAAGAAGCTGAAAATTGTTGATGATATGATGATCTAATAAAATATTAAATCCACCAAATCCTTTTTCCTCATCTTCCTATTTTCATCATCATTTGTAGGCGTATTTCTTCATAAGTCCTTCACAACACCAGCATCAGACAAGTTTACCTTCATGTTACCTTCAGCACAAACTTCAAGATCACAGCTGCTACCAAACTACATATTGATTTTCAGTTTGCAGCACCTCATGTCTTCTTCAGCAGAGAAATCTTAGTTTAAAATTCTGGCATTAAAAGCTGTGACGAATGTGCATTCCATCTAATTGTAAAAGCATAAAGAAACTGTTTTTAGCCTGAAATTAAATGCAAAACATCTAAACAAATTTGGAACTTGACTCTCCAGGAACACAAGATAATTAGATCAACACTAATAACTAAATAAAGGAAGACAACATGGTATGTCTTGTGATGTTATTGTAATTTGCACATGAAATGAAAGCAGTTGTGGAAACAGAAAACTGGATATAAACATGTTTAATAATAAAATAATGACTGATATAAAAAAAGGGCTGAGACGAGGAGAAAAAATAGTAAATCAACCCCTTCACATCAATTAAGTCTGAGAAAGAAATGAAGAAAACCAGAGATTATATGCAGCATAAGCTGGGAAAGTGATTAATGGATATGTAACAGCTGGATAGACGAGGCAGATGAGGAGCAGGTGTGAGTGGTAAACTCACAATGGGGGACAGAAACAGACACATAAAAAAAAACTGCTTCATCCCACGCATGCACGAGGAGAACATGCAAACTCTGTGCAGAAAGGCCCCAGCCCAGATTCGAACCCAAAACCTTCTTGCTGCAAGGCAACACCTCTACCAACATGCCACCATGCAGCCCCACAAAACTGATAGATAAAAAACAGAAAACTTAAATGCCAAACCTCCAGCAGTAAGTCAACAAACACATGACAGAATAACCAAACCCTAATACCATGGCATGGGTGTGAATAACAGTCATTAGGATAACGCCGGGCTCACACTGCCTACGGAACGGCTTCGGTGCGGTTTTTCCGCAAGCTACCACTCACATCTGCTCCAGATAGGGAATGCGGCCAGCTCCGGTGCTGGGTGCGGAAACAGCACCCGCGAGAACAGAAGTTCACGTGGGTTATCGTTTTGTCGGGACTTCACACGAGAACACGTCCATTATTTAGCAAATGTGTGAAAATGTGTTGTGCTGCAGGCTTTCGGGACCCTGTGTCACCGGGTGTGATGTAATGTTTACATTTCCTATTAGCGCATGTGTTGTCTAAAAAGAAGAGTCAAGTTACAATTGTTTGTACACTCATTTATTTTGAAAAAACACCGGATATTCAAGCCACACTTCCTGTATAGTTCGTCAGATTTCATCAAATTTGACGCAGATCATCTCCAGCGTCCGGAAAAAATTGAACCTTGCGGATTCTTTCCGTAGTGCCGTACGGCCCCCATAACCGGACCCGCACCACGCGGAGCTACTGTGAGCCTTCAAAAAGGATTTTAATCTAACGGAATACCTGCGGGGTCCGCACCGGACCGGATCTGGATGCAGTGTGAGCCCGGGGTAAGTTGTGCAAACATCTAACCATAAAGTTCATTTAAATCCCAAAGCAAAATCAATGTGTAAGTGGCTGTCAGTGACTTTTACTTGGTCTCATCTGGTCTTTTAGAAGTAAAATTTCACCTTTGGTCAAGTACACACCAAAATTGTTGTTGTTACGGGTGTTAATAAACAACCAGTAAAATCCATGATGCTTACAAGAGAGAGGACAGACTTATTTAGCTATACTTACAGTAAGTGAGGCTGTAGCAGCATTTCAAACAGCTGAAAAAAAAAACCCTTCTGTCAGGCATCTACCGTCCTTTGTTTCTGCCCTCCTGGACAATGATGAAGATGATGATGATGACTGGAGTGGCCTTAGGGCTATAGAGGCAGATGGACCCTCATTCTCCCTCCTGCCTGCTGCTGCTCTGACCTCCCTTGAAAGCATGATACCTGTGTACACCCTGATTATGTCCAGGCCGCGCTGCAGAGACCTGCGACCCCTCACGGTGCAGGTGAGTGCTGAGGCAGAAAAGTGGACATGATTGGCTCTCACTGCAAACCCTGTTGGAGAGCTACGTTCCTGCAGGGAAAGGCCGACAGATAAAGAGAATAGGGGATGAGAGGAAAAAGAAAGAGCCTGCCATGCATTCACTGGCTAATTAAGTGTTATTATCCTGCACAACAGGAGGTACCTGAGAAATAATTGGCCACTGCGACAGCTAAATGTTCTGATGTGTAGGTGAAGCCAAAAGCACTGGAAAAGGTCAGAAGGCATTATGTATTCTCCTGATCTCATTAAAGCAGCATTGTCAAAAGAACCACTTTAAGCTCACTGGTTAAAATACTTGCTATATTAAAAACATACCGCTCTCTTTGATTTAAAGTTTTCCTGTCCAGTACAGAAAATTAGATTTTTTTTTTTTATGATTTCCGATCTGTTAGTCAAAGAGCGGGCCCTCTTTAATTTAGATTTTTTTTTTTCCACATCCACTTGCCTTGTAGGGAACATCTCTTTTGTAGTGCTAATGTCAAACTGAAAGAAAACTGAGCATTGTACCTCTAGTACAAAATGTATGACATTGGAAATTAAAAGCAAGGATTGATCTTGAAAAGACAATGTCAATTCTTAACATTAAAAACTGTTTGTGTAGTTTTAGTTAAAAAAAAACATAACCAGACATCAAAGTTTTCAGCTTTTCCAGGTCTAAGATGATGTCTGATGTCATTGTCTTTGTTCTTTAATACATTTGTTTACAGTCATTATTGTATAAGGCCACAATTTCAAGGTTATGCAAATTCTACTAGAACTCCTCGAAATGATTCCCTTCAACAACCAGTCATGAGCTCTTTTAGTTTGTTGTGTACTCCGAAAGCGTGAAATAAATTCCAACCTCAAGACAAAGAAAGTGTTTCTGAGAAAATATAATTTTATATTGTAACTAAAAAATGGAGCTTATTGTGAAAGGTGGAGCTTTTCTGTTTTGTTGCAGGAGTGAATTAAAACATTATGAAATCAAAACTTTGTTTTTAACCCTTTAAAGATGATGAAGATTTTAAAGTATCTGGAGCTTTGGCAAATTAGCTTAAAAGGAAAATCCAGTCAGTCATATGAAGTGCTGCACAGGAGAAAACCTTTTCTGTATTCTCACCATAAAAAATTTGGAGTTATAACAAAGGAACTTCGAAACTGTGACGCACTTTGACTTTTTATCAGGTTTCTGTTCATATATTTCAACTGTAGAGAGTTAGCGAAAACAAGTGCCTTGATGCTTTAAAATTCCTGGTATTTTCCTTGATTGTCATACAAGTAAAAGCATTTAAATTGTCTTTGTCAACACGGATGTCTCTACTTTAGAAAAAGGTTCTCTAAAAATGACTTACATAAACTTTTAACATTCAGACAGCCATTTGGTAGAGCACATTTTAGTCCCCTATTTCTTATTGAGACATGACGTCAAACTGAGAAAATGTAGAAAAATGATGGAAAATATGGTTTAAAGGGACTTAAGGCAAGATTTGTGAAAAACTACACATGCATTTCCAGTTTATTCAATGCTAATGGGTCATGAAGCATTAAAAACCCAAAATAACGAGGCCATCCGCATATATGTCTGTTGCCTTGGACACGCTGTGTGCTACATAATGCGCTGCAGTTCGACGTCCGAATTTCCCGCGCAGTCGTAGGGATGTGACGTAAATTGACGCTGCATGCGCGTTGCCGACAGCTCTTGAACAGGAAGAACATGGCCACCGTGGACTTGGATTCAAACACTGAAGGTATACTTATGGATGTTTCTGCAGCCATCAAACGACCTGCATCCACTCTCACCCCCCAAAAAAGTGGCACCACGAAGAAAAAAAAGACTTTATCAGCGGCATCTCGTGAGTCTCAAAAAAATATGACCGAAGCCGGGCAGGCACCCGCATAAATATTGGATATGCGTTCGGTTCATGGAGGGAACTTCAGCTGCATTTGGGAGTGAAAACGGATGCTGACATGGCTCGTTTCCTTGTGACCAGGTGAGAAAACATTATAGGTCGTGTTTAGAGCCTGATACAGTATGAAAATTATGAGATCAAATCAAATAACAGAGTGGAGAGACCTGACGTGAAGTATGTTAGCCTCCCCGGTGCAGTGCTGTGAAGACGAACAGTCTGTAAAGTGTCTTGGCTGGTGGCTGCAGTTAGCCACAGCGCCTGTCGCGGCAGCACTGAGTCAGTTTTTGTAAAGCTGCCTTAAGTTCCTTTAAATAAAAAGTTAAATGTTACCTTACATGATTATTACTGGGGGTAAAGCTCAGTGGTACATGCATGATGCTTGCATGTTTTCCTGTACACGTGTAGGTTTTCTCCTGGGACTCAGGTTTACTCCTATAAGCCTAAGATATGCATGTTAGGTTAATTGGCCAAGCTGTATAGGATCTAGATGTGAGTATAATAATGAAACGATGTCAGTTAACTGTCAAATGCTACAAAANAAATAACGAGGCCATCCGCATATATGTCTGTTGCCTTGGACACGCTGTGTGCTACATAATGCGCTGCAGTTCGACGTCCGAATTTCCCGCGCAGTCGTAGGGATGTGACGTAAATTGACGCTGCATGCGCGTTGCCGACAGCTCTTGAACAGGAAGTACATGGCCGCCGTGGACTTGGATTCAAACACTGAAGGTATACTTATGGATGTTTCTGCAGCCAGCTAACGACCTGCATCCACTCTCACCCCCCAAAAAAGTGGCACCACGAAGAAAAAAAAGACTTTATCAGCGGCATCTCGTGAGTCTAAAAAAAAATATGACCGAAGCCGGGCAGGCACCCGCATAAATATTGGATATGCGTTCGGTTCATGGAGGGAACTTCAGCTGCATTTGGGAGTGAAAACGGATGCTGACATGGCTCGTTTCCTTGTGACCAGGTGAGAAAACATTATAGGTCGTGTTTAGAGCCTGATACAGTATGAAAATGATGAGATCAAATCAAATAACAGAGTGGAGAGACCTGACGTGAAGTATGTTAGCCTCCCTGGTGCAGTGCTGTGAAGACGAACAGTCTGTAAAGTGTCTGTGCGCGCTCCCGTGCCGGCTTGGCTGGTGGCTGCAGTTAGCCACAGCGCCTGTCGCGGCAGCACTGAGTCAGTTTTTGTAAAGCTGCCTTAAGTTCCTTTAAATAAAAAGTTAAATGTTACCTTACATGATTATTACTGGGGGTAAAGCTCAGTGGTACATGCATGATGCTTGCATGTTTTCCTGTACACGTGTAGGTTTTCTCCTGGGACTCAGGTTTACTCCTATAAGCCTAAGATATGCATGTTAGGTTAATTGGCCAAGCTGTATAGGATCTAGATGTGAGTATAATAATGAAACGATGTCAGTTAACTGTCAAATGCTACAAAACAATGTGGAAACTGACATTTCTGCCCACTTTCACTGGGCTGTTTTTACTCAGAGAGAAATATGACAACTGAACAGACACTGATGAGTCACTCAGGTAAATTAAATCCCACTAATAATTTACAGTCGTGAAGGACCACCGATGTTGGATTTGTTGTTTTAACATTGCGATAGTTTCTTTTTATTTTAAACACCTTTTCAATAAAATAAGAAATAAATAGATTCAGACAGAAACTGAGTTTATGGATTCAGAGTGGGAATTTATTTCTTTTTAAACAAACATGGCCGATTGAAAGTTTGTTTTGTTTAAGTCACAAGTTGAATTTAACAACTGAACAGAAAGTGAACTCGACATTTTTAGTTGTGACTGAACACATTATACATTTACAAAGAAACATCTGGCTCAGCCTGCAGTTGTTTATTGTCATCCATCCATCCATCCATCCATCCATCCATCCATCCATCCATCCATCCATCCATCCATCCATCCATCCATCCATCCATCCTAGTGCCACATAGAGACAATCAAATACTCTGATCTATAGTTAATTTAAAGTTTTCTATTCCTCTATCATGCATGTTTTTGGAGTTCTTGGACAAACCCTACACATGCATGAGTAGAACATTTAAACTTCATGCAGAACAGCCAGAGCCATGTTTTAAAGCTACTTGATGCAAAGCAACGGTGCTCCATCATGCTGCTTTGGCAAAATTTGGCAGAAATTAAAACAGAGCACACTGATCTAATCCTCAAACACATTTGTTTAATTGTTAGAATGAACAAAATCACTAGAACTGGGATTAATTGTTTTATTTCTGATGATTTACTGTAGAAAATCCAGTTCACTTATTCTCATCTTTGTCATCGTCTTCTTCTTGATTTTTTTTGTAAAATGATGCTCATATTATTTGACTAACTGCAGTGTGACTTCAACCTGTCTGACCCTTCTTACAAATCTGTTTAATTTGCCTGGGTTTCCATCCAAACTTTAAAACATGAATGTAGAGTGTACATTTTTAGTTGACAAAAGAAATGTAAATATTTGTTTGATTTTTTTGTTTGTCAGTAAACATGGATGAAAATTTGGGGTTTGGGGCAGAGGAGCATTGCTGTTTTTCTTTTTTCCTCCTTTTTTCTGTTTTCTTCTTCCAGCTTACCCTTGCAGGTGAGTCGGTACATTGGATCTGTCCATGAACCCCACCTGCAGCCTGCGATTTCTGGTTTCACTTGCTGTGTCACACCTGCAATCAATTATCCCATCACTGCTGCAAATATAGCAACTGGACGTTTGCCATCTCTTGATGCCAGACCACTTAGTCATCTTAGTTATCGTCTCATCTAAAGTGATCCACGTGCACACATTTCCCAGACAAGCTTACTTACATTTCATGTCCTCCACAAGGAAATCCCTCGAAGACTCGGTTCCTTGCTAAAAACAAATGGAACCGACTCAGACTGAACTCCACTGTCACTCACAGCTTACAAAACCTTGTAGACTCACCTGTGCTCCTCTGGTTGGATCCTCAGTTCCCAGGACTCCTTTACCTTCTTCATACCTGCAACAAGAAACAATCAGTAAGATCTTTTCATTATCTCAGAAAATATTTTCAAGCCTCTAAGCCCGAGGCTAACCTACCTCTCCTCTGCCTTCAGATTTACCTGTGCACCTTTTCAGCAACACCTCCAGCAAAACTCTTTGTTCAAAATAAAAGTTTGATTCTACTTTATGCAGTTTCTCCCTTCAACTCATTTAAATCTGTTGTTTCAGACATAATTTTGTGTGTTTTTCTTGTTAGTCCCTATAATTTCAGAGATGAAATGACAACGATCTGAACTGAATTGATAGATAAACCTGCTGGGATTTGATTTAGTCAATATATCAAGGTATTAAATCATAAAAGGGCAGAAGGTATAAAAAGGTTAAGGTGGATACTTTTTTCCTTTAGTAATAATGTTTTTAATTGTTGTGTTTTGCATCTACTTCCTCACAGAAAAGCAGAAATTTAAAGTGGATAATTCAAGAAATAACCCAGATGTGTACGCTGCAGTGTGAAACACAGAGATACTAATAGTTGATGACATTTAAATTAGTAAAATGGGAGCTGTGGTTAAAGCAGATCTATACAGCTTTTCCAGTGAGCTTCGGAAAATAAGATAGCAGCACTTTTAATCTCTTCTTCAACCTCTTAATAGTAGCAGATCATTTTTACTATTTTTTTAAGCTTTTTTTGTTTGTTTTTTTCTCAATATTCAGATCATCACAATACCAAATGATATTACCTTATTTCTGGGCAAATGTTTAAGCAATTCATTGCTTATTAATCGGTGGGAAGCTTATTATGAGAAGCTAATCATTAAATCATGATACGCCTTCACATGAAAGAATTTCATGCTGCTGAATGTTCAAATAATATATTTAGTTGGACTAAGTTATTTGGTGCTTGTGTGTGGTGACTTTCAGCCCCACGTCTCCAAAAATACAACATGGCAGCGCCTGTAAGCAGAATTACATGGCTTCACATTGCACAATGTAAGTAAACACAGATGTATCATCTATCTTTACATACAGTCTGTGGTTTGGACCCTGAAACAATGAGTTAATTTATAAAGCAAAAGGGGGAAAAAGGCAATGAATAAGTTATTTGTCAATAACCACATGACAATTAGCTAATAAATACATCTTAAAGAGGCGGTTTCATACAAATTTCAGGACTTTGTGGTTATTTCTTAAGTATTAACCAGTAATATGAAACATTTTATATCTAAAAAACATTAGTAAACACTGATTAACAGACCTTTCAATCTGTCTGCATTAAAATTCGGGTGGTTCCGGCTCCTTCCGTCAGGCTGCTTCGTCAGCAGCTCGTTCATGTTCATTATTCAAATTTGCTGGACTCTGATTGGCTAACAAACTAGCCTATCTGAGCAAGGCATACTGTTTCCTGCCCAGCTGCGCATGGTAACGTCAGGCGTTCTCTCTTCATGTTTGCTACGTCTTACGCTACAGCTTTTAGCCAGCAGCATGATAGGTGTGGTTTCAACTGCGGGAGCTGCCGAATACTAACAAACAAAGGAGTTGTGACGAAACAGATACAGGCTGTTCAGACTCAGGAGAACTCGGTTTTTATCACCACCTGCGTAGTTTGAGAGATTAAAACTGAATGAGAAGTTGTTGACATGTTTTCACCCACTATGAAGGTAAGAACACCTGTGGAGCTAAAATATTCAACAGAAACCTCAGAAAAAACATTTAGGGCCTCTTTAACACAAAATAATCTATTTTTTTTTACTTTGTAATGAAAGAAATGATCTAATTATCAGCAAAAAAAGTGTAGAAAAAATCCAAATGAGTGAATGTATAGCCATTGAATAATATATACAATATTTATTCAGTAAAAACAAAATGATGCAGTCAAGGTAAAATCTTTACTAATGACCATTAATAATTAAATAGCATCATGGAGTGAGACGCTTTGTCCTCGCTGGGAGCATGTGTAACATGAATTAATCAGCAACTTGTAGCACAGTGTGTGTTATCTCTCAGGGCGCTTTGTTGAACTGGAGGAGACATGGCAATACTTTTAATATAAAGCATTATTGCTTTTTTTATCTTTGCTCCACAGAACAAAATAAGAATCGATGTGCATTCATAACCTGACTGAACAATGCTGGCTGTTGTCAGATAGCTGAACATCAAAACCGAATAGCCATATTTTGTTATTAACAACTGACCTGGAGTCTAATATTATTCGAAGAAATAATAAACATCTTCAGAAGTGACACAGAGCAGATGGCTGATGAATGAGCTCAGTGGGCATTGATTTGTGTCTATTTGCAATTGCAAGAAACGTATTATTAGTTTTGCAATATTTATGTTTTTCACCCTCTTGTTGCTCTAGCTGTAATAAAACTCTTTACCGCCCCCACCAAGATTTTTGTCAGCATATTACTCACCTGATGCTAATGACCAGGTAACTGTCCCTCAGATATTTTGCCAAAAGACTGATATATTGATCGGGTATGATTGATCAGGGCAGGGATGATGCAGCAACATCACATGATTTATTCAGACCCTAATATCTTGCATCAGGATTGCTCTCTGGGAATTGGTTGTCAAGGTCTGGTGTACTTTCATCTTCTGTCCGAGAATCACCCCCTCCTTCAGCAGCAGCTTCCAGCAGAGGCTACAAACTGTCACAGTTTTAGCTTCACATAATCATTTGTTTTAAATCTACAACTATGTAACTTTTGTTTTGATAATATATTTGATGGAGGACTTTCTCTCTTATTTCCCTTCACTGATTTGCATTCTGTGGATAGAAAAGAAAAAAACAGACAGAATGAAGAGATTTAAATTTCTCTAAAACAAGACAATCTAGCCCTTCCAAAGTAGAACATTAGTATTCATCAGCTGGGTGAAGTAATACGTTCTGCATTAGACATACTCTCAACACATGTGGGTGTTTTACCTATAAGTCATTTGTTCATAAAAATCTCGCAAGTTCAGACAACGCCAAATCCTAAACTGCCTCTGAGTGGCAAGCGGTGGATTTGTTAAGGTTTCAGCAGGGTGGCATATGGTAAACAGTTTCATGGAGGAACTGAGAAATAAGAGAGAAAATAGAGTTTAATGATAAATGCTCTTTGATGGGAGGCTGACATATTAATATTTTGGTGATTGACCTCCGTCTTTTATTTGTTGCACATGGCGTTTTTATTCCCAGAAGATGTTGATGCTACAGCAGATATTTAGCTAAACTGTATTTTATCTTTTGAGGGTGGATTATTTAATCTGTGTGAGAAGTTAAACTAATCATAACAACGTTGTTCCTAATCTTCTGTTTCTCTGCAGTAAAGCGTTCGATGCACAGCATTTATTGAACATGTTTTAAAACACTAATACGGGCTGAGGGTGAGGAAGTGCGGGGAGATAGATGAGCGTTTGTACACATGCATGAGTGGAGTGTGTGCCTGCTTGAATTACCACTTGCCTCATGTGTTTCTTCCCGTGGACAAACACCAGTGATTTGTCAGTATAAATAATTTAGTCCGTTTATTCACCGTGGTGATGCTCATTAAATAGAAAAAGAGAAGTTATCACTGTCACCCCGAATAAATATTTATATTTCTACTTATTTAGGTCTAAAAATCCCCCAGTTCATAAAAAGTCACAGCCCCAATGAACAAAATGTCTTTCAGTGGTGAGCTAATTCTTTGTTCAGGCCTCAGTGGGCCAGTGGCTCAAGCTGTTCAGCATAATTTGCAGTAGAGAGCGCTCTGTTGAGAAGCTGGAGGGCAGGTGAGCTTCTGTCAAAGACGAGGATGGAGTGGACCCATGATATGTATGACATGTTCCTGGTGCAGCTGACGGGGCGGGAAAGGGGGTCAGGGGTACCTCTTAGGCTACCCGCCTTCTCTCGCCAGCTCCCATCTGTCCTTCCTCGACCGGATGCACAAAGAATAAAACAGCATCTGGCCATCAATGAAGTTCAGCTCAGCAATAAAACATCTGATGGTAGTAAAAGCTATGAATAAACTAATGAATATGATTTTATATATGTATACTAAAAATGTAGATGCTGGTCATTTGCTGGCAAAATCCTCCTCCAGCTTTATGAGAGAATCTGCTGTGTAAATTCTGTGTGCAGTCATAGACGCTTGTCAGTACAGATGTCACATACAGTATGTTGTGTCCCACAGCTTCAGTTACATGCAGCCTCAACACCTCAGACTTATAAACCAAAACTACTAATGACAATCTGTAACTCAAAGAATTTTTGTAAATCAAAAAGGAGAAACATCTTGTCATTCTTTAAATTTTATTCATTAATTCACTGTCAATAAGGAAAACTCCAGATTTGATGTAACTGATAAGCTGCAACATATTAAGTGCTGAGAAAGCAAAGGCTGGACCACTAGAGCAGTTCTAAAAACAGTTTAGGACCATGAAGTGAAAAACGCTTCTGGTTCATAAACTACACTCATGTATCATGTGTGTGGTCTCTGAGGTTTTACACTCTGTTCAGAAAGCCTGGAACCATTAATCTGAAAAGTCAGATTATAATGGAGCCATATGCTCCTTTATTATTTATAATAAACTACACATGTTGCACAATAACAGTTTTTTTTGGAGAGACAGAAAATATTCAACCGGTGATATTTCTTTCATTCATTCATCCATTCATCCATTCATTCATTCATTCATTCATTCATTCATTCATTCATTCATTCTAAGCAGACCAAGATTCAGTGTAAATCCCTGACAAGAGCATCTGGAAAAAATGACTCTGTGTTCGCAATAACTGATTTACTTTTTTAAATGTATTTTCTTTTTTTTCCCCACATGAATATTAATGACGTGAAGGAGTATGACGTTGCATTGCTGTGTGGAATGACATGCTGGAAGTATAGTTGAAGAGAATTGAGCCTGAAGGGCTGAAAGAAAGAGAAAAAAAAAAAAATCACTCAACACGGCTCTTTGCACGCATGTGCGAAGCATGGCAATTCTTCAGTCCACTGCACAAGCTTCCCACATTTCCCTTCTGCTCCAGGCAGTGTGTTCTTACATACAGAAAAAAATAGCACCCATATGGTCTCTCAGAAGATAGTACAACCCTAATAATGAGAGGTCTCATTAGGCAGCAGAACCTCTAACTTTCATCTACTATTATAACATGGTAGCAGAATTTGTGCTCACAGAGGCTGAACTAAGCTACTGAACCACACTCTGTCCAATCTCAGCTATAATGCAAGCTGATATGTTACCTAGTAGGCTACACTGTTTCATTTCAGCCTTTTAATAGAGATGAAAGTCATATTGTAAATTAAGTATTTAGAATTTTCAATGAAGCAGTAACGTTTAAGTTTCCAACGGCAGATCAACAGAAGAACAAGCTAAAATGAGACCAGTGTAGCGTCTCATTAGCCGCGGTTGTTGGTGATTGGTTTTAACAAGAGAGTTTTCAAAATGCCTCAGATGCTTGCGATGGCTTTCAGTTCCCCTGTATAAGTCTCAGAGAGTTGCTCGTGTTTCCTCAGAATCTTGTTCAAGAAAATGTGAAACACAAATTGTCTCTAATGTTCAGTTACCAGGTGTCTGGAACCAGTTTGAAACTGTCTCACTTTAGTTTCCGTAAGGCATAATTAAAGGTACAATATGTGCAAATTTTACAGTGAAATACTCACACAACAGTTTAATGTCCCACCGAAGTTGAAAATGAAGTCCCATTTTAACAGATCTCGATCTCAGCCGGTTGGGTGGTCGCTAGTTTCTGTGACTTTAAAAACGCTGGTCCGGACCAGAGTCATTATTTACACGTCCAAACTTCCTGGTTCCATAACGAATCACATGTGAGCCTGCAAGGCTGCCAAGTCTTCAACACAAGCAGCTGTAATTCCACAACAACCAGCAGCAAAAAGTAAGAAACCACCTGATCCTTCCAACTGATCACCCGAGCTGCACATGATGGGGCGTTCAAATGTACTTGGGAAAACTCAACACTGAACTAATAGACTTTCAGACATTCCCAAAAATTGAACAAATACAAGTGAATTAAAATGAGGATCAACATTGGAACTGGCAACCCGGCAGAAAAATGAGGGAGGGGAGGGGGTGAGCAGCTGAGAACCGACTTTTTTTTCTACATAAACTGCAGGACTCGGATTTGACGACAAGGTCTAATTCTTACATACTGTACCTGTAAGACACTTTATGAATAAATAGTGATGAACAAACTTCATAAAAATTGTATAAATGTCAAAATTGTGTTTGCCTTTAATCTACAGATTTGATATAAGCTGTCATTAGTACCAATTTACAGTGATGTTAGTGTTTTCTCACAAATTCAATGTCTCGTTGCCTCCAGTAAAATACTACCATTTGACTGCAGGGTGATCTATAGTTTACTTGATTATTATTTATCATTACATATGTATATTGTGATGAAACTATATTTTATGCCATTAACTTTTACCTTTTTGTTATTTAAAGCTTTGAAGCTTTTCATGGGGATCATTTGATGTTACAGTTGAAAATGATTGAAAGTTGATTTTCTTGAAAAAAATATGTGAAAAAAGAAATAACAATACATTTTCTTCAATACATTTTTATTTCATAAATATGTAATTTCAACATTAAAAACCTGCTGTGAGATTCGGAAGTAGTACACCTTAAAAAAAGTTTTCAATCTGAGGCTGGTGTGGAGGTCATTTAGAATCAACATGCCTGAGGTAAAACTGAATCAACTTTTAGAAACAATATTTCTTGTATATATTTTTTGTACGAGGTAACACTGTTAAAAAAAAAAAAAGCTTTTAGAGCCACTGGAAGTTCTGGGTTCAATTCCAGTATGTGGTTCGACCTGGTTGTGATTGTGTTGTAAGCTGGATGTTCCCTGTCAAGGTTTTTTATTGCTTTACACCTTTCTGCATATAAACATGGAAAAAAAAAACAGTTCACAAATAAAACTAAATATAAAATGAGGCACAGCCATCAATTTCATATTACACAAATGTGACACGATGGAAAAAACTGTAATGAACTATTCCCCAAGGAGCGCAACCACCGAGCAGGTACACATCAAATAGAGCTGCTACTGCAACAAAAACAACAACCCTCTGTGGTTTACCATCTGTAAATGGAACATTATATTCATTTATAACTGAGAACATGAACATCAAATTTATAGTCAGACTCACACAAGAACTGCTATACACCAGTGGCTTGTGCATACAAATATTAAACAGTAGCAGCGTGCATCTGAATGCACACATGAACACAGCCTTGTTTTATTTTATTTATGTTATTTTATCTTTCTGTCTGTCACAGATTTTAACATGAAGTTGGTACATTTTGTAATTTAGTTCCATTTTGTCATAAATTCTAAGTGTGGAAATGAACATTTTAGCGGTCCGATGACACAAACAGCATTAAAAGACATTTTGTTGTCGGCAATCGAGGCCTCATTTTGACCATTTCTCCTTTCCTGATACTGGCTGATAGATTTGTCTAAGTTCTTTCAACTCTTTCCTTTCAATTAAAGCTGAGAACATTAATGAAATGCATCATTGTTTACATGGTTTAAGGTTCCTGACAATTCAAAATGCATGTTTTTACTATAATCACTGAACTTTAGAAACATGCTGAAGGTCATGACCCCTCATCAATCTGCACTTTTGAATAAAAGCCTTAAAAAAAACTCCAAAACAAATAAAGTCCACCAATTCCAACTGAGAAGTCGAGAAGTGGAAGATAATTCAACTGCACAATGAACAGAACTGATGTTCCAGTTTATTACAAAACCTTTTGTCTTTCAGGAAAATCAAGCAGCCATTGAAGTCTTTCTGAAGGGCAACATATTAGAAAAGATTTCCCCTTATCAGTCCATCTATGTCTTCTATGTCTGTCTGCACTATCATAATTAGGAATATCACACATGTGCCTCTGCTTTGTCAGCCTGCCAATATCCTGTCTGTTCTCAAACTGTATCAGTGGTGTCAGATACTGACGTTTTGTCAGGACCCTAAACGTGACAAACAAGCGCAGACAAAAGCCTTCAGATTCAGTTTGCAATGCGTGAGATAAACACGATAACGTGCTGGACAACTTTTATGAAGCATTTTAAACAGGATCACGAACTTAATCAAGTTTCATGATGTTTGTTCCAAAAGCTAATTGAAAAGTTGAGATTCCAGGAGCTTTTAGAAACTGAGAGTTACACATTCTGTTGAAAAAGAGGGTAATTATTATGTACAGTAAAGTCCGAAGGTTCTCAGAACTGAAAGCTGTTTAAACTGAATTATAAAATCTGACGACTTATGCCTTAGTCATCAAAACTAAAAGCTTATACTGATATGTGCCTGAATGCACCCAGCAGGAGAATGATCCAGCCACAGAGTGCATCTACATCCAGGTACTTTTAGGTGCATCAGAGAGAAGAGAAGCGTCAGAAAGCATCGGCCCACGGAAAAATGATCAGGAAATCTGCCAAATCTAACTTTCTATCAGACTCATCATCCATCTAATTTCTATTATGTCCACTAGCGCCTGTACGGGTTGACGAGGTGTCCATCTCCAGCAGTCGTTCTACAAGAGGTGGGCCATAACCTGAACAGGTCACTCACAAGATCCCACAAACAACCAATCACAATGAATACCAATTAACATGCTGAGGAGAACACGCAAAGCCCATGTAGTTCTAGCAAGCCACTGAACCCCGGTACTTCTTCCAACACGGCCACTGCATCACCAGGTGCAGATGATTAAACTGATCATTAAACACGTGAATTATCTGTAAGAAAGGGAATGAGATGACGCTGCGCTTAAAAACAGAAAGCTTTTAGAATGCAGCCCACACCACGTCAATATAAATACATTAACTCACCGCTGTGAAGAAATCCACAGTTAATTTCTTCTTCTGATATTTATAATTCTCTAAATTTCTTTACTTTCTTATTTATTTTACTTTCTGTGCATCAGAAAAGACCATCAGACAGTTCTCCAGGGGTCTTAATTCCCCACTGATGTTTTCAGTAACGGGCTTCATAGATCCAGTAATTTGACTAATCCGTTTTATTCATGCATGTTGATAAAAATAAGGTTTTACAAATTTGTTGTTTAATGCACATGTGAACCACACAAATAGGATTGACCCCATATCTTTATACATTAAAAAATGTAAACATGTTAATTTCAAATAATCTTTAGTAAACAAAGGACAAATAACAAACTAAATGTTGTGTAAAATAAAAGAAATACATCGAGTGTGAGGAAAACAAGCTAATACATGATAAACAACAGCAATTTCACATGTTTCTAAGACACAAATGAGAAAAGAACTGCTAAAAGAAGCTTTACGAACAAAGACATTAGAGATTTAATTCACTCAAGTACCCTTCAGTACATTTCTTCATTAGATTGTAAAAGTTCAATCGAAATCTTCCACTCAAAGCACAGATCTGTTGTGTTTACTCAATAATAAAAAAAAGACAAATATCGGCCTGCTGTCTGGAGCTTTTGCAATCCTTCAAATATGAAACATGTAGGAAAACAAGAAATACAATATTTTGTAGCTGTTATGCAAATTTGACATTTCCCCTGCTGGTTCCAGAGAGCCAGGTTTTCTGTTGACCACAGATACCTCGCTGTGTTACTGCTGAGGTAGCAGCAGCCCCCCGCTGCACAGAGTCTTCATTATTTGTTATCGTCACATTAATACCTGTCAAATATAAATTACAGTCATGCACATCTAAAAGCTGAGTTACCTGTGTGCCAAATCCCAACTGGGAGAGCATTAAAGCATATCTTATGGCTGCACCTTGGGAATATAATTGTCTTGCACAAGATGCATTTTAGTTCACTCTGTTATATATATAAAAAAAAACACTAAGATGAAGTCTTGACATTTAACAACAGCATCAATAAATAGATAAATAAATGCAGCTCAATCATATCTTAATTATGTTTTGCAGAGTACAACATTTTCATTTTTTTCACTTTTTTTTTTAAACCTGACTAAAAAACACAAAATGCTATTAATAACATTTACTAATTAATGTCTTGTTCACCTTAAAAGACAGAGCTGCAACATTCAGCACGCTGATGATAAGGAACAATGATAAACTGAATGACATTTGAATGTTTCACGTAACAGAAAACGTAACTTATTATTTATTGTTGCTAATATTTGCCTAGATTTTATTACTGAGGGACATCACCTTAGTAATTAAGGCCTTTACGTTCATTAAAATTTGAACAAATGCTTCATTTAAAAGTTTTCTTAAGAGACCAGAAAGCAACAGATTCCCCTTATAATATTTATTCTCCCAAAGAGATAAAAACATTTTATTTTAAAAACCTCTTTATAGGTTTAATGACTTTATCCTCCAGGAAAAGCTAGTGAGGATTTATAGGTTGGCCAAAATTACAGTTTGATTATTTGAAACTGTGTTTTCTCTGAATAAAAGCTACAATTTTTAGCACAATTAAAAAAATAATTCTGTTCTAAAATCAAAATATTGCAGAATATCCTTTTTTATCTTGTTTCTCCTTCATTTTAAACCCTGTGTGTTGTTTTCATAAAGCATCCTCATGTTTAGAAACTTGTTTTTTTTTTTCCCCACAGAATCAAATAATTGAAAGAGGAAAATATTGTCATTCTATCATTGCCTGAATGAAGACTTCATTTCGTGTTTGCCCCTCAGCTTTCTGCCAACACAAGTCTATCAGCTCACACAGGTGTGGGGCGCTTAGCTAATTAGTCTCTCTCCCAGAAAATGTTGGCTTATGCAAAACCAGTTTCTACGCTGCTAGCTTCTTCTAAATGCTAAAACCACAATTAGGCTGTAATTTATGTTGACTGGCAAAGATCATAAGACTGAAAACCTTTCCTGAAGATCTAACCTCGTATTTGTCATTGAGAAATATTTGCTGTGATCCAGAAAGGGTTTTGTTACTGTGCTGCATCACATGACCGCATCCCCTATTCCAAAAAAATATTAAGAAGCCATGAGAATGTAAATAAAAGCAGAAACACTGAATACAATGATTTGCAAATCTCATCTACTCTTTTTAAACATAAACATGATTTTAATGGTTGAAACTAGTTATTTTTTATCATTTCATAGAACATATTATAGGTCATTTTGAATTTGAGGGAAGCAGCACAACTCAAAGTTAGGAAAGGATGTTTACCATTGTGTAGAAGCTCCTCCTCTTTTAATGTCTGTAAACATCTGAGGCATGAGGAGACCAGCTGCTGGAGTTTTAGGGGAAAAATGTTGTCCCGTTATTGTCTGACGCCGGATTCTAACTTCTCACATTTTGACTTTTTCCTTTCATGATGAATCTTTTTTTTTTTTTTTATTGGTGAATGATCTGGACTGCAGGCACGTCAGTTCAGCACATGGACTCTTCTCCTGTGAAGCCATGCTGTTGTGAAGATGCTGTTAACTCAAAAAATGGGCGTGTTCGCTGTGATAGGTATGTTTTTAAACTGTTGACATCACCTGAGAGGTCACAGATGATAACACAGTATCTCCGATTATGTTGCCTGGCAACAGGGGTGACTTAAGCAACAGTCATGCTTGAAACATTGGTCACGGTATATGCAAACTACAACAACACTGAGCTAAGTGGCTCTTACTGCCGTTTTCTTTTTGTCCTAAACAGTGGGGGTCACTGATGAGCAGAAATACGCAAAAATACAACGATATTAACAGAAGAATAAGTCTTGATGCGATTCTTCTATTCTTTATATTATTATATACAAGTAAAACGGGTGTCATTTCAGCCCCTCATAGTCAAATTCCATCCAAATTCCTGGCAAATATAAATAATTCAAAAATCTCTTTTTCCAGTTGAATCTAATGAAGTTTGAATGTATCGCATTTGAGCTTGAATCAGTTGTCCAGTTCAAAGTATTAGTATTTTATTAGAATTCAAGCAAACCAGCCAAGAAAGTGATTTGTTGTAGTGACTGATTCTTATTCTACGGCCACAAGTTACATGTGTTATTTCACCTTAATTGGCTACTTGTGTATTAAAACAGAAGATAGATGTGAGTGATGACAAATAGAGTTGATTCAGACAAAAAAGTGAAAATAATGAAAAAAATGGACATTACAGTGAGACGATTTTTTCCAGCAATGATGCACTGAGAGATGTGCAATCAGCTCAAGCAGTCCTGAAGCACACTGGGTGCAAGACATGCAACTTTTTGTGTGAGCTGCTGAGAATAAACTGGTTAAGAGATGTAGAAATAGTTACAAAGCAACAAAAACAGAAACTATTCTGGAAATCTTTAGTCAATCATATTTCATCTATTTATGTTTCCAGCAGCACACAGTCATAAAATGTAATAATATTATTTTGGATAGTTCATCATTTTAAATATTGAGAACCAAATCTTCCTTTTGTCTGATTCACCAGATTGACAAACTAACCACTGACTACAGGGACAGCCAATAGATGGAGCTCTTATGCACTAAAAGATAGATTGCTTTTTTTTCTCTCTGAGGAAAGGCATGATTTGAGCAACTTTTTGAAACAATTTTTTTTTTTAAACAAACCAAAACATCCATTTTTCTATCATGGTCAACTATTTCTACACTTTTTTTTCTATCCAATCCAAACCTGCATTTTTACAAAAAAAAAAAGCAAATGCGACTGAGATCCTACAATATTTAATATAATGATCTTCCAAAATAAAACACTATTAATAGGTTCAATAATAACCTGAAGGTCTATGACATTTAAATGTTTTATTTTTAAGGCATCAAACACAAAGCAAGCCTCTTGTTTAGAGTGTTATTGGCTCTGACAAACTAATGCAATGCCATCTACTCATTGAATTGCTTTCATCCACCAGAAGTGTCTGCATGCTTTGCATGCACATTTGATATTTAGTCATGACGTGGTCTGTGAGCTTTCACTCGCTTTGTGAGATTGTAAATAAGCTTAACGTCTTCTGGGAATGACAACATAAAACACTGGTGTTAGGGGATCACGCTGCCTGCTGGGAGGCAGAGCTAAAACACAGATGCTTCACTTCTACAAAAGTGACACATCTTTGTTTATCTTAGTGAAATACTGAATCAATGAATGTATAAAGGACTGCAGTGATAAAAAGCACAAAGAAAAATTAATAAAGACAATTAAGTCTTCTGATGAAGCTTCACCCCTTAGAGAGATGGTGTTTTGTTTTAATGGGGAATAATTTTTTTTAGCCGTTTTACTGTGACTTATATATATATATTTCTAATAATTTTATTACAAAGCTGTTCTTTAAAAGATTGTCATTATAGGGTGGTCTTCTTCAGAAAGATTAAACAGAAGTGTAACCTCTTTTATTCCCTCATTTGCTTTTGTTCTGGTGTTTGTTCCCATAAGTAATGTCACATTTTGGATGCCCTCGCTGACTTGACTTGGCATGTGTGTTCAGAGCGGTTGAATTCACTTTTAAATATGCCTTTTCTCCAGAGGTCCCAGCCCCATGTGATGTGACCTGCATGACTAATTCCATTTAAAGGGGAATAACGTGCATCGGGGTTCGTACTTTTCCGCCCTCTATTTGCATAATTTTGTTTGGCAACTTGGAAAAGAGCCATTAACAGCACTAAGACACACACTGTAAAGGGTTGGAATAGGAGGCAGATCAATACTTTATTTCAACATCTTTAGCAGTATCAGGGTCCAGATCAGTTTGCATTCTCCTTTTTAGATTCATGCTGGTTTCTGGTAATGCTATCATTACTTTCTGATAAGGTAACACCATTGTAGTGTCTTTCTTAATCTCTGACACACACGTTCAGCAGATCAATAGTCTTCTACCTTTTTGGTTGCAAAGACAAGATTGATTGCCAGCAGTTGCATCGTGCTCCGTCCCTCTTCTCACTCGTCTCATTATTGTTTCAATTAGAAATTCTCCCGAGACCTTACAGGGAGGTATTAAAATCCAGGGACCTCCTGGGGTTTACAACAAGTATCGGTTGTTTTTAACAGAATAACCTCTGACATCAGCTACATTCAGGTCAACAAGTAAAAGCACGAGTTAAACAAGTGGATTACACAGTAGGGGGTCTGTTGGTGGGACACAGGAGGGGATGACCTGAGGAAGTTGTGGCTCGCGCCAGTGAGGAGGAAATAATCACAATGTTACCTTCTCATGAAATATGAATTGGTCTGTTCTTATTTTAGCCAAGCTGAAAAAAAAAAAGCTGCAATATCATCTGTGACTTTAAGGCAGTGTACAAAGGTGTTTTGTTGTTACTCATGTTTCTTTTTCCCCTCGTTTTTTTGACAGCTGTATTACTGCTGATAAGCGAGACTGAGTGAGCTGATCAAGTAGTGAGACAAGCATTCAGAGCAGGAGCAGCACAGCAGCAGCAGCGCTGTAGTCACAAGGAGCCGTGGCAGCAGAAGCAGCAGCAGCACTATCAGTCACAGCGCAGGCAGCAGCGACAGCAGCAGCAGCAGCAGCAGCAACAAACTCTCTCCTGTCTTTTTTTTTCTTCTTTCTGGAGTTGTTTCCTGCACAGTGGACAAAAGCCAAGGAAGTAGGAGGGAAGTGATCTGGGGCTGATAGCTGCCATCAAAAACAAAACCCAAACGCAGACCTGGCTGCCCACATGCCTATCGAATTTGTTTGCAAAATCAAATTTGCAGAGGAGGATGAGAAGCAGGAAAGCCAGCAAGATGGGGATAAGGAGAGCCTGATCGAGGAGAGCTGCACACCACCAGCCAAAGACTTGGCTGGGTTTGCTAACTCCTGCTCCCTCCATGGGATTAACCACATCTTTGTCTCTGGTCGCCTGGGCATCCGGCAGACTCTCTGGACTCTCGCCTTCTTGACTTCTCTAGCACTCTTTCTGTACCAAGCTGCTAAATGTGCCATCTCTTACCTGGAGCATCCTCATGTCACAGCTTTGAATGAAGAGGCAACTCCTGAGATGGTTTTCCCTGCTGTGACCATCTGCAACATCAATCGCTTTCGCTTCTCTGCTCTGACTGATGCTGACATCTACCACCTGGCAAACTTGACAGGTCTGCCCCCCAAAAACAGGGATGGACACAAACCCACAGATTTAATGTATCCTGCTCCTGACATGCAGGACATCTTCAACAGGACAGGACATCAGCTGGAGGAGATGCTGATGAGCTGCAATTTTAGTGGACAGAACTGCTCTGTTGAGGACTTCTCTGTGGTAAGTAAAAAAGTTTCTCAAAGTTGTGTTTTTTTTTGTCCAACTCTTGCTCTAATGCAGTAGCTTCATCAAACTGGTAAAACAAATCTTTATCATTCTAAACCTTGAGGATTCCCTTGTCTCTCTTCCTGATATTCTTTTTTTTGTTTCACACGAAACTGCTGATAAGGGTAAGATCAAAATGATCGTTTTCAGAGAAGAGGAATTCTCTTTGTCTTTAAGCCCATCTCCATGGGGCATTTGGTTCCCACGATACAGTTCTGCATGCAAAATTCATGGCTTTTTCTCAGTCATTGAGCTGCAGCTCCTCTCTTTAAGTTCTGAGCAGCAACAGTGTTTCTCTTCAGCTGTGCAATCTGTTGTGTCAAAGAACAAAGTCTGCTCCCAAAGAGAGAAAACACAACGCTGTCATATTTGCTTGTGTACTTTTGTTTTTTTTTTTCCAAAGCAAACCACGCTTTAACGCTGCCTCTACTCCTGTCGCTGAGAGCGCATGGCAACAAAATTGTCATCGAAAATAGCCGAGCCTCTTCTTCCTCCTTCCTCTACCGCTCCTTGTCGCTCCCACTCTCTCTGTCTGACATTGCAGAGCGGCTTCCTCTCGCTCGCTCACTCGCTCTCTGAGCTCTTGTACCTTTCAGGGGGAGGGAGTAATGCTTCTTCAATGTTGTATTTCAATCTCGCTGCTGTTAGGATTAAATATTTAAAGACTGACATACATGATTTTTGCATTAGCTAGATTGACTAAAAGGAACGAAACAATTTCCATGAGAGGGGGAAAGTGTGTTTGTGTGTGTTTGTGTGTGTTTATGTGTGTGTGTGTGTGAGAGAGAGAGAGAGCGATGGGATCAGGTGGAAGGAGGAGAGTTTGTGCCTATTTTCTCTGCACTATTTATTAAAGGGATTGTCCTAACAGGAGATGGATTTCCCCCATCCCTCCTGCAGGAAAAGGAATATGTAATTGGTTTAGTGATGATAAACTGCAGGTGTCAAGTGGTAATAGGGTTTGTTGAACATTGATATGGTCACCTCCGTAAGACCAAAAGATTCTGTCTTATGACGAAGATGGAAACGCAAGATGTCTGATAAAACGAAGGGCAATTTAGCTTCTTTTTCCTCACAAAAAGTCTGAACACCAAAGCGTTTATTTTCGATGTTTTCAAAGCGTTCACTCGTGTGTGGCAATAAAATTACCAGTGACATTAAAATGGATCCCCTTGAAGATTTTTTTTTTCTTCAAAATGTTTAATCAGGCGAGAGAAAATGTCATGCTCCTCAGGGAAGTTGAAAAGTCTGATAAAAATCCCTCTGAAACAGCAGCATGTTTGTAAAAGTTCTGCATTTTATTCTGAAATGCTTTTGATGGCAACATCCTGGAACGCTCTGACACCAACTCTTCCTGGAGTACAATAATTAGCAGACTCTTGAGACACGCGGAAAGTCTCTGTCCCGTGTATGGCCGATGCAACATCCTCCAGCTCTCTTTGGACACTCGGTGACTTCATCACAGATTAGGATTCTGCTGAAAGTTTCCTGTACTGCTTCTTAGTCTCTGTCAGCTATGTGATACACATTTTCTGAGGTTGTCAGTTAGATTTGTTACCGGCCGGCTTGCTGCTTCCATGCAAGACAAATCACTCCCGCTGTGTCCTGGTGGGGGACATAACTGGAAGGAGGGACTAGGAGTGGTGGGACGAGGTTTTAGCGCAACACGTGAAAATAACAAAACTGTGAACAAAGCTGAAACACGTGCAATCACACATCTGTTCTTATTTATGTGTGTTGTTTGTAACCACAAATCACATTTGTTACAGGAAAGAGCCATTATTAGTTGTGATGTGCGATTAATCACATGCTCAGATGTACAAACACAGAAAACAGCCGCACACCACTGGGTCATTATTCCTGTTCTCACGGGGCCTTCCTTCAGGATCGGTTCTTAGTAATGTGTTTTCTTTCGATTGATCACGCGGGGGTGCAGCAGATGTTTTACTTTGGTAATAGCTTCATGGGTCTGAGACGCTTGTGGAAAAAAGGGATTATGGAATATAATTTCACCATTTTTTCTGACATTTTTTTTGCTTTTCGTCTAACAAACCGTGATCTATATTTAACTTGCATTTGTTTTAATAGTTGTAAGTGTTTTAAATTGGCCATAAGTTTCTAATTCAATGTTGCTTAAAAATAGGCCAAGTAGTTTTTTAAGATTTTTCTTTTTTTTTTTTTTTTCGCAGTCAAACGTGAATTTAAATCTTAAATTCTAAACCTGAGTCTCTGGGCCAAAGCAAAACCTTCTGACTGCTCTAATTTATAGCAGGAGAATACACAGTCACGTAACAGAGAAATTTGTTTTCCTCTTCTCAGCAGCGCAGACTGACGTGATTATTTGACGTAGGTAATAAGGCCATTCTTTATAATTAAAGATTACATTATTGACTTGGATTAATCACAGGAGATAAAGCTGATTCAACAAGCCATGAATAAATAGATTAATATTTTTCTTCCAGTCTAACTCTGAATAATTGTTCATGTGTAGTGTCGTCTCAGAGATGAGCAGCCGGCCCTTTGGCTTTTTTTTTTTTCTTTTTTTTTAAACAAAGCTATGAATTAGTTTGCTTTGACTCTCAGCTGTGTTTGCTGCTGCATTATCAGATTTTGCTCTCAGCAAGGACAGATCCTCTCTGCATATATTCATGCAGATAACTAAGCACCTATAGGGTGGCATGTGAAGAGATCTATAAAAACCTGTGTTAACGGGGGCAGCTCTGAAGAGCTCTTCGTCTTCAATTTGTCATTTAACCGTCTGAAGCCTCTGTTGTGTATTTTATAGATAATTGAATGTTTAACGGCATAAACCACCGATGATGTTTACCCCCTGCACACACACGCTCCATTTTATCCTTCACACAAGAAAGAAAGAGACTTTAAATCACGTGAATGTACATTTTTTTTAGTCGGGTGAAATGTCATAAAAAAGCAATCTCAACAAGCGCACCGTCCCTGTGAGGGTCGTCAACAGAAGAACGATCATCAGCAAAGGGCAAAATAAAGAGCTGATGCTCACTTAAAGGCAGAATTTGTTATGAGAGATGCAAACAAACATCTGGGCCAATGACTCAACTTCACTGTATCTTCTTTAGGATTTAATTTTTTTTATTTTTTATATTCAAACGTAAAAGCAGGAATCTGACCTTTAACTGAAGACAGACTTTGTGTGTTAGATGTTTTTTTTTTTTTATTCGTCTGATCGAAGGTATGTGAGATAGGAATACGCTGGTCCATGTTTAGACAAGAAATACATCCTCGACCTTTGGCGGCATGTGACTCCTGGAAGAAACTCATGCACAGGCTTTCATTCTCAGTCATACATCTGTGTGGGTCTCGTGAAAATGTGATGTGTACATGTGTAGATGACTGTGAGAGTGACATTCACTTCCCTAGTGGGTCAAAAGCCTTCACACCACTTAGCACCAGACCCACGCATCCACCCACAGAGCATACACACACCTCACACACACGCACCACCGTCTCAGCCAGTGACCAGCCTTCCCCCTGGTGGAGACACGGAGTGTGGGAGCATGAAAGTGACTGGATATCCTGACTGGCTTCATCTTCAGCAGCCTGTCAATTAGCTATCTACAGTTCCACCGCTGTGAGAGTGCCTGCAGCTTAACATGCTGCCTGACATCTGATCCACACATACCCAACCCTAGAGTCCTGTTATGCTCTGCAAAATCCTTAAATAAACAATTACACAAAGCACTTTTTTTTCCCATTTGCTTCACTTTTTACAAATAAAAAATGAAAGGAAAATGGGTTGGGGGTGGGGGGTGGGGACCAATCTCATATCTACGGAAGCTGCATCCTTCCTCACCATCTCCTGCTCCTCCTCCAGTGTATCAGTGGAAGATGAATTGCAGTACAGTGCAACTGGTCGGCTGCCCCTTCTGATATGCATCACCGCTGTCTAATCAGATGAAACCCACCTGTGACCAGAAACCGGATAATATGCAAACAGTTTATGTTTGTGAAGGTTTTTCCTTTTTTTTTTTCTTTTTTTTTTTTTTTTCTATCGCTGGCTGTCTGTGCCAGGAGCTTGATGAGGAGAATCTGCAGCTCAGGGACGGCTTTTAACTCCACGATAAAGGCTTCCGATTCTGCTGAACCCCACCCCCCCCTCCGTCTCTAACCCCTGGGAGTCTTTTACTCACACAGACATTTGTCTCTCGCTGACAAGTCATACACCAAGCTGCTCGTACTGTTAATGTGGCTGCACACACACATATGTGTTTTCAGAGTGTGTATAGCAAAGGTAGAATGCTTCCCCCCGTCCAAACACACGGATCTCATCACAGATTGAGAGAGTTGGCTCGCAAGATTGATCATGACTCCTGACTGGGTGCCCCTCCCTCTCTAGAGGATCAATACATCCTTCAGTCAGATTGCTTCCCTGCCCTTCCCATTTCAGGCCTGGTGTGACTAATTATCTTGTGTCTGTGTTCTGGACCCAGAATCAGCTGCATTTGTTAATGCTGCAGGAGTTGGTGAAGAAGTTGATCTTTAGAACAAAATATCTGTTTATTTTAGCTTATAACCACTGCAGATCAATCAATATACACTGTCTACCTTTTCCCCAAAAGGCGTTGAAATTACTGAGCAATATGAGATGACTCACAGCTTAAACCGTGTGGAGAGCAGAGGAGAAAAAACATGTTTAGGTTGAGGAAAAAAGAATTTAAAGTCAGATTTCAAAGACTAAAAAGAAACATCTCATTCTGCAAATGATTATCTATTTAGCACATAATTAAAAGGGAAGAGAGAAGTTGAATAAAATCTCCTTCTCAGCCTTGATAAGATTAAAATTCTTATTTTAAAGTCTTTATTTTATTTCAGTTTCTGTAAGTAAAGCTACTGTATGTCTTTCCACATTCAGCTGATAATGTCATGTTTCAATAACATTTTCCCTTTTCATTCAAATTCCATCAGGATAAACAGATTATTTCAAATATTTTAGAGGTTTCAAACAAATACATCTCCCTACTGAGAATATTGATGTTACTCATTATCATTTAACAAAATACTATGAATAAACATTATTCTAAACTCTACATATTTTCAAATGATAAACATTTACTGAAGGAAACAAAGCTAGCCAAAACAACCTGGTTCTATGTTCAAAGTAAATGCCCCTTAAACCTTATAACTGGTTGTGCCAACTTTGGCAGCAACAACTGCAATCAAGTAAAAGAAGAAACTGAGGCTCCCTGATACATATTAAATATATCTAACATGAAAACATAAGACTGATGTTTGACACCCAAACTGGGTCCAAAAAGTTCCACTTTTGCCCCATCAGTCTACAGAATGGTTTTTATAAATAGATATTTTTGTCAGATAATGAGACGGGCCTTTGTGTTCTCTCTGGTCAGCTGTGTTTCTTTCCTCAAAACTCTCCCACGGATTCCATTTTTGTCCAGACGCTATCTTATTGTTGAATCATGAACACTAATGTTTCCTGAAGCAAGTGAGACCTGCAGTGTTGTAGATGTTCAATGACTTGGTGTTTCATTGTTACATAAAATAAAATAGAATGTACAATATGTAAGAATTTTACAGTGAGATACTCACACAACAGTCTTAACGTCTCACCGATTTTGAAAATAAGGTCACATTGTAACAGATCTCGATCTCAGCCGGCTGGACAGTCGCTAGTTTTGGTCATTTTTAAAAAACTAGCCCAGACCGGAATCATTATTTACACGTCCAGACTTCCTGGTTCCATAACGAATCACATGTGAGTCTGCAAGGCTGCCAAGTCTTCAACACAAGCAGCTGTAATTCCACAACGAGCAGCAACAAAAGATAAGAAATCACCGCATCCTTCCAACTGAGCAGCAGAGCTGCACGTGATGGGGCGTTCAAACACACTTAGGAAAACTCAAAGCTGAACAAATAGGCCTTCAGACACTCCTAAAAATTGAACAAATACAAGAGAAACAAAATGAGGATCAACATTGCAACTGGCAACCCTGCAGAAAAATCAGGGAGGGGGTGAGTGGCTGAGAGCAGACGTTTTTTGTTTTTTTTTCTACATGAACTGCAGGACTCGGATTTGACGACAAGGTCAAATTCATACTGTACCTTTAACTATGGAAAACTGCAGTTTGTATTAATTTAAGATAATTAATAATAAATTGTGCTAGCTAATCCAAAACATTTTAATTTAACAATAAAGCAAAAAAACAGAGGAAATCTGTAAGGGGGCAAATACTTTTTCAGTACACCATGTCTTAGCTGCCTGTGTGTCTCTATTTTATCATACCCCCCCATCTCTGAATGCATTAGTGGAAACTCCTCTGAAAAATTAACCAAGCTTGCTCTTAGGTCGCCACATAATGGGTTTGTGCTTCTTCATTCCCCTCGCACGTAGGGTTTAATTAGTTTGAGAGAGATGGCAAACACAGGTGGACAAAATAATAGGGACACCATGCAAACTCATTTGGTGCTATAAAGCAAAGTGAGTGAAAATTGAACCATAATCCCAAAAAATAGATAAATATGAAATTGATGTTTAATTAAACCTGAATTGCTAGAGAAGTAAATTAGACATGATGGAAATAAAATCTTTCTTCATTTCTTTCTTTCTTTGTCATTTTTATATCTAAACACACCAAAATATCTAATTACATATCTAGCAGTTAGTTATTTTAGAGTTTACACTTGACATACAACCATTTAACAAGTGAGAAATCATTGAGTGGGATCATTTTGGAGAACCCGACCAGTAATTAAGTAATTCAATGCAACATGGCAACTAAAACAACAACAAGTTACTGCTTAAAAAATGTTTCAAAGGATTTTCATGCTGTTTTGACACAAAAGTTGGGAGTTAGTCTTCACTTCAAGCAGAGGAGTTGATGTATCTTTGTGTCTTGTTTATGAGTGATGGAAGGACAGAGAGAGAGATGGATAAATGGATCAGGGATTTATTAACATTAATTATGCCATCGAGCAAGCTGAGACAAAAGGAAAATATCTCGAGAAGTTTGCAAGATGCATCCTGGTCCCCTCACTGGGAGGAGACCTGGGGGAGGCAAAGAACTCACTTATGGGATTATATATCCACCTTAGTATCCAACAGGAGGAACTGGATCTGCTGTAAAATAAAAGTAACAACAACAAAAACAACAACTGATGCCTGAAAGATAAAAACCTCCTGATATATGTTAACCCCTATTAATTCAATATATCCCTGCACCCACAAGGTTTATCTGAATTATGTTTGTACCACAATAAATGTAATGCCAATGAGATCACTTTAGAGGTGTAATAATCAATACACATGTTACTGGGTTAGAATAAACAAACATGGCACACAACAGAAAATACAACATTTAATCTCTGGAGACCTGAGCTTTCATAAGACATGTTTGTTTGGGTAGCATCAAGTTGCACAAATGCTACTCTCGGCTTTCATGGGTATTTATCTTAAGTGTCTTCTGGCTGCTTTTTGATCCAGTTGCTTGGGGTTGGAATTGTGTTTTCTTGAAACAGAAATTGTTGTTTTGGTCCTTCAGATGAGCTTCTTCACCTTAAGTGGTTATGCTACATGTAGCGATCGGTAAATGTGTAGCATATCTTTGGATTCAGTTTGTAGCTAGAATTGCGCCTGTCGCTGGTACCAGTACTCACCAATACACGTTCAGGGATACAAGGCAGGAAATGTTCCTAAAATAAAATATTTATGACCAAAAGCACATTTCACTGATCAGTCAATTTCCCTCTGTGGATATTTCAGAGGTTGTAGCTGCATTACAGGAACATCTCACTAGCTGCTATTGGGTGGTCTCAAGTCAATGTGTGCAAACTCAGTGTATCAGATATTTTAAATAGGATTGTAGAAACAGGCCCGGTGTGACTGGGATGAAAATGTCAGTCGGCAACAATTCAGTCAACAGAGACCGCAAGCAGCACAAATGTCAAAGTGAATATTTACCCCTGGCACAGTCTGAACATGAGGGTCTAGTCTGTTCGCTTGGCTGGACACTTGGCCCTTTTTCTGAATTACGTCTAATGTCACACAATTGGCTGTACTAGCTGCTTTTCAAGTTTAATACCACATACACAATGTGCCTTTTTAGCATCTTTTTTCATCACTTTTCTCATCTCTTTTGTCCCTCATTACTGCTTATATTTACCAGAATGAATGTTCGAGATTTAAACACTAAGATGTTGTGACAGGTGTGATATTTTGTCTGAATCTATATAACTTGCTGGTGTGAACCTGAGCAGGCTCTGTATGATGATATTTGCCTTCTAGCTTCCTCATGGGGGGTACACACAATGATTTACCAAATGAGCTCCCGGCTAGCTAACCAGCAAATGCACAACATGCACTTTTACCATGACTGTTCATCTGTTACACTCTATATCACTTAATAATGTGCACATTGCTTATGAAACAAAAGGCTCTACTGTAATAGAACATCTTAAATAATTCAAGCTAATACTTCTATAATGTTAGTAGCTGTTACTGACCACCGAGGCCATTTGCTCTACAGGGACTTTTGTTATGTCTATTGGGTAAAACAGCAGCTTACATAATGGACAATAAATCACAACTGGATTATGGGTTTCACTAAAATTACCTTTTAGTATTGCTGTTGCACAAGAAACTTCGCATCAGTCATGGCTATTTAGTGATAAAATACTAAAGAAATTCTTTTATTTCTCAGATTCTGGCTATTTGTTGACTGCCGGTCATTTAGCTTATCATGGAAATGTATAACCAAAATTATGCTAAATAACGATGAGGCATTAAAATCAAATTTACTTATTCTTCCAGCAACGTTATACCTTTGGATAAAATCATAAGGGACTATTAAGATCCAATCAACCGTTCTTATTTATTAACAGTAGATAGGTTAATGTCTGAACTCATGAAAATCCAAATATAGAAGATATATTAACTAATGACAAACTGCCGGTAAGTCACAGTGTTTTGATTATAGCTGACAACACAGCTCTGTTAATGCTTGAGTTAATTCTGACTTCAACCCCTCAAAGCAGAGTGTTTTTAACAGCTCCTGGAGATACCAGTTAAAAAATATTTAATCTCATAAAAAGTAACGTGATGTTCTAAAGATATAAACTAAGTTTAAAATGCCTCTCTCCTGTTATTTATTTTTATTGAGCCTATTTGATTATAAGTAATTTGACAATTCAGGGAAATTCTCAGTGTTGTCATGCTTATCTGAGCTGTAATATCAGTCAAAGCAGAGAGTCATGTCACTTATAACATCAATTTGTCAGATTTATTTCTAATTTGATTTATGTTTATTCTCATGGTCCTTGAACAATTTCAATCATGGTCTTATTTGATCATTTTCATCATTTATTTGCATTAGCAGGTCAACATAAAAAAAGTTTTCTTTGTTTTCTCTTTCTGATATCTCGACTAGGTTTGACCAGAAATCCCTGATTATTTGCGTAGATTTTGGTGGTTATTTATAAATGTAAGTTGCACCACTAGATGTGAAATGTAGCTCTTCTATTGTGGGATTAAGTCCAGAAAGAGATTCTCTTTATTTCTTTATATGTATTATGTAATGCAAAACTGATGTGGATGTAAATGTTTGTAAATTCAAGTTTAAATTAACCTCTGTTGAAGTTTGCAGTAATCCATTTTGGTTTTGTTTGCTTTCAGACTGGCTGCCAGTTCAATGTTTTGTCAGTTTTAAACTCTATTTTTCTGAACTGAGGATGTTCATGAAGCAATAATGTCTGAGATATTTACACAGAAACACACGCGTATCTCTTTAAGCTCATACTGCTGATGCTGAGTTTTCAGTTTTAGTCTACAGCTTCAGTTTGCAGAAGCCCAAACTTTTAAATCATAATTACTTAGACAAACAAATCAGATATATTGCATCAAACTGTAGAATCAGCATGAAAACAGCTATTTTTTTGTTTTGTTTTTTTTCTGCGGCAAATTTGTATTTTAAAAATTAAAGACACAAACTTGGAAAAACTGCACATCTTTTGTTGATCTACACATTTCTTTTGCTTCAGTGGGAAATAATAAGCTTTTTTTTTCCTTTCAGTTTCCAATAACCTGCCATTCTCTGGGACTCAATCCCCCCCAAGATGTGTGTTTATGTCTTGTTTAAAGGCAATACTTAAACATTAAATCTTTCACCTGATGTTGCCAGCCTTTTTGTCTTCCTCCGTCCTTGTTGACAGAACACTTGACCTTCAGATGCAGCTAAATGTCATCTGATTTAACACGCCCAGTTTGAATTGCCACCACTCATTCTGTCATCCAAGCACTGCATTTTGGTGCCGACGTGTCAAAGCAAATTCATGGAATGAGGAAGAAAAACACACATCTGGATGAATTTCATCACTTAACCATTTGTGCTTGCACATCTCAGAAAGCATCTACATGAAAAGTGTCGTGTATTCGGTGTATGGTACTCCTTTAGCTTTGATCATTTGTTCGTCAAACAAATATGAACCTTCTAGACCTCGTTTGTCCTGTCTGACAAAGTTACTAAATTTATGCACTACAAATCTTTGAAGCTGCATTCATGCTGAAAATTATGATTTTATCCAAAACGACAGTGAGGGCAGTTATGATTCACGAAGGTCCTGAAAAATTTAAGACAGTATCGTGGATTATTTTATCATGCAATGTTTAATTTATATTTGGAAAACAGGCTACTTTTTTTTCTTATCTGTCTTATTTTTAAATCCCTCTTTGGTTAGTGCTGCATCTTTTTGTCCAATATAATTCCCTCAACACACGAGCACTAAGTCACTGTTAGGTATGTTTGCTTAAATGAGCATGTAACAGCAGTCATGTTCCCCACTGGTGTTGTCAAGATTAATTTGCTGTTTTCCTAATGCATGCTAATGAGAAAGTTGTGTGCATTTGATTGTCAATAACGTGAAATACGGCTCTGCTCCCTAAATGCTGGCTCCGTTCAATATCCTATTAAAGTTGAATCACAGATAACTTGGCGCGCATCAGGAAAGCAATCTGAAATTTGTGCTGACATTGATCCAGCAGGAAGGAGACCTATTGCTCCGATTAACACTGTTGCCCCAGGAGAGGAGTCCCTTGGCCATTAATAGCCCACTGTCCCAGATTTTTACTTCGGCCATCTAAAATGCTTTTATTTATGAGATAAACAGTGACAAAACATCATGGATGCAGAATAGCAGCAACCTTTTTTAACAGTCCCTGGGAGCTGTGTTGTTTATCACAATGTGTTTCATTTCCAGGATATACTCTAACCTAAATTAATCTTCTCGTTCATCAATATAAGTTATTTCCTGTTTTTACAACACTGTTTCCAAAGCAGTAACAAAAAGAAAAAGCTTTTCTGTAGTTAAAAATGTGAATAAAAATGGAGTCCAATGACTTTCAGATCATTTAAACTCCATCTTTAATTGACTATCGGTGATGAGATCTGCACCTCCTTTGCAGTTTTATGTGAAAAACATAAACTGTTTGAGTATTTTCCCATGCAGTTATTCTCACGCTGAGCAGCTCCCATCATTACCTCTAAAAGCCTCTCCAGGAGGTTTTATGTGCAGCCATGTTACTGACATGTTCCACCAGTTGTGAGCGAAAAGACAAATGGTTAAATAAAACTGAAGTTATTTTGAAAAATACACATTACGGCTTTTCACATTTGATTTTAAACTGCAGACACGCTGCTGAATAGGGACATTATGACTCACGCATTTTTAAAGGTGGATTGGATGCAAGGTTTTGTCACACAATCTTTAAAGAAGCAACTTGCATGTGGTCTGCCTGTGAAACCAGAAACAAGCGGTTTTCATTCATCTTTTCAATTCTCTGTCATTTCAGTAGATGAATTGCATCTTCAAAGAAAAAAGATAGAAAGTGAGGTTCTATTGGACTTTAATCTTTTTTTGTTGTTGTTGTTCTTGTTGATGTTTTTAGCTATGCTTCAAACTGTGGCATTTAGACTGCCCTTAACACTGTTTGAAGATAAAGTGGTTCGAATTCCTGGTTACCATTTCTGTCACTTTGGAAATCCCCACAGAAACACTTAATGGGTGCCTTGACATATTTTGAGAAGAAGACATAAACTTCTCCAAAATGCCATAAACCTATTTGAAGTGTGCCAATTATTTCTATTCCAGATGAGGCGATGTTTAGCATCAGCTCGCGGACCTGCTCACAACGGGACGGTCTGATCACATGATAAAACAAAAGACAAAAAGTGTCCTTCGAGGATAAAAGAAACAAATAATAGATCTTTTGTTTTCCTTTTGAAATTTGGGTTCATTCATTTCATTACAAACCCTTTGATAAGAACATCTCCTGTGATTAAACAGAACCAGTGATGAGATGTGGCATCACTGTTTATGCATGTCCTTGACATTCACTTAAAAAAAAAGGGGGTAAAGACATCCTTCTAAACACATCTTAAAAGTCCACTGGAAGGGATAAATGTCAGTGTGTCTCTCTGAGGAATTGCCATGCTTTTTTTCTTCTAACCTGACCTTTACCATGTCCACACTAAAGAGAATTAGCAGGATATTAATAAATAATCAGTATGTATACTCTGATGAAAGCGATCCCTTGAGACAGATTGGACATGTCTGCCATAAAAGCATGCCCTTAAACTGACAATTAATTAGTGCGTTTAGTTAATGATAAATAATTAATTAGCATGACACAGAGGGACTTCTGGGACAGTGTGACAACTGGATGGATTACAAAGCTTCTGTGTAAGCCTAAAACTGGAACACGTGGCTCATAAATCCATTGTGCATTTGAATACCAGTGTAATCTAATCGGTGTTATCATATCGCTCTTGGCAAGAAAGTTGCCTAAAGACACTGTTTGGCTGCTCCAGAGGAAGTGTGCTGTGAACAGATCAATAGATGTCACGAACAAGATTATGTTAGTATAACACACTGAGGGAGAGAAAGGCAATTTGAGGAGAGGTACCACACCTCTTGGCATAGTTCCCTCAGCTAAGAAAGCTCAGTGGGAAACAGAGTGGTCAGTGAGCCAGGCTGCTACACCGCTTTAGGACCAGCTGGCTCGAGAACAAAATTAGAGCCTCCCTCCTTGTTTCCACCTGCCGTATGCTGCTCAAGTGCTCCAAATCAAGCCATTATTTGGTTCATTTCCTTGCTGTCCGACTTAGCTTGCAAGTAACTCGGCTGCTCACTCTTACTGCATGAAATGTCACTTCCTTTAAGAAACAGTGACTGAAAAAAAAGAACAACTTTGGTCAATGTTTTCTTGATAATTAATATTCGAGGGAGAATTTATCAGAAAGGCATTAAGAATGAAACGTCAACATGAATTTTTCTCTTTAAATGTAGTTTTTTATAGCAGAGCCTGTTTGCATTTCTGGATAACTGAACTTAGCCCGATTCGTATTCTGTTGTGATGAGGAAAATAAATCAGAGACGATCCTCACAGAGGCTGTGATGATTCTCAGAAGGGGTCACCTTTCACCGGGTCTCGTTTTAATGCAGGTTGTGGAAGATTGTGGCCTGATCTCAGCAGACATTACCTGTGTACAGAATAGATGCCACTGAATAAATGAAAGCCTCACCCTTCCAAACACCAGTTTAAAATGCCTGCATTATCATCTCATTAGACAGCACCTGCTATGTGTAGACATAAAGGAAAGGCAAGGTATCTCTGAATGTCTGTGCACTGAGAGAAAATATCCTTTCTCCTTCATACCGTGATCTTTTTAGCACCATAATCAGCAACACTTTTGCAAAATCCTTAAAGAAAGACATGAGTTTCAAAAAAAGAGAGTTCTATAATAACAAATGCAGACTTTTTGAAGAATATTTCTTTAAATATGCTCTCAGCGAGACGGCGTAATCTTAAAAATACTTGAACGAAAAAAAAAAAAAACAACTTGGTGACAGTTTGCTTCGGAGATAAATTGGCCTAAGCAAAAGTGTCTCCTGCTGGTGGCCAGTCTGTGCTATCTGTGCCACGAACATGCAATTTCCCCTTGATTGTGCTCCCCACGGATAAGTAAACACATTCAGCAGAGCAGTAAACTACAAAAGACAAGACCAGAAAGACAGTGGTAATAATCTGCCTGAAGAGACAAATCCAAACTCTAATTCACTGAGATTCACAAGATCTTAGATACTGAGTGAGAAAACCTTTTTATCACCCTAATTTCCAAGATGTCTTATAGCGATACAGTGGTTGGCTATCCTACAACACCACCTTAGATTAGCAGCACAGGCAGCATTAGATGGAGACTTAGGTTGTGGGCTTGTGGACTTGCATGTTAAAGAGTGTGAATGTAGCACATATCCCTATGTGTTAAACAGCTACAGTTTTATTCCCACGTAATTAGCTGCCCTTTCTTGTAGAAGCTAACAGTGATAATTTACCAGAAAAAAAGTAAAAAAAAAAAAAAAAAACACAATTTGTGTGCAGAAATTGTTTATGTTGAGTTTTGGATGAAAGTGGAAACTTCTTGTTTGTTTCTTCTTTTATTTTTTGTCTTGAGGATCCTCCTGCTTCAAGAAGTTGCACAAATATATTCACACATTTTCAACGATGATGCCCAGTACAAAGAGTTCAAATGAATATTTAATTAAATTTTTGTTTGTTTTTTGTGAGCAAAGTTGCTTAAAAGTATGTTTGTGAAGAATTTTTAATTCAGAGCATCCTCCTCACCCTAACATTTTCAAAAATTGACTTCATTTGCACTTATTAAAAGTAGAAAAATTTATTATTTGCAATCAAATCTTCCTTTTTGTTCTTGTTTGTGCAGAGTCTAGTGTTAGCATTGCAATCCAGCTAGCTGCTGAAGGAGACTTGAAAAGCTGCAGTTTAAAAAATCCCCGGAGTCCTTTTTTTATTGACAAGTGAAACAAGGACTTATGGACTTGTGTTATGTTCTGTTTATTGATTTTTGTCTTGTTGTAACTAGTAAGCCAAATGTTTATTGTAGACATTGGGTTTTGTACTTTCCAGTTTGGGGTTGCCTGGGGATGTTGCTTTAATTTTTTTAATCTTATTTTAATGTATTTTGCAGTTACAAGCCACCAAGTCGAAAGAAACTGCCGTATGTCAGTGTGATGACAAACATGACTGTCTAAATCTACATCATTTGTCTCATCAGCTGGTTTGAGCTTTTAAAATGTACAGAGATATAATAATGTTAACTGCATATTATTTAGCTGTCTTAACAATCTACAAAATTTGGGAAGTAACATAATTTTACCTTGCGTTTGTTAGATAGAAAACAATATGAAGGTGAACACATAATAAAAAATATGAATAAAAAAGGGTTTTTATGAGGGAAGCTGATTCTCATCATTCATGCAACAAGCTGGCACATTAATCATCGGAATCAGAATAAATTTAACATGCCAAGACAGAAGAATTGGTGAAAGACCTTTTATTCTAAGCTTTCTGAACTCCTGCGCACCAGGACACGCCCTCTGTTTGAGTTACCTTCCCGTTCCAGATGCATGAATAAAAATGTGTGAAATGATTTATATGATCTGTTACAGTATGTCAGAGCAGATCAGTGATGTGGGGGTTTTTTCTGGGTGATAAAATCATAATCTCTCAATCAGACGACTGTTCGTTGTTACTCTGGAAACCTGTCATCAAAAAATTTCACCTCACCATGAGCACAGAGAGAAATCACATCGTGAAATTCACTGAAGTTAAACTGCCAAGCCCCCTCTACATGTAGGCAGAACCTGAAATTAACTTTTTAACTCACTGCCAAAAGCTTATAAGTAAAAAAAAATAATAATAGTACCTGCCACGAAAACCAACTCTTATCAGTATAAATATAGTTTTTTTTTCTCTCTTTTCAAATACACAAACCTGCAAACGTATTTTCTCAAAATTGAATTTTATAACAAACCCAAATAATCACTTGTGCTTGTTATTTTTTCCCCACAACTGTTGTTGGTTTTTTTGCTCTCAAACCTGGTCTGAACAGAAATAAATCAAACAGTGTTAAGTTAGACATGACAAAAATAACACAGTGAAGTCATATATTACAGGACCTTGTTTATACAAAATAACTTTTAAAACTTTAAGCTACTGTTTTAAAACTTGTCTAAGTGGATATTCACTGAAAAACATGTTCAGCTTCATATTAGACACTCTGGACGCCCTTCAGTCCCCCAATACTACAGTTAATAACCCTGCCCTGAAGAAAAATGCCGCCATAGTACGAATTGACACCTTATTTCATAACGAGATGTCATTGGAAGTCTATACAGTAGTTTTATTTATGGTGAGTGGGTCCTGTTAATTATTTAAACATTTTTTTGATCCTTCCCTGATATTTTGTATATAAGAGCCTTCTGGGTCCTCGTCGGCCATTGTTGGGTCCTTCTCCTCTGGGTGTGTCCAAACATTTGCCTGTTGCTCTGACGATGCAAAGAAAGTAAAAATAACATCATATTTAGTGTTTCTGTCCTGGGAGAATTTATTTCATAGGTAAAATGTATTTATGGTAAAATATAGAAACAAAAAATAAACGATAAATCTGTTTATTGAAGTCAAGACTGTAGAACGGAACATGTGTAGAAGCACATCTCAACAGGAAGCATATTTCAGCAATGGCTGTCTGAGACACAGCTGCAGAAAAGTTATTTAGTACTGCTTTAATGAAACTTTCTCTTCACTGAATGTACTTATAACTCAGTCAAATTTACAGAAACAATATTAATAATAATTTCATGTCAGAGCACCATGTAATCACATGAAATCCTTGTTTAAAACTCAAATACTGGAATCGACTCTGTCTGCCTGTCTGATTTTAATGAGACTCTCAGAAGTTAATCATTACGCGTATGAACAGCCAACTGACCTTATCAAACACAAAACTGACTGTAACTAACAACTGTATGGATCATATGTTAAAAGATTTTGTGGTAGCAGCTGAGAGTCTTTCACAACAGATCACGCAACATCTTGTATAGTTGCTTAGGATTTTTTTAAGATTTTATATTGATCTTATATGATCTTATATTGTCCTTCAATTCATTGTTCTTTGTCATTTTTTGCATTTTAAGAAATATTTTTATTGCCAATAACACAACATTTAAAAAAAAGGAGCTATTTTACCCTTATCTGTATAACATGTATCTGATTTTGTTATATACAACTCTTATTTAAATAGTTATTTATAGACAAAGTGAAGTTTTACAAATTAAAAGTTGGACTAACACATGGGAAACAACACTTGTACAGCTAAAGATAATATTTTTGAATGGGTCATAATTACCGTATTTTAGAAGTTAAATTCTACATTCAAGCCCAAAACTGAAGGGGGAAAAGCTGTTGTTGGAAGAATTGTTGCATTTATGAGTAAACACTCAGCTCTTTTTGAAATTAGAAGATACCTGCTTCATTGTAGATTATTTTCTTTTTCTTTGGAAGGATAAAAGCTTCCACATTGAGACCCAAGAATGCAGCGAAGTATTGAAGAACATGAGTCAGATTGTACCAACATTTTCTTTCAGTCAGTAATCACATTTCTTGCCTTTTTAATGTATGTACGCAACTAAATGAAGTCCATCTAATGTGTTCAGATAACACAATGATGAAGTTCTTTGTTTGTTTGTGTGGTCAGCGCCAGTAAGGAACATGTTAACTCAGAGATGTATTTATTGTCATAATTGAAAGGGAAAGAGAAAAGGCATGATCATTTGATGGAAAAGTGGTGGGAGGCACTATCATCCTCTCCCGAGTCCAGACATGTAATTTCTTTTTCAAATTCACAGGCACAGAGAAACATTATCAAACAGAACTGAAACCGAAAAGGCTCCAGTTGCTGAACACCACCGGGCCCCTGGAAAAAACAGACATTCAACTGTCGCAGCTTTGTAAGGGCAGAACAATGAAAGGCCACTGAGACTCATTGTTTTGACTCGATGTAACAACACAAAACACGTAAAACAAGATGTTCAAACATTTAAAAGGGAGTTTTTATTTCTTCAGATTATAGTTTTCAGGTTCTTGATTGAATACATTTGGTTTCTTTTTTAAATAAACTTCATAGATTTGTGACGTAACTTTTTAAAATCGGAAAATATGTGCTTTTATTTGTTTTTGTCAGATAATAAAGAGGCCCTTCCATTAAAAACTGTTTTTCTGAGGTTTCTGTTGAATATTTCAGCTCCACAGGTGTTCTTACCTTCATAGTGGGTGTGAAAACAGGTCAACAACTTCTCTTTCAGTTTTTATCTCTTAGGTGGCGATAAAACCCGAGTTCAAACGGCCTGTATTTGTTTCGTCACAACTCCTTTGCTCATTAGTTTTCGGCAGCTCCTGTAGTTGAAACCACGCCTAGCATGCTGCTGCTAAAAGCTGTAGCATAAGATGTAACAAACCGGAAGAGAGAACGTCTGTTGTTGCCATGCGCAGCGGAGCAGGAAACAGTATGGCTTGCTCTCATAGGCTAGTTTGTTAGCCAATCTGAGTCCAGCAAATTCAAATAATGAATATTATTGAGTTGCTGCCCAAAGCCTGATGAAACCGGACAAATTTTGACGCTGAAGTATTGAAAGGTCTGTTAATCAGTGTTTTCTAACATTTCTTAGATATAAAATGTTTCATATTACTGGTTAATACTTAAGAAATAACCACAAAGTCATGAAATTTGTGTGAAATGGGCTCTTTAAATGATACATATTTGTTTTATTAGGTTATCATCTTATAATTATACCAGTAAAACTGGTAACGAGTCTCCTGCAGTACTTAGATCCTCCATCAGGGGGCAGAAGACCCATATGGGTTTGGAAAGTACTGATCCTGTTAAAGAGGAAGAGGTCTCAGATATAGACAAATCGAAGGATATTACCGGGTTAAACGTTTCAAAATCAATGTAATTTTATCTGCTATATTTTGTGTAGTTGTTCTTTTAGAAAGCAGGTTTTATAATCTATGATTCAAATCCTTTCAACTCTCCCTGTAAAATACTGGTGAGTATTTGCGATGGGGCCGCCTCTCTGACAGGGCGCCCATGCTGTTCAGTTAAATCATTTTATCATCCACCTCTTAGGCATCAATAGAGGTGATTTACTCACTTTATTTCATCTTATTTTTTCATCCAGCCAATCATCTGTCTTGACCTGGCGCATGAGTCCTGGATTTTACTTTTGCATTTTGTCAACCAGATTACAACAGATCCGTAAGCCTGTTCATCACCCCCACGCCTCATCTGAAGCCCTTCACGGGGCCTCAGGGACGTGGCCTGATGCCGATGATCCTGAGATGTTGCTGGAGGTTTAATCCCCGCACTGTGAGAAATGAGCTTCTCCTGCTCTCCCTCTTGCTCCTTCAACTTTGATCAAGCCCTAATGTGATTAGGCAGTGACCCTGACGTGACTGGCTCAGGAACTTGTAAAAGAAACTTAAAGAGGGGGAGGGTGAAGCCGGAAGCTCGTCTGATCTGACCAGTAAACTAGGAGAAGAAAGGAATTATTCTGAAGGTGTCTTGTCTTCCTGCTCTGCCTTGTGGGTAATAAAGGTTTCATGTATTCGCTTTACCCTGGCAAAAATTGCGATCTATAATGACCTGACATTTCTTTTTTTTTAAACTAGCCAAGAGGCTCGTGATTTGAATATTAACCAGGACTTTACTTGACGTGAGGTGCAGTCCACCGGGAGGAAACTTCCTTTGAATTCTACGGGATCTAAGCGCATTTCAGTGGAGTCTTCATGGTAAATTAATGTAAATCTTCTGCTGCCTCTATTACGGAGCGAAATATTTGTTTCTTCACATCCCGCCGCTGCACTGCAGCTGTAAAAATAACACATTGCTGCATGTATGAGTTGCTTGTTATTCTGCACTGAAATCTTCACACGCATCTTGTCGAGAATCATGAACTGAACTCGCATTCCGTGTCATGTAACGCGACGGCTTCCATGTACTCGGATCATAAAGTTTTTGCCATCAACTTTTTTGATGATGTGTAGAGTTGGAATTCAGCACCTTCAACTTCAGAGGCTAAATATGTCAAACCCCGATGCAATAAGTATTAACTCTAATGTACTTTGTCAACCTCGGTGCAGAGAGTCATAAAGATTAGAGCAGAAGAAGAGGGTGTTTGATTATTTTTATAGTCTGTATGAATTCTTACATTGTGTCAGCAGGAGTATTTAAAACCCAGTGGGGAACACTTGAACATACCTCCGTTTCATCTGCTAACATTTCCCTACCATCATCACTTTTAATTAGACTTAAAGGCTCTGTTATCTACTTGTGACTCAATATCTAAAAATTGTCTACTCACAAACTTGCTTATATTTAAGAAAACCTTACACAGACCGTGTAGTTCTGCTTACAGATTCACCTACAGTAGATTGTGTATTCTTTCCTTGCTTTGGCAACCCAAAGGGGACAATGTCAAAGAAGAGGCAGAAAATGAAAGATGTCCTGTACAATTGGCTGTGAGATGAAAAAAGATGCAGCACCACGAGGGATGCTTCGCTATTAGACTTGAATGAGGAAGCTGGTGTGGAATGAAAATGGACCGATTTAAAGACACAATGGTGCTTTAGATCGCGCATAAAAACAGAAATCACTCGTATTGCCGATTGCATTCAGTGTTTACTTTTGAACAAACCTCAAGACAAAAACTGACATGATTTACACCCAAACCACTGTGTGTAAACAATAAATTACCTGTGGTGCACTTAAAGCTGCGAGCATAAGCAGGAAACAAATGTGAGCTTAAATCTAACAGTCACATGTCAGTTTTAGAGATAAACTTGTAACAACAACCAACCTGGCAACTGAGAGAACACCGGCAGGTCATTTCTGCCATTCTGAATCCCCCACATCCCAATGTTCTCGACTTTAATAGAGCACATTGTCAGAATAGGGATGAGTAAGCTACTCAATTAGAGTGGAAAAATCAGTCGGAGAGAAATAAACCTGAATGGAACTACTGCAACATCTCAGGCTACAGCTTGCCTTAGAATAAAGGTTGGGAATAACAACTAACTAAGTAGATAATAATTATTTGTATGTGAGTGGGATGGAAGTTAAACAAGATGAGCACATTTTTTATTTTAAGTTGGAATGTGGTAGAAAACAACCTCTTCTTACCTTTTCTCTTTGAGGATGTAGACTCTAGGTTTGCTGCTAGAGATGTTTAAAACACAAAAATGTCCTCCAGGAGCCTGTGTTTGATTTGTCCGACTCTTGGCTGTAGCAGCATCACACGTTCACCAAATCCACAGAGGTGAAAATAGAAAAGAAAAGGCTTTGGAAAGAAAGGTTTCCTTGAAACCAGCAATGAAAAACACATTTATTTGGGTTTAAACAATCTTCAATATGTACAAAAGGAAATTAAAAATGTACTCAGAACTGTCAGCTAAGTAGAGAAATAAATCAATGTTTACTTTTGTCACACAATTTTAATTGCTCAGAATTTTAAAAGAAAATGACTGATGATAGGAAAGAAAAAAAATGTGTCTTTTCTACATTATTTGTTTTGGTACTTCAAGCCAGGATCACTTTTCTAATTACATGTGAGGCATCGGAGAGCCATGTTGGACGTAGTCTGAATCGTTTGTGTGTCTGTCCACACTACTGTGGATTTATTTTTAAACAGAGATTTTAATAAATATAATCTCATCCACACAAAGATGTTTCCAACTTCTGTTTTTGATCATATATTTTTAGAATAAATTAAATTGTATCCTATTTTGTTTGTGCTCATTGTTACTTTAAACAAATACAACAAGGATGTTGATCTTGTGACTAATAACTTTAATTATGTGCTGAACTGGTTATAAGTAGAAACTATAAATGTATTATGGAGATAAATTTAGCTTATATTTAGCTGTGACTTAATAACTTTATTTATCTATATTCTTAAATGTTGATGTGGCTGTTGTTGCCAGTATTTCAGCATTTTGTTTCAAAGATGTGGATGAAGATTTTTTTTTAATAAAAGTCGAAAAAGACATCAGTTTAGGAAAATATCCAAAGTAGAGTGAACGTACCTCGAGTGGTGCCTCATGTAGTCCGAGTCTGCACCCTGTTTAATAGTGTATGAGTGCATATTAGAGCTGAACGCTCCATCCAGTTGCAAGAGCAACATCTGCTGTGTACAAACAGGCCTGGATCACTGCTAAGCTACGGTGCCGTCCTGAAACATAAAATTAAAAAATCTGTCCAAAATAATGAATTACCGACTTTGTTTTAGATTTCAGATGTTGTCATAAATGCTTCCACTGAAAGGCTGGACGAGTGGCTCCCGGGAACAATCAAGATTTGAATATCTGTGTAAAATCTGCCTGAAAGCCAGTCTGTTTGGGAACCTTTTAGATTTGTTAATGAGTCTAGCTGCAGGATTTTGTACCAACTGGACACAACAGAGGAAGCCCCAACTGTTACTTGATACTTGTACAGCACGTTCAAGGCAAACGTAGACCAAAGCACAATGAATTTTTAGTATTTTTAAGTCCTCAGTTAAAGCCTCAGAAAACTGAAAGGTCTAATCAAGCCTCGCTCATAATCAACCAATCACTACAAAGTCATATTCAGAATGGTCATTGATTTATTTATTTTGGGGAATAGAGCCGCTCATCAGTGGTACTCGTTATCACTTTTATGGTTTTTGAATAGAGGTAAGAGTCACTTTCACTGATGCACAATTCTGAGTAATTTCCTTTTCCACGAACCTTGGAGCATCTGTTTACTCCACTGGGTCTCACCATGCAACAACACAGCATTCGCTTTGCATCCATATTACAAAGACACTGACTTCTTCACTGCAGCTCGAGTCCCCCTGCATTCAGCGGCGTCGTTTGAGGCCATGTGGAGCCAGACAGGGACATAAACTAAAACAGATGCCTGTGTGGTGGCCTTGATAGATCAAGCAGTAAATACATCGTTTGAGCAATTTATTAACCTCACCCAGTTTAGAAGGTTTTTTTTTTTGTTTTGTTTTTTCCTGTTCAGTAAATACAAGAATTAAATATTGAGTCAATTAGAATGGGTTATTTGTAGAGCTAGTGCTCGTGGTGGTGGTGCTTTTGTTGTGCACTTCCAAGATTTCATCTATCAGTTGTTTTTAGATTAAACACGAGTGCAGCGAGCGGAAAAAATAGCAGCACTTCTGCTAAAAATGCAGTGGTACATTCAAAATCTCATTGACATTTAACTGGAACACAAAGAGGTTTATTTGGTCTAAACTTGTTTCAATGTGTGTCTCAGAGTGAACTGGTTTATTTTATACAAAAACTAAAATTATGATTTAAAAAAAAAACTGTAAATAACAGCTGCAATTTGTAGTTTATTTAAAAAAACTGTGACCAAAATCCTTCTCCAAAACTGGAATTTGAGATGATTTGTTTAGCAGCTGAGTAGTGAGCTACAGTTCCATGTTTTGCTTCAAAAGAAGCGAGGAAATATAGAGAAGCTGGTGAGGAAGAGAGTGAAACCATGACAATTTAGTCTGAGTCAGTCTTCTTTTTATGTGTCATAAGAAAAAAAAAAGTCATTTAGGTTAATTTAACTGACTACTGGTCAAGGGTGTTCTTTAAATATCACTAATTGTCCATCTAAAAGAGCATTTTCCTTTAAAGCTGAGGTCTCTGAAGTCACACAATCAGTATCTCACCCCAACCTTCCCTCTGGACATAATTAAATACACACTGACTCAAATGAAATGATCAATATATCTGCATATTTTAAAATAAAAATGACTATTGTTATAAATATAACACACTATACTACATACCATACTGTAAACCCTCCAGTAATAAATAATAATTACTCATTGTTTCATCGTCAAGTTGATGATGACTTTACCTGAGAGAGATTAACAAAGTTCAACAGCCTGAAGCTTTTTTTAAGGTTTGATCAAATCAACTGAAACATGTATATCTACTTTTACTTTCATATTTAATACACATATTTCTCAAAGCTCTACCTCTTTAAGAGGATTACTTCAAGAAACAACAACAGATTAGAAAGCAATGATTTATGTATTTTATACAGAGCCAGATTTCTAAATGAATGATACTTTACTTTAAGCTCTTAATTAAGTTTTTATCAGCAGTTTCTAATTTATTTAAGAAAGCTTATTGTTGTTTTGTTTTTTTTTCCTTTTAAATCCCCTTGTTTTGTCTTAAACCTGACACATTCTAACATTTACCTTATGATAATAAGCTTGAAATCATATTTCTCATTCAACGTCATTGGATTTTGTTATTTTACAATAACCACATCATCAAAGAGATGTTGACGTCTTAAAGTCTGAATGAAATTGGTTTCCAAGAAAAGCTGTAATAGAGTACCAGAGTTTTTTAACTCCCACTGTCTCTTAAATTTTGTGAACCCAGACACTGAGCTGGTTTTCTTTTTTCTTGCTCTGTGTAACACACACCAGTATAGGAGATCATTAAAATCCATTCGGAGCCTTCGTACAGCTGAAGCACATTATTGTTGTCTCAGTCTGCAGAACATTTTACCTCACAGCAGCATGGATGCTCACATCATTATACTTATTGTTGCTAATGTCGCTTCTGTCAAAGAACCAAACTCCCAACATGTGACCAAGTTAAACTTGAGCTGATTTTTCTAACCTGTATTCCACCGAAGACGAGAAAAATCTCCGCCATATTTCATCGAACTGTCCTCAAACATGATGCTCCGCTCACCTGGTCCTCCGGCAACACAGGTGCCAAATTTGACATGAATCAGACAAATGGTTGTCAAGATAGATGAGGAGCAGCCAGACAGAGAGATTCATTGATTTATTAGTAAGACACTGATGTGAACTTTAAAAGCTGAAGAATCTTTGGGAGGTTCTGAAATCATGACATAAATCTTCATTTTGCAGTTTATTTTATTTGACACTGACATCCAGGATAACTGTATTCCCGTGAAGTCAGGCTGAATTTAAAGTAACATATGTCATGTCAGTGTGTTCGCCGTGGACAAGTATGGAAGGCAAATTGTGTCGCTGAAGGATTCTCCTGCCATCAGCTGTTTGTCACCACCTCTGACACAACTCCAAATGCTCATCAGTTTGATAAGTAGCCATCGCTAAGAAAAACTACAAACCCAAATTTACCATTTAAAAATACAAGCCCCTGTGATTTTCACTTCATTCATCTTTGACTCATCATTTTACCGCCTCTACAACACAATTAATGTTCTCGAGCTTTAATATGTAAAAGTCTGACTTTATTCTCCTTTTGTTCATGAGGTGATGTAAAGCTTTTCTTTTTTTATGTTAGAGCTTTGGCCTCGAACATATAACACAAGGCAGTTTTCCACTCCACCCAGAATAGAAAATACACTCGTTTTACATCCCACACAGAGTGGGCCCAACATCACACCATCTCCTGTGTTGGCCTTTTGTTGCTTCTCTTCCTCAGCATCACACACACACACACACACAATGTACCTGTATTCAGCTGCATTATTTTACCTAGTACATCAACATGAACCTGAAAGTAGTGTCATCCCCGAGGGAAGTCCATCGACGCCATTTCTCCAAACTGATCATTTTCTTTCTGATATTCACATGTTTAGTCGCTCAAAGGCTGATCAGTGAAAAGAGAAAACTGTCTCTTCTGTCTAGAAGTGAAAAACACAGTGAATTGATGACTTTGTAAATAGACGCTAGAGAAGACTTTGCGACACCCCCTCCTGAAAACCTGTTCGCTGTCGCCCTCGTCACAAACAAATTAGCAATTCAAAGCGTGGCCCCGGGGTTGCCGAGTGTTTATGTGGATGCCTCGTGCGATGAAGGCTCGCATTTGTTTCTCGCCGCTGACCTGTCAGTCATTCGGCCATTAGAGCTGAAACAACACTGATTTTAACCTGAAATAGTTGGGCAGATGTTAGCTGTGATCAAAGAGGGGACAACAGAGGGAAAGAAATGAAGGAGAGTAGAGGAGTAATGTTTGCCAATCCCATCCACTCCCCCAAATCACCCCCTTCACACTCAAACAAAGCAGGCATTATATCATCAAGGCTTTCGGGGAGAAATGCCCTTCACAAAAGCAGTTCGTTGGCACACTTTCACAGCAGAATGCATCGTGGGAGACTGGCTTCTTGTTTTTAAACTGTCTTTATTGGATCAATATCTCTAATTAGTGCTCTGAAAGCGGTTTGAAGTACTTGTCAAAAATGTAAATAGTATTTTCCAATGAGAGGATCAACTGGCTGTTTGAAGTGTCATCTAACTTAAATTCACACGAGAAAACTTACAGTAAACTATATCAAAGTACATAGCTCGCAAACTGTGAGATAAGATGTATTTAACCTGATATGTAATGCTGCACATGCGATTTATCCATGTACCAACAGCAGGTGTTCAATGAGATTCAGTGTGAGGAATGTTTGTGGGTTGATGAGGGGGTAAACAACACCTTGTGTTATGCACAAGATTCTTATTTTTTTATCAAGTAAATGCTCTCTGTCTTCAATCTTGCAGTATATCTGCATAATGCATGTTGGCAAATAGCCACAGGTATAAATTCAAAGTGAGAGGTTTTAGTTTATGTGACAGATGCATCCATTTCCAAGCACTTTAGATTTTATTAAAGTATTTTAAAGCAAAACTGTGGCAGGGTTGGATTTTTCTAAATCACGTGCAACGTTGAGGTTTAAAAATGAGGGGCCGAGTACATGTCCAGTTGGCACGACGTGTTAAGACTTTATGGTAAAATTGTGAAAAAGTAAATATTTTTACTATTTGCAGTCTTGTGCTGCCTTCAAATACAATCAGAATCACTTTATTCATGTCTTGACTTGTATTTTCATGTTTTCTCCACGAGAAAAGAATTAAATTAAAAATATGTTTTAATAAAAATGTTTTCAGAATCAGTTTGTAATTTTGAATTTTCTGTAAGAAATCCGTCATTTTAGCTGCAGTTTCTGCCTCGCCACGATTAATAAATCACATACTATAATTTGCCACATTCAATATGATACTAATCAAAAAAAACAACAATAAAATTCATTTTCTGAGAATGACCTTTATATGTGTAGCTGAGCTGTTTTGCGTGGACATTTTTTACATGTTAATCCAATATGTTTCATGTGGTTTTTCACCAGCTCTTCACCTCATGTGAAACCTTTTTGTTAGTGTTCATCTGGTTGCTGCTGACCTGATTCACCTGCCTGAAATGTGGCTGTTTCTGATGGTGAGCAGAACAGCTGGAGCAGCTCTCACGCTGCAGACTTTAACAGGTCTGCATGTCTTATATTAGCACTGATGAAGCAAAATGCTCTCCGGGTAATAATGAGATTGAGTTGTTATTACCGTCAGTGCAGCAATTTGTTGGACGGTAAAAACATATAAGTACTTATGTCCCCTTTTAGTGTAAATAAACAAAGACTGGCATGTAGTTTAAAACCTGCTCAGACACTGAAAGCACCCAAACCAGCAACAGCGGGTTTATTTATTTAATGAGGAGAAATGTTCACCTTCATTAAAGTCATAAGTACTTCGAAAAAAAATTGTCTCCTGGGCAATAAGTTTATCCATAATGTTCAAGATCCATCGAGAACATCATGGAAGTAAAAGTGCTGTTTGATTGTTGCAACTAAAGCATTTCATTTGTAATAAAAGTGTGAGCAGGAGGGTCTCTCTTAATATCACACGAGCCTCCACTGGGAAGCCCCTTCTTGTATCGAGCTGGGAATTGAGACATCCTTCATTTCAGCGGACTGGATTGATTTCCAGGCCACCTGAGGAGTAAAGTAACCTGGAATGAAGCAAATAAGAGGAACCAACAGTCTCCATCCATGTGTGGCTGTCTCTCTTCCTTGCTTTTATTTAGTGCATTACAACATTTCTTTAACACATCATCACTAGTTTCCAGTAGAACAATCCACAAGCATGACCCAGACATGTTTAAGAGATGTCATTTAATTTCAGGGTTTATAAAACTGCTTCAGTGTTGCAACTGGTAATAAATCAAAGTAACTTTTAATCTGAATAAACATGTTTAACTAGTGTTAATGTCTCAGCATGAAAACATTTAATGATATATAAATTATATATAAATAAAATACCAAATCCTGTTTTACTCAGTTATAACCCTTTTCATTTTTCTTTGTTTTTTTGCACAATCCTGATCTGAACTCATATTATATTGTTTAAGTAGAAAATAGTTTGTACAAAATAACCTATGAAAAGTGTAAAATGGTTGAAAATGACACACAAACACACACGCATGCACACCCAAACACACACAACAGTGAGTTGCAGTATTTGACATACAGGTTTTAAATAGGACAATTCCTGTTTTTAACAACAAATTCCTGTTTAAGCGTTGAAATTGAGTATTAAATAAATTATTAAACTGTTTACCTGGAACTCCAATATCATCCGATATTGTCCTCCAGATAAAGTCCGATCTCTACCTGTCCTTATAAAAAGACGAAGACGGGTCATAAAGTTTGCGATGATTACAGACAGATAATCAGTTGGTCCTCCATTTTGAAATGAATTGGAATGACTGGCAGATCTATGATCTGATGACGTGATCAGTGAAAGACGCGTGCTGCATCGACACGCAGCTTGACGCCCACCTGCTGCTTAGTACAATAGACTTTACATGTAATCTAGCTGCCCTGCTGCCTGGACGTGTTGGGCGGTGTGAACGCACCATAAGAAGGACGTTTGATTTACGAAAGCCTGTGAACATGACATGCAGATTTCTGCATGCAGTTACTCTTAACATCATCTTCATCCACTGTTTTTTGTGAACTTTTTGTAGCACAATTAATTACTAAAGCTCTCCCATTCATCCTGGTTTTCTTCTCTATGTATTTTTATAATGGTAAAAATGCTTCTGCCTCAGCTGCTAATGACAACAACTCATAAATAAAGGCTTATTTGTATAACAGAAACCAAATACTGGCAACAGCTACTCATTTGTGTATGAATAACATTCAGGATGTGGTTAGTGATAAAGCAAAATGATGTTTGCTGCATAAAACGGTTTAATCAACATGTTATTTCCTTTTGCATTTTTATCCACCACCTCTATATAAGATGACAGCTCATTGTGGCTGCAAGTCTTATTAAATTCAATAGTAGTCATGTCAGCTCTGGTCTTATAAATGCGCTGTTTGTCCGACGCTGACCCTAATTATTTAAATGTTGCATTAATCCTCAGAATCCAGGGGATTGTGAATCTGAATTAGGGTTAGCCAGAGGTTAATGATGGTAAGAATTACCCGGGTGGGCTTTTTTTTTTTTTTTTTTAACACAGACTTTTAAAAAAAAACTTAATTTAATGCGGCTGCTGTGTGGTGATTAAGACTCGGGATTTAGTTTGCAGATTTGCTGTCCATGTTTGGGAATGTGGAGCCAATAGGAACCTTTTCTTTGTTGAGGTGTCAGCTGTATATCGAGGCTTGCAGCCAAATGATTGTTTTGTTTGACTTTTTTGTTGTTTTTCCAAATGCCGTCAACTAGACAAATAACCCGACAAACAGAGCTGTTTAAACGTACAGAACACAGCAGGTGACGGGTCAACGTTCGATCCCTTTTGATTTTTGACAAAAGATTCAGAGTGTCCGATCTTTCAGTGGGCCATAAACTAATCAATAAGAACGTGGGAGGCCACTTACATGTTCTGCATGAAAACATTCACATCTTTGAAAACAAAGAACTGAGGAAATCGAGTGAATTTTGGTGGAAATACCAGCTGGACTAGGAGAGGTGAAATATGTGACTACTAGTTCAATATGTTCCAAAAACCACTTGATGTGGTTTCGACGTGAGTGTTCTGCAGGCGACGTTGCAGTCTTCATCATCAACACCTCCAGCTTGAAGTAGAAGTAATTTGTTCATTTTACAACAACATACAATGCATTTATTTTTATTTTTGAAGCATTAAGAGGTTAAAGGTACAGTATGTAAGAATTTTACCTTGTTGTCAAATCCAAGTCCTGCAGTTCATGTAGAAAAAAAACATGTGTTCTCAGCCACTCAACCCCTCCCCTCCCTGATTTTTCTGTTGGGTTGCCAGTTCTGATGTTGATTCTTGTTTTCTTTCTCTTGTATTTGTTCAATTTTTAGGAGTGTCTGAAGGCCTATCTGTTCAGCGTTGAGTTTTCCTAAGTGCGTTTGAGCGCCCCGTCATATGCAGCTCGGCTGCTCAGTTGGAAGGATGTGGTGGTTTATTACTTTTTGTTGCTGCTCGTTGTGGAACCACAGCTGCTTGTGTTGAAGACTTGGCAGCCTTGCAGACTCACATGTGATTCGTTATTGAACCAGGAAGTCTGGACGTGTAAATAATGATTCTGGTCCGGACCAGCGTTTTTCAAATGACAGAAACTAGTGACCACCCAGCCGGCAAAGATCAAGATCTGTTACAATGTGACTTTATTTTAAACATCGGGGGGGCATTAGAGTGTTGTGTGAATATTTCACTGTAAAATTCTTACATATTGTACCTTTAACCCTATAATGCACCGTGTATCATATTTGTTACATAGTTTTGATCATTTCTAACATGGTTGCTCCCAGTAAATGATCCACTTGCCTTTTTTTTCAGGTTAAATCATCATTATTATATGGATGAATGCATTATTATTAACTCATTTTTTATATTACAATTAAACCGTAAAAACGGCCAATGTAATAAATGTGATACAAAAAAGCTATTATAAATAACATGATACAGCAAAAAACGTTTGTGAATTTTGTTCTAAGGCTTCGTAAACGTCTCAATTCCAAATAATCATAATTTTCTTGCTATTTTTTAATAAGTTGGGTCTTACAGGGTTAAGAACTTGTTTTCCCCAAACAATTTTTTTTTCAAATCATCACCAGGGTTTTTATTCATTATGCAGAGGCTGTCCAGTTCTTATAGACATGCCAAAGTTATTTTGTTCAGGTCAGAAAACAACTGAGATTGTTCTGATGAGTACATTATGGAAACTTCTGTAAATATTTGCACAATTGACTTATCTATTCAAATATCTAAGTGTCTAAGTACACAATGATAAAAGTATGTGTTCCTAATGTTGATTTTTAAACACACACATTTTTATTTGGAGAATCTAAAGTCACTTGCTCTCCAGTGTTGGACAGTTAAATTGGATGCCGGTCAGTTTGTCCCTTCACCAAGTTAGAGACCCACTTCACACCCAGTAACTGTCAGCGCTCATTGTTTCCTGACAGCTGGACACAAAATAGTTACTATAGACATATAACACCACATTCTGACTGGATTTCACAATGTCAGACTTCAGTTCCAACTACAGGTCCTCACTCTGGGAGCATTTACGTCAATGTGGAAAATAAAAGAGACAAATGCCGATCATCTCAACCACACTGACATTTTTACTAAATACCAGAAATCTGAGCTCCTTGCACTTATCAGGCTCTAAAAGGCTGGAGGAGCCTGAAGTCTTGTGACCCTCACGTAGAAATCTGACCTGACACACACACAAAAATGCTTTCAAATAATTAATAGCAAGTCATGGCATAGGTGGCATACATGTAGTGTTAAATAGTCTTGATCAGGTCTATCTTGATGGCACTGGTAGCCCGTGACTTGGCATAAGCAGTATCTAAGTGAGAGTAGACGGGGCCCAGGGGTGCACTTGATTTGTTCATTAACATAATGAGGTAATTTTAAACAGATTGCAGCTGAGACAGATAATAGGCACATCATCAATGTGCCAACCTGACCTTTACTAACAAAGCATAAAACTGTCTCGGTCTGGCTTGATGTTCATGTTCTCAGGGCAGAATTGCATTTAGCCTTTTATATCTAGTTATGAAGTTTCCAGACGTCTCGTACTAACTACTTTCATCCCTTTGGAATTTGTGCACACAAAAGTATTGTAACTACACCAATTAGTGTGTCCTTCCCAGTGATCTCTTTTTCTAAGTGTTGTCACTACATTAAATAGTCAGCCATAAAGTTACACTTTACAAGTTAAAACATTTACAAAATATGTTTTAAGTGTTTTATTTGTTAGAATGAAAAACTAATACAATGACAACTGTAGCATTTTTTATTATTTTCAGGCATATTTCCAGTTACATTTAAGGACAAATTGCTTAAAATAATGTAAAGGGTAACAGTCATTTTTTTCATTCTATAAAACATTTTCTAAATTGCCATTTAATTAAAAAAAATGTGTTTCATCACAAACAAATTCAGGCTTTTGATAATGGTTTAAAGTTTGTGCAGAGATTTATAGCAACTGCTGAGGAAATCACAGCAGGAAGTAAAACTTATTCATGTCAAAACTTTATTTTCTGAACTGACTGAGCTCCATAATTTAGACAATTTACTGCAGAAAAGCATCATTACATATACAGCAAGTGATTTCAGGAAGTCGATTTTAGTTTTACAATCTGTGTACCTATAGTTTGTTGTTAATTAAATATATCTCATTTTGAACACTGAAAAAAAACATTTAGTTTGTTTTTGAAACTGCAGCATGTTACATGGAGGGACTTGCTGTCTCAGCCGGTTATTTCCTTCCTACAAATTGACAACTTCAAAACAGATTCTCTGCATTTGACTGATGTTCTAATCTTTCCCCACTGCTCAGTAAAAGATGAACACTTTATCTCTGGTCGGTGAGGAAAAACTGTGATGTGCTTTTGCGTATAGATACGACAACTTGTGTGCACCGCTGAGCCTTAGCGGGGCTTCGACTGATCTGACGGAGCTACTGTATGTGATTTTTCACTCGCTTTATTTATTCACTTTTCACCCGCTGTACTACTGGCGAGAACACTAAGCTTTCACAACCTGAACATGTGCTTTAAGAAGCAGAATGTCACACTGAGACGTCGCAGTAATAACAAGCAGGATGAATAACACACAGTTTGTCATTAATCTGCTGATGAAATGAGTCTTTGTAGCTTTTTTTTTTTTTGGCTCCACGGTTCATCTCAGCATCGACGTCTGACTTTTGAAAATAACAATCAGCATTATATCATCTTGTAAAAAGAATTCATTTCAAGAATGTATTGCAATACAAATGAAATTGCCTGAAGAACAAATGTAATAATAGGGTGTAATAGTCCCCATGCATCAAGGGTTGTTATGATGCCTGTTATCTACATCCTAGACATTAGTCATCATAGACAAATGCTCAGGTTTTCTGGCAGCAGACATTGCAGAGATTGAAGATGGCAGTATGATGAAGAATGTATTATCCCTATTTCTATTTCAACAGTAATTTAACATGCGTTTTTCTGAATTAAATGTTACCAAATCATTCTGTTTTTACACAGTCGATTTCCTATTGATGTATTTCCAGTCACATGTACATATGCCTCAAGAACAACAACGTGTTTTTTTTTTGTTTTTTTTTTACAAGAAATAGGTTTTTCAGATTAACAACTTCCTCGCCTCTCGGTCCTTGTCAACAGCACAGCAGATCACATCACAGGGAGAAGCAGTGCAGATTAAAAATGTCAGTTTCCAACATCACAGTCTCTCACTCTCTGATACAGCCACAGCCTGAGGTTGGGAATGCGCACATGAATTTAAAAAAAGGAATCTTCACACAAAAAAAAAAAATACCAACAAACTAGCCACATTCATTTGTGCTCACATTCTGGACATTGACGACTGGAGATTATTACACGCTCTGATGTTCATCAGGCTTCGCCCGGTGTGCTCTGCACCTCGACCTGAATAATGTTTCTCCGTCCTAACCCTCCTCTGCCACGCTGGCCTTTGACTTGTTTACACAGATTAAAAATCTGATGTTGAAACGTGCTGGATCAAACAGCAGCTCCGCCGAGGCGTAACAAATGTCAGAGTGATGAAGGTGATGACTGTAATGCTGTATTATCTCTCTGCTACGTTGGGGAAGCAGGTGTGATGAATGTCCAGCAGAGACAAGCGCACATTTTTACCTGACTCCACCTGACTTTGGAAAACAGGAGGGAGGGGGAAATGCATTTAGCTAGAGGCTTGGGGGGGGTGAGGGGAGGTTGGTCAGCCAATCGGACCTGAAGATGTTTCCTGGTTGACAGGGTGGAAGCAGTGAATGGACGTGGCACAGTTAGGCCCTGGGAGATTTCTGCCTGACACAGGCAGGCAGGACGGACAGGAGCGGGTCGAGGACAAAATAGAAAGGTCAGCACAGGATGGGCAGGTGTCACCTGATGCATTGTGGGTTAACAGCCTCAGAATGATGCTGCTGCTGGCTTGGCTCACAGCAGAGACATCTATGAAACAAAGCTGGTTTCTCTTCTCTTTCCTGCATGTTACTGACTAAACTACACATTGTCTGTTGAATGCACTAAATTATTATACTAAAGAAGAAGACTGTGAGAAGACAATACAAGTGATTTTAACATAATTTGATCATCAAAAAGTAAAATAAACAACAAGTATGTTATTTGTTGTCCTTGAAATGATTATTTTGTTGTTTGTGAGTTTCAGGATTTAAAATTTGGTAAAGTTTAAGCATTTCTTACTGCTCAACACACTAGATAAACAGATTCTACATACCAAAACCTTATTTCATGCAGGAGCACCAATAATTATATCTTTAATATTTCAGGTTGTTTCCAACCAGCCGTTGATATTCGTGTGGATTGATACGCCTCAGCCTCATCACACATTATTTTTTAACTTGTAATTCTCTCTTTGGAAAGTGTAGATGTCTAAATTTGGGTCATTTAGCTTAAACAGGGAAAATATTTTCATTTTACGTGGTTTTAAAGGGTTGAGAATCAGCTCAAACAAAGAAGAACAATCCTGGCAGCATCAGCTGTCTGCGGCTCTGAAGCTTTTTTCACGTCTCCACCAACAAACTGCAAAGATGCATCTTTCTAATACAGATAAAAGGACTATATTACTGATAATAATTTCACAGAAGATGACTTCTAAATAGCTGAAATAACCCTTTAAACACGCCTGAAAGTATTTGTTTTTTCTTGCATCAGAAGGTTGCCAGGCAACGTCACTTTGATGAAAAGCTACAGCTAGAAGATTGATGATACTTTGATTTATAACCTGTAATAAAACAAGTTCTAGTCATTTCTCTTCTCACATTTTACAGATATTAAACTTCATAAATTAGGTGTAAATGCACGACCATACGAGTCACCCCAAATGAACAAATTTTCTAAAATGTCAAACTTTTCCTTTGATCTGACTTTTATAACCTTTAATGTTATTTAATAATAGATTATTTCCCACAGTATCTTAAAGGAGATGCATTTTAAGAAGTTAGATCTGCACTATAACATGAAAGTTCCTCTAAAAGAAGATTTGTTGCACTTAAAAAATGCTTTCTCTGCAGAAGTACTGGCGTCATGCTTCGAGTGGCAGCTGGAGGTCACTGTCAGGTTAAAATCAACAGAGGTCACAGCAGGAACTAATGATGAATGCTGTTGCATGTAGTAATTCACATCAGCAAACAGCTTCTTAGCTTCAGATAATGAATCACAAAGCTTCCTCGGCTGTGAACGAAGGTAAAGCTTCTCTTTTATCATATTATGTTGGTGTCATACATCGAAGAAGAATAAAAACACAGGCCTCGGTTTAAACATGTAAAATAATTATAATATAGCACACTGACCTTTTTCTCTGACCCCTTTTTTAAAAGGCCGCTGTGCTGACAGGCTCTAATTAACATCAGACTCCTGAAGCTTGACTGCTGTCTTCTGGGAAGCAGAGAACAATCTTGGCCAGGCTGTAGTGCTGTAAAACACAGCGAAAGGCCATCAGTTCATCTGTTAAACCCCCCCCTCCCTCTTTCCCACCCCCCCCCTCATTCTCATCCCCCCCACCCCCTCCTTCCACTCACCACCCACCTCCTTCTCGTCTCCCACTCAACAAAAAAAAAACAGCTTGGAAGATGCTCATAGATGCTGCTATTAAAGACGTTTTCTCTTTGTTGTTACACTTGATCTTTTCTCTCCGTATTTGCGTGTGACAGACAGCTCAAAGGAGACATCGAACAACATGTAGGAGGAGTTCAAACATGTTTAGATGGAATGGAACACCGTGTTGATGATTTTGCATCCTGACAGGTGATGGTGGTAAAAATATGATGTGTTAAGGTACGGGATCCTTGTTAGGAGTCATAGCTGAAGGAACTGTGAGAATAGAGGATATCATAATAAACTAGCAGCTATGTGAAGGCTTTGGGTTTGACACGTGCTGTCACAGTAAATGACACCCTTTGTTTCCTGCACAAAGGTTTCAGAAACAGAGATTTATCACATTCAGGCTACAGATTTACTTTAAAGAAGTTTACTCAGGAGCCTCAGTCAGTTCATCAAATACGTATCACACCCTCTCTGACACCGAAGAAAGAAAAGTCTGAAAAATATCACCGAGATGATGTAATCATGAATCACTGGGTTCAATTTTATCATCAACTTGAATATTGTTTAAATATCTGATTTTAAAGTCTCCAAATAGTTAGTGCTGGAATAAAATGAACGTATGATATATACTGCATTCTTTGTACGAATGATGTGATGCGTATATGACGTATGACATAGAAATACCATCAGTATCTGTCTGTTATTAGCATCATGTTCAATGTATTATTTATTAAGAAATTGCTTATTTATATATGTATTTATAGTTAAAAATTAAAGCTAAATGTTTTATTTAACATACAATAATAAAGGTCACTAGTCGTTATTTATTCAACCTTTTGGTTAATCTTTGACATCTACCAGCTGTTCCAATTATTTATTTTATTGTATTTATTTCTTTTTTTTGGGTAGCCGTTGTAGTGCTAGTTTAGCTAAATCATGTTTTTATTTGAAGATTTTTTTATTTTTTTTATTTAATGCCTCGCTGACTTCACTTAATGTTGCTGCAAATGTTTTGATAGCTGTGATTTGCTGATGTTTATAATTTGCTATAATTTGATTGGTGTGATGCCAAACAGCAACTTTCTGCCTTTAGCACAAATTGGAACAATTCAAAAACATGACAGAAGCCTCGTCTCACACACGCGCGTCCACACGAGGGCGCTGTTTGGATCGTTTTGCAATGAGAACTAGGGAGAGATGTGATGGGAACATTAATTAAGAGATTAAATACTGCTAATTAAAGTATTTTAGATAAACAACAGCTGTAGTCTTGAAGAACTGATGAGTCTCAGATTCGTTTTGACCTCTCAGATAAAATGTTGATGTTGTTCCTTCTTTGATTTGAGTTAAGATATGAAACCAATCAAAAATATTCATGACAACAGGAACTTGTTTAAAAATAATGTTTTGTAAAAGAAAATATTTTGCTAATTATTTTTAGCTAAATAGATTAAACAAAGTTTTTAAAGCACTCTTGTTTTTTTCTGACGTTTTCTGTCACTATTAAGCAAAACTGGTTAATGTGCAGAAAATCTCTCTTCAGACTTTGTGGTATTATCTGGGATTTAAGTCTTGATATCTTAAAATCTCACATTTGGCAGATCTAGTAGAAATCCTCTTTCTTTTTGTGCCAAATGGACTCAGGTTTCTGCTAACCCTTACTCAGGGTGCATTATCAATACTGATTAATTTTCCCATCTATGAAGCCGTCAGCCGAATCACTTTGAACTTTCCCATCTTTTCATTTTAAATCCATTTTCTATCATATGTCACACACACATGCAAAAAAAACAAGATTTTCTCAGATTTTTTTAACCTCTAATACAGCAGGGCCAAGTAAACCTAGCGCGAGCTTTCTAATTCGTGCATGGTTCAAAATTTCTCAGTCAAGGTCAACTTCTTTTTGCTCTGAATCTCAAGGCTTACCATTTCCCCTCATCCTCCAATGATAAAATCAGATAACATGAGAATACCAAGTGGAAACGATTCCCCATACCTTCTGCAATTTGTGCAGTGCTGACAAGTAGTCCCAGCGCACCTGCCATTTTTCACTGAAAAAAATCAATCTGCTGCATCAGGGGGTCTCATTTTCATCATCACTTCATTGACTTTCTCCCCAGCTAAATTTTCTTTACAACTACCTAGTCATACAGCTGGAGGCCATGGAGATCATAGAACGTCTTAATGAGCTTGTACATCTTTTTTCCTTTAGCCTTGTTAGCTGACATTTAGTTAAAATGCTCGTGTTGCTGACAAAAGTGTTCCCGGTGTTACGCTTGCAAGGTGAGGCACGCATAAGTCCAGGTTTGATCCTGACAGCTCAGAGGTGTGATCATCACACGAGCGCTCAGAAGAACAAACCAGGTGGCAGACAGCCCCCCCCACCACCACCACCCAGTGGGATTTCATGTTGATTCAGCAGTTTTATTATTAAACTGTGGGCTGGATAAAGTTAATGGATTAAGCTCCAGAAATGGTCAGAACTGTGTATTTAAAGAGGCCCTTCCATTAAAAACTGTTTTTCTGAGGTTTCTGTTGAATATTTTAGCTCCACAGGTGTTCTTACCTTCATAGTGGGTGTGAAAACAGGTCAATAACTTCTCTCTCAGTTTTAATCTCTCAAACTACGCAGGTGGTGATAACGCCCGAGTTCGAACGGCCTGTATCTGTTTCGTCACAACTCCTTTGTTTGTTAGTATTCGGCAGCTCCTGCAGTTGAAACCACGCCTAGCATGCTGCTGGCTAAAGCTGTAGCATAAGACGTAGCAAACAGGAAGAGAGAACGTCTGCTGTTGCCATGCGCAGCGGGGCAGGAAACAGTATGCCTTGCTCTCATAGGCTAGTTTGTTAGCCAATCAGAGTCCAGCAAATCCGAATAATGAATATGAGCGAGCTGCTGTCGAAGCCTGACAGAACGAGCCGGAACCAGCAGAATTTTAATGCAGACAGATTGAAAGGTCTGTTAATCAGTGTTTCCTGATGTTTTTTAGATATAAAATTTTTCATATTACTGGTTAATACTTAATAAATAACCACAAAGTCATGAGATTTGTATGAAATAGCCTCTTTAAACTACTTGCATTCAAATATGCATCCAAAATTGGCGCCAACCCATCATCCAAATGACCATCAATTTGACATTTTAACCAATAGAATATCCATCAAATCTTGTAAATATTTAAAAAAAATTTAATTAACAAACTAAATGTTAATTCAAAAGAAAGTATTATGTGTACCATTATATGTATTATTTAAATATTTCTTACACTGTCAGTTTACAGTATTAATTAAAACATTATCTAATAAGAATAAGACTCAACTGGAAGAGAGAGAGCAATGTTTAGTTAATTTTATTACATCAGCAATTATACATCAAGTAAGAAGCATAAATCCATACAAAGTTATAGTGCCGAAAGGATCTATATTTTTCATTTTTTTAAAACTGCAGAAGACTTTTCAGTGTTTACTGTGGAGCTTTATTTTGTGTTCTAAAGTAAACAGCAGGTTAGCCAACTATTGATCCCATTGATCCAGTTTTAAACCCAGCTCAGGCCACTTGCTGTTGCTCTGAGATGATTGCAAGGTACAGAGACATTTGAATTTGGATCTAAGAGTTTACACGACTGTCTAAAATAATTATGTTTGCAGGATTTCGTTGTGTATCTGCGTGTTCACAATAACTGGGCTGCTCAAGCAGAAAAATGTCCCTTTTAATTATGTCTATCTTTTGGGTGGCAGCTGTGTCCATCTTGACTCAACTCTTCCATTCCAGTCTTCCTCCCGCTTCTGTTCTGACCTCACTCCCAGTATGTGTGATGTGATTCGACATGACATTCAAGTACGTCCTCTGGACCGTCGAATGGCTCTTAGTGCTGTGTGGCTTCAGCAGAGGTCCGGCTCATTGGTTTCCACCACAATCCAACTGGGAACAGATTCATAATCTCTTGTTTTATGGCAGAAGCACCAGTTTAAAGCAGCTCCTGCAGCAGGTGGAAAGATGTAAATACATTTCATAGAAAGAAACAAACATCTCGTGGACTGGAAATGTTTTTATTTGTTTGTTTTTCTTTTACATATCACAATCTAATTGTCCAAATATCCAAACCAACATGGCCGTGTTGTCACCCACGACATGTGAGCTGCTTTAATGGAAATCAATGAAACACTAGCATTTCAAATGCAGCTTGATGAGACGTGAAACACCCAGATCAAATGATCATATCATTAGACAGTAAACTTCCACATGTTTGTGAGAGAGAGAAGCCGGGACGAGTGACCTGTACTTTACTATCATCCAAACACACTGTCAACAGTGTTACTGTGGGGGGACTGATCCTGCAGGGGCAATCACACCAACAGGAAGAACATAGCAAGTGTTGGAAAAGGATTCCGTGAAATCTTACACTGTGATATCACTAACTGAGGAACAGATCTTAAATTGAAGTTATGTGGGTGTTGGATGTGTTTTAGATGGTTCCCTGTGAGAATCACGGTGAGAAATGATCTTTGCCAGAAGGAGAAGGAGAGAAAGAAACTGCATTTCTACCTCTTTTTACAAAGATACACAGTTCAAAGGTGAACCACTAGCCTCCACATCATATCTCCTCATTATTTTAGAACCAACAGCATTGTTGTCATGTCAAAACAGCAACATATTACATCTCATGGCATGTTTGACTAATACACACCCAGTGATCCGCCTGAACTCTGTACAAATACTGCAAAAACAAAACATCAAACAGCAGGCTTTCTTGTGCATTTCTAACCAGTTCTGTCAGATTCATTTTACATCCACTAAAGGCAGTTTTACATTAAATTCTATTTGAGTTCTCAGCAAGAAAAATCCAAAGCAAAGTAAAAGGACTAATGTCTAAAACCCTGATAAACCTGCAGTAATTCAAATGTACACAGAGTGTCTGCTGATTATATTTGCATTAATGCAATATTTTTTAAAGATGCTCTTATCTGTAGATTGCAGGGTGTGAATAAGAAATCTCTAGATAAGAACAAAATGGAGAACTAATGGATTTCATTAGGTTAATGTACTTTGTATTCTTGGCTGCTTTTTAGAAACATGTCAGTGCCAGTTGTTCTTTAATAATAACTTACAAATGGATGACTGTCAGGCTTGTTGAAACTGTTTTGATGGAAAAATTACAGCTTTGTGTTCTTATGTTTATTCCAGTAAGAAAAAACATTTAAAGGGGGCTGTTGTTGTTGTTGTGTGATGAAGGGAACAAACCTAAAAAAGAAACTGTCGGTTTGGCAGACAGACAGGTGCAGCAGCAGCTCCCAGCAGCTTTCTGCAGAATCTGCCTTTGACAGTCAGGGATAAGTGGCCATTAAAATCCCATGATCACTTAATACACCTGTCATTAGCCATCAGCTGTGCATTAACACGCTGGCTGGGGCTTACAACAGAGGTAGAAATGGACTTACCTCAATTAAAAAGAAAAAAAAAAAATACATCCCACAAGTTTTCAGGTCGTCTGGTTTTTAATGCTCTGTCTGAAGAATAAAAGTAAATGGAATTTGAAAGTGAAGAGGTTCGTCCCTCAGTGACAATATAATTTTAATATGTGTCAAAAGGCATGTAACACTGTGATGGGCTGTAATTAGGAAATGAGGTGTGTGTGTGGTGGTGGTGGTGGTGGGGGCGGGGGGTGATTTGGGGGAGAATGTTAACCAGATGTGCATGAAAAAAACAATTAGGAATTAATAAATTGTTCAGAAATTGGGCATTTTCTCTATTTTTAAGCTCTACTTTTCACTTTGCATCAACCACAGGCCAAAAACACACATTATAGGCTAATAAAACATCTGAAGTGTAAGTTCAGTTTGCCAGAGAAGTTACATAAAAGTCATTATCTTATTTAAGATCATATTTTTACAAGGTGTCTCCAAAGTGTCATGGTTTCATAAGGGTTTCATAAGACAGTTTAGGGTTCTACACAGTATCGTAGCTGTTCCTTGGACTGATTTCTTCTGAACAGAGATCTCTGATGTTGTTTTTAGGATCCGTTGAAGCCACTCTCTCTGTGTAGTCACAGCATTAAGTGTCCGATGATCGCTGGTACCACTGAGGTCTTGACTTTACGCAACATCTGCGTTTCCTCTTTCAGGCCTTGCTATCTCTCAAACTTCTTCTGTTCCATCTTGATGTTACAATCACGTAGAATTCTACCTTATTCTGTTGTTCTGATCACCAGTATCTCCATCACATGTTCATCCATCTGGATCTGGAAGTCCTCTCAACCCCATAGTCAACACAGATGTTCCTGCATCTGGATACTCCTTCAAATAAGCTACAAAGTCTGCAGTGGGTTAGAACTCACACAGTGAAATGACGTATCCAACCTTATAAAAATATTACAAAATTAAACATAAAATATGTTTTGGATTGATTTTTTTGTCCCTCAAGAAAACAACTTATTTTTATATTTAATAACATATACTGTAAATACAATGATTCTAATTTGCAAATACAAAGCACATTAATTACAAGAAAAGGACATCTAATTCCCCCAAGAAAAAATAATGTAGCATGGAATTACATCAATATATTTCAGCTAACAGAAAATAAATAAATTCACACTGAACCATTTTTTTCTATAATTAGTTTAAATATTAAAACTAGGGATTTACTGAGTATCACATTCTTTTATTACTGATGTTTTATGTAAAATATTACACGTCACCCAAAAGACAAAACAGACTAAAAATAATTTGTGGATCTTGTTTTAGTTATTTTGAGGAGTGGTTCTGTGGAAGTCAAATCAAGTTTATTTATACTGTAGATTACTTTAACATATAGCATGACAGCTAACCAAAGTGCTGTAAAGGTTGTAAACAACTAATAATCAGATCTGTTGTAAGTATTTCTTTAAATGACATCTGTTTGGAGCAGACTGATGACTAATCCATGTGAGGAAAAGGTTACTAAAGTTTTACACTGTCTCAAAAAGGTTATAAATGTTAATTCTAACCTTATTTTAAAAACTTTTTCACTGCTTCTATTTGACACAATTCCGTTGTTTAAATAGATTTCTGTGATTATTTGAAAGTGCTTACAGCAACATCAGCAGCAAGCTGTAGGACCTTCTGCAGCCAGAGGCACGTCCAGCAGCAACATCTGATTCATACAGAACAGCCCCGTCATGCAGCACTAACAGCTGTGGAAAGGTTTTCATTCATTTTTAGCGTGATCAGCTGTTAGCTTGTAAATCTGGTCAGAACTACACTCTGTCCCTTTAAAACATCTGGAAAAGTATCAAGAACCAATTTTTATTCACTTTCAATCTGTGGATGTGTTTATTGTGTATCAATGTTATTTTAATGAAAAGTGGAAGTAACTTTGGCCCAAATAAATCCAGCTAAGCGTCACTGACAGCGACTCACCTCCAGACAGTTTAATAAATGAGCTGAGAACTCGTCGCTCCTTATTCCAGTATAAACAAGTTGTCAGCATAAATATAAACAGCAGCTGACTAGACTTTTCCAAAATTTCATACTTTGATGAATAACTGCTGTTTTTATTTTTGACTCCCAGGTGTAAATACACCAAGTGCAGCGTTCTCTCTTTTTTTTGCCAATAAAAACTAAGAAAGTGGATGACACTGTGTGGTCTTATGCCAGTCAATGAAATGTTTTCATTAATAGAGTCATTAAAAGAATACGAAGCTGTCTATGTATAAATGGATTTTCTGGTAATTGTTTTTGTAGCCTGAGGCTTGGGATGCAGATTTGTTTTGCTTCTCTGTTTGAGTCTGTCAGTATCATAGCTAAGGGTTGCCCATTTTCTGCATGAACATGCAATTTTAAAAGGGTGAGTGCCGGGTCATTTTAATTAGGTCCAAATGTTCAAAACAGGGCATCTTTCCTGCCTGCGTTTTTAACTCTACCTGGAGCATGAAGAGGAAGAATCAGAAACAAACATGCAAGAATTTAATTGTATCCAGATAAATGAAACTAAACAAAAAAGTAATATAATTCCACAGGCCTATGGTTTATTTATTTAAGGACTTTAATTCCTGCCTTAACTTGACAACTGAAAATGCAAAACTGCATATATTCATTCCCAGTTTCATGGATCAGGCGGAAGCATGTCTAAATGAAGTGAGCAATTGTTCTTTTTAGCTTGTTCTTAGCTTGTTTTTTTTACATGCCATGGTTCTTTGTTTTTTGCAGGGTATAAAATGAAGAAAGCAACTGCTGGTTTCTGTTATTTTTAGTAAATATTTTAAGGCTGAACATGGAAAATGATCTGTTTATAAGACAACAGTAATTAACATCGATCTAATAACTGACTACTCACATAGTTTACCAGTCAGCGTTCGGGATTTGCAAAAATATCAACAATTAAATTAAGAAAATCATCAAATAAAAAAAACGTATAATATTTATAAATATGTATGTATAATCTGTGTAATCACCATATTTGATACGATGCTGGAGTTCAAGAAAGAAAAACAACAAATGGATGGAGGATATCTTTTAGTGGTGACCTTGTAATTTTAATTTTATAACCCACCGCTGCTTTAAATAAATAAAGCTATAAAGTAAAACCTGCGGCCATCAAGGCTCCTGATGTCGCAGGGGCCTTCGGGAATGTGTGTTGAATCCAAGGCAGAAAGCTGAATGGCTGTTTTAAGGTCAAGTAGAGGTCATCGTCAGATTTTTGTTGGTTTTGCTCTTCCTGCAGGCGAGTGCGATGTGTTCTGTGTTTTGTTGTTAAATTCAGTTCATAACTTATTGTTCTTGTACAGCTCAAACTCTGTAACCTTCTGTTTCTGCAAATTTGTTACATTTGGGGAATTCTCTGTCTTTCTATCCATCATTTTCTGTGTTGCATGTTCCTGGACTGGTTCCTGTCTCCAGAGTTTATTGGGTGAAAGGTGGCGTTACACCCTGGACATGTCACTATCCATCACAGGGTCACTTAAAAACAAACAATCAGACACACACTTACACTGAAAGCCAGTTTAGTGTTGCCAATTAACTTATCATGCATGTTTTATGTCTTTCGGAGGAAACCAGAGTCCCACACATTCACAGGAAAAACATGCAAAATACATACAGAGACGAGTTTCTGCTTATGACAAATATAAATACCTAGCTTGCAATTTTTTTGTTGTTGTTTTTGCAGAATATCTGTATAAGCAGTAACTTATGCCTTTTGTTGGATTCGTCCTGTTTCCTTGCACCCTGCAGATGTTTGGCAGCTGTTTGTTTTGTAAACAATCTTGTCAGAAAGCAACAAGTTTCTCTTTCCTTATCACAAAAAAAAAAAAAAACAGAAACAGTTGTCATTGCTTTTAGGAGATGTTGAACCAAATCTGCAGCATCTAACTCTCGGTGGTTGTCATCGAGCTGCACGGTGCAGTTCGTGGGAGGTATTACTTGTGCCTGGAGTTGCTCTGGCACTTAATGTAGCTGCAGCCAGCTCGTCTTTCCTACCTCCCCCCTTCACCCCGGCGGACCCCCAGCACCGCCGCCGCCACCACCCTGCGCTGAGTGATGTCAGACAGTCAGGGATGCTGGATGCTTAGGAAGAGCACAGCGGCAGCAGGCAGCAGAGATAAGGCCCCCCCCCATACCTCCACAGATTAAACAGCAGGATTAACCTCTCTACTCCACCACTGCCACCACAGAGTCTTTCACCCCCTTATCTACCCCCAACTCCTCCTTTTCTCCTCCAACATTTGCCACCTTACATTTGTATAGTTGTCATGATGTGGGAAATTGCTTTTTAACCCTTTTTTGGGTCTTTTACACAATCGAAGCATAAGAAAATAGAACCACAAGTAGAAAAAATAAACAACATTTTACCTGCTGCTTTCTGTTCTGATCTGCAGTCAGCTTTAAAAGAGAGCGTCTGCAGAAATCAGGAGACAAATCCTGCAACGACTTTGACCATTTTGTCAGCTAGTTTAAAGCTTTCCCTTCGTTTCTGATTAAATGGCTTGAAGATTCAATTGCAACATTTTATTTAAGTAAGAGGAGCTGGAGAGACAGATAAAAACTCCAGAAGATAATGTCACTATAGTACTGATGAAACAATTCACAGATGGCGTGCATGTTCCTTGATTCCACGTTCCTCTGAGCCCATTTCTCTGTTTTCATGTTTATTTGAAGTGCAATTAAAAAGTAAATACGTTTAAAAATAAAATGCGATGTGCATATTTAACATTCAGTGTGAGGTTAAAGCTTCTCATCATGTTTGTCTGAGCTCACGTTTAACAAATGTAAATGCTGCATTTGAGATTCAGTTATTCTTACTATAACTGTGTACCATTTCTATTTGGCTTTTGTCCAAAAGAAACTCAAAAGTATTAGATAAAAGACAACAAATATGAAGCAAAAAAGGAAATTTTATTTAAAAAATACTACAGCTATAAATGGAAAAACAACACAATAAAACACACAAAAAACTTTAAACATTGTTGCAGAAAATTGAGCATTTCTGACAAAGACGGGAAATGAGACAGGTGCAATTTCAAGTTTTGATTTCTGATTTTTTTTTTTTTTTAACATGAAGTGAAAAATTTTAACAAAGATTCTTTTTTTCAAAACCAACTTACAGAGTTTGATTATGTTTGGAGTTTAGATTCAGTGTAAAACGTAAAAATCCTCCTGATGGAGGAGGCAGATTTTAACTATCCTATAAACAATTCTACAACGGCTCTTACCTCTTTTTGTAAAGAATTGAGACTTCAAACAAATCATTTTTCTTGTACTTTCTGTCATTTGTGTGTTTGTGTTTTGCATTTTCAGACTTCCACATAAATCCCTCCATTTGAATACAATGTCATTTTCATTCAAAAGCTCTTGATGCAGCGTGATTCAGTAAACACACATTTAATTCTCATAACACAACACACCATGTTAACATTGTGACTTTGCCCATGTAGTCTTTTGTTCAGCAGATAAATACTATAATCAGTTGTTTTGAAGCTTTAGGTGAGTTCTAGCTGAGATGGAGGAAATGTTGCCTCCTCAGCTCTCAAAACTAACTAATTAGCATAGCATCCCCCTGTGTTAGGTACCTGTGATAAGAGGGCTAGTGACCAAGTGGGCTATGACGTTCCACTGAACCAGAAAATTGCTGCAGAGCCAGCCTTGAAATTAGTTTAAATTGCTGAATCAAAAAATGTTATCCTGGATTCTGGTAAGGCCAGCGTAAACCTCATGCCTCTAATCCCCGAACTGATGTGAAGGTTGTCAGGGATCGTGTCGCCCTGCGCCACAAATGATGAGGGAGTTTGGACTCAGCGTGACACATAGAGAGACACACTTGCAAGCAATTGGGATTTGACTTGGCTTCCTCTCGCCTCTACCAGTGCTGTGATTTCCAATCTGCAGGCTTTGGGAGTTTCCAGTGTGATCTACCACTGCCTTTGTGCTTTTCAATTCAATTACACGCCAACTCTTTACTCTGTGACAATGTTAGATCTTTAAGCTCTCTTAAATGTGAGTTGAGTCATAAATTTAAGCTTTGATGCACAGTTTGAGGATTGGGGAGGGGGATAATTTACTATCAGTCAGGTGCCTCATTTTATCCTCATTTCGGAATACGCTTAAGATCGCCGCAAAAAGGGACATTGGAGCTGTAGATTGATGGAAGGAGGGAGCAGGCAGGAACATGTCAACCCTAAAACCCTTAATGTGGAATAAGTTCTGGAAAGAGGATCACTACAGCAAACATGTGAGTGGATTCAAGAGACATTTATTCTGTATAAATAGTCCAACTAAGAAAAAAGTAATGGTAGGAAATGTAGATCACATTTTCACCATTTGGACAAGAAAATGAACACTGATTACTGACAATGACGCAGATAGTGGCGTGTCAAACTCTAAGAGAGGTTTTAATGTGAACTTAAAGAACTCACCCACTCGTTTGTTGGCACATTGTACTTTCCACGCAGTAATTAAACTGGCTGCAGACACAGTTCTCTAAACCGATTTGCAGTCCACTGCATGAGTGCTGAAGTTTGTGACTTCTACAGTGTTCCGAGACTTGTTTACAAATAAACAACTGAAATATGATCTTACAACAAGCTGCCGCCGTCAGAGCTGCAGGTATGTTACAGCAATCAACGTCCAACTGGAACACCGCCCCAATCATCATATTCCCTCCACCAAACTGCACCATACTACTGCTATAAGTACCTGGATGGATGCACGGACGGACGGACGGACGGACGGACAGATAGATAGATAGATAGATAGATAGATAGATAGATAGATAGATAGATAGATAGATAGATAGATAGATAGATAGATAGATAGATAGATAGATAGATAGATAGATAGATAGATAGATAGATAGATAGATAGATAGGTGAGAATTCGCTCAAATCTAATATTAACTGACCTGTTTTTATCTCTAATATTAAAATTGCAGCAGCTGTCAGCTATCACATCTACTCTCTTCTCCTCAGTAAGGATGGGAAAATCCAGCCTTCTGATTGGCTGAGACTCCATTGACCTGCCTCCAGGTTCTGAAGCATCCCTTCATAGTATTGTAACAAACCAAGCGTCAGGCACAGTCCAAGTTTCTGCCGAAACTTTCTTGTTATAATTATTTGTATCTGTTCATTTCTTATCAAAACAAGTTAAAATAATTTAATTGAATTTAATTGAAATAATTTTTCTGCCAGTTTAACAGGGCAATTTCTTTGCTTTTTTTATTTATTTAACTGATTAATTATTTATTAGATTCATTATTCATTGTTTGTTTTGTAGTTATTTATGTGGTTCCATGTTGTTAATACATGTTTGTTTTTGTGATCAATACTGACAGAATTTTTTTTTATTATTTATCTATTTTTCGGGGGGTGGGGGGGTGACTACTTGAATTTCTTTTTTCTTTACTAATTTAAGGAAGAAAGTTTTCCTCTAAGTGGGTGAAGCTTTAAGTATTTCTCTTAATCCTTCTTGCTTCTGACAGGAATAGGAAACATGCCCTAAAGTCCATTCAGCGGATTTTTAAGTTAGTGTGTGAAAATCCAACAGGATAAGAGAATGCCCCACTGGATACACCAGGATTAGCATATCTATTGATTTGTGTCATCACGAGGAACACACAGTGTATTACAAGCACATTAGAAGGCAGTATCTCTCAAGTAACAGAGAACTGAGCAGTCGAGGGTGCTTCAAATAGCTGCTTAGCTGCTTACTGATTTGCTGAGTGTGTTTCTTCCCGACAGGTATGTGATAATGTGTTCTCATTAGGACTCTAACATCAAAGTGAAAACTAAAAAAAAACTCTCTTTCAGGCAGCAAGGACAGTAGACTTGTGCTCAGGGAGAAAATCTGATGCAACATTAAAACTCTGAAACGTGGGGTGAAGGAACAAACTGACCGTCGCTCCATCTGAGCAGTCCTCAGTGCTTTGTCTGCTTTAAACCAGCCACCGGGGAGCAAAACCTACCCGGCCTGGCTGTGTGTTGACGTGGCAATGTGTTGACACCGTCCAGCAAGTCAGTCCAGCTCTGAAGCTGGAGTGAAGCAAATATAACCAACAACAAATAACCAGCAAAGCCAAATCATGTCTGATAATTTGTTAGTGGTCAGTGCAGCTCCGAAGCTGTTTTTACACACACAGCATGCACGATTAGATTCGACGCATAACTAAATCCATAAAGTTTATGAGTCAGCCATAAATTAAAGCTTTTAGATTTTTTAAAGAAGTGTTGGTTAGTATCAGAAAAGACAGAGCAACAGCATAGAGGGTTCCTTTCTATAAGAGTGGAAACAACCGCACCAGCTACAGAAGATGGATGTGTCGTCAGACTGTGAGACCAAAGATGAAACAGACAGACAAGACATCGACACACTGTCCGGACCTTTAATGAACCCTGTTTCTTACTTCCAAATTGAACCAGAAGCACAAACACATCTACAGAACATGCTGATCGCAGATGTGATATTAAGTTTTAAAGAACAAACAAACAAGTTTCTAGTTAGGAAACATTTTCCTTTTTTTATTCATCTTAATACCCAGAACTTTGCTCCCATTAAAGCTTTTAATTTCTGGTCTGTAATTTCTTAAAGAGGCCATTTCATACGCATTTCATGACTTTGTGGTTATTTATTAAGTATTAACCTGTAAAATGAAACATTTTATATCTAAAAAACGTCAGGAAACACTTATTAACAGACCTTTCAATCTGTCTGCGTTAAAATTCGGGGGGTTTCCGGCTCGTTCCGTCAGGCTTCGGCAGCAGCTCATTAATATTCATTATTTGAATTTGCTGGACTCTGACTCTAACAAACTAGCCTATCACAGCAAGGTATAGTTTTTCCCGTCAGACGTCCTGTCTTCCTGTTTGCTACGTCTTATGCTACAGCTTTTAGCCAGCAGCATGCTAGGCGTGGTTTCAACTGAGCTGCCGAATACTAACAAACAAAAGAGTTGTGACAAAACAGATACAGGCCGTTCGAACTCGGGAGAAATCGGGTGTTATCACCACCTGCGTAGTTTGAGAGATTAAAACTGAAAGAGAAGTTGTTGACCTGTTTTCACACCCGCTATGAAGGTAAGAACACCTGTGGAGCTAAAATATTCAACAGAAACCTCAGAAAAACGTTTTTAATGGAAGGGCCTCATTTAAATTTCAACTGTCTGTAAAACATACTGTATGTGTACTGATTTTATTCCCCCTCCTTCATGCACACATTCTCATTAGCATTGTACCTACGCTGTGACACAGAAATCCCAACAGAGGTCTCCCAGATGTTGATTTAATCTGCCTTTAATAATATCAAAAAGATCCTGAAAATGAGAGACTTCATTGGCAAATGGTGCATGAAAGAACAGACAGAAACTGCTCTGATTTATTCAACAGTTGCATAACATCACCGACACTAACTCAACCTGCAAAACGCACCATTTAAGATATTATTTAGATCATTATTGTTTGATCATCCCGCCCTTTGTTTCAGTCCCAGTGGAAACCACATGTAAATAATACACCTCTGAGGAGGACCATGTGCAGATCATGCAGATAAGCAGAATATTTTATGCAGGGGTCAGTCATAATGACAAAACAGAGAAGGAGATAAAAAAGCCTACCTTTTGGTTTCTTTCAGCCAAACTGCTTCATCGTTAAATAGTTGCTGTGCGAGGACCTCCTGGGAAATTAAAAGCATATTGTGGCACAATTTCCCTGCGATTCAGACCGTCCCTGGGGAGAGTACTTTTAAAATTTCTAATAAAGGAGACTTCAAATTACAGAGAGGGGACCTGGCATTAATTAAACTGGGGATTTCAGTGGGGTCAACTTCTCATATTTATCTGTTTATACCAATGCTGGTCTTCTGTAAAGACCGTCTGGTGAATTGAGGTCACGGCTCATGTACGAGGCTGCGGTGATTTATGTGTCACAATATGAAATCACAAGTGAAAAAAAATATCACATGCTGCAGCCAAAAAGAGCTGACGAATTCTGTTGTTTGTTTTTCTTTTTGAATCATCTGTAGCAGCTACTTGGTGATTATCAGTTTTCTATGTCATCACCTCATTTGGCAGATTAACCTTTTAGGAGAGTGTGTACTGGAAGATGCTTTAACAAGGCTTGCAACATGCATTAGCGTGAAATTGCCATTATTTCTGTTGTACTTTAATGATCACTCAGCAGCTACCTGCAATTTCCAAGACTAAAAGCACCAGCAATTTACTGTCCTAGCACAGCAAACTGCTGTGATTCCTTTTCTATTCTGATACTCAACTTGTTTGCAGCCTTGACCTGACTGGCTAAAACTCAGACGGGTTGGCAGCTAATATACAACAAAGATAGGATGTTGTTTCCTCTGAGTTTGTATTCTTGTGCCTTCATCTCAATTTAAGGTAAAAAATGATTAACTGATTTAAGAATGTTTAAAAAAAGGAGATGTTTGTTCTGATTGTTGTGTTATAAACACATCAGATAGATTACAGAAGCAAGATTATCCAGTTTAAATCCAAATTGAAGATTATATTTGCCATTTGTAGTTTCCAAATGATTTGTGTGATTGACTTTTCTCAGACCAAAGGCAAAAGTTGAGAATATTTTTGCAAGTTATTACAGTTCTGAAAAGGTAAAACTACAACATGTGGCATTTCTCAACCTCTATGTCTTATTTAACATCTCATATCACTCCTATTCCTCCATGAATCTATTCATGTGCTTACATTCAGCCCAAATGCCAAGGAGAGCATTAATATCGGACAATTCTGGGGAAAAAATATGATTTACATTCAGTGACATTTTTAAAGTTGCACTTGTCAGTGTTTTCATATTAACAGTAAAACAAATAAATATCTGTATAGTAAAAGGTGACATTTAGTGACAAACCACTGAGTATTATCATACAACTCTGCAGGTACTCTCAGCTCTAGGGAGGGTTTCAGCTTCTTTTAACTTGCTGTTGTGAATTTATGCCCAGTGATTTGCCTCTTTTTGTTTACTGTGGTTGCTTTATCGTCACAGTTTCTGAGCAAAGCAGGGACTATTTTTCAAAACACTACAACTCTGGTAGATTGACTGTACAGTAGTTTTCCCAGATGGTCTGACCCATCCACGTCCATCTATCCGTCCATCCATTTTCTACCTCTTATCCAAGATCGGGCCACCAGAGGTTACAGATTGAGGAAGGAAACCCAGATATCCTTTTCCCCAGTGGCGTTCTCCAGCATCTCCCAGGGGATCTCAAGGCCAGAGAGGATGTATAATCCCTCCAGTGAGTTTTCGTTTCCCAACAGAACATGCCTGGAAAACCTCCAGAGTGATGCAACCAGGAGACGTACTAATTAGATACCTGAACCACCTCAGCTGATGATGCGCAGGAGCCACAACTCTCCACCAAACTCCCCTCCAGAAGGCGGAGCTTCTCACCTCTTACCTTTGAAGCTACTTAGAATGGAATTTCATTTCAGCTGTTTGTCTTTAGGATCTCATTATTTAAATCATGATCCAAACCTTATGACCTTGTGACACTTTGCCTATAGGCTTCATCTTTACAACAATATACTGAAACAGCACCTTTATTTATAATCTGCTGCTCCATCACTTGCTTTATTACCTGTGAACAAGACATCAAGTTATTGAAACTCCTCCTTCATGAGGTAAAAACTCACCCCCAACCTGGAAGGAGCATTCCATTTTTGTTCCTGTTGGGAGGTTCTGGAAAACAAAGAACATTATACGATCCTTATTACAAATAAAGAAGCTGCAGAACTGAAATTGTATTTAGAAGTTGGAGGTCAACCCAGACTTCCTGTTATTTGCATCATTTATCAGCTAAATCCATCTGAACGCTGCATTAAAATGGTTTCATCAGATAAAAACACCTGGGTTTGACATTTGACCATGTTTTCTGAAGCAAATGTATCTTTTGAATGTGATTGGCAAATATTACTTGGACTACAGAAACTCGCACACCTTAAATGTCCCATCAGCAGGCACAGTTACATTAAAAAAATTCTAAAGACCCGGTTGGATGATCTACCGGTAAGATTGGCTGCCATTAATGACAAAACGCCAATGTGCAGTCAGAGATCTAAGACGAGGCCGTCTATAAAAAGCCGAATGAATCAGAATCTGTGTCAGAGCACTCAGCAGAATAACTTCAGAGGAAAAATATGGCTACATGTGCCTCACCCTTGGTGCAAACCATGGTTGCGTGACTTTAATTACATTGTCTGTTTGGCAGAGCAGAGGCACATCAATCTTATCTGTGCAGTGACGTGCAATAATCCTGAACCTCAACAAAAATCTCTCAGCTGACACGGTGGCCACAGAAGCACAGCAGGTGTTCTAGTGTTAGCATCACTACTTCAAAGTCAAAAACCTCTTTTATTCCCTGATTTTTGCATTTTCTTCTCTGTCTCATGTTTCACTGATGTAGACAAGCTAAAACAACACCAAACGCGTCAAAATGTAAATTCATCTTTTGATTTATTCAGCTAAATAAACAAAGAGGAGGGTAAGAGTGGATAAATACTATCGCTAACATTGTAAGTCTTGTTTCATGTGCTGTTTCTCTGTTGCCAATTTGCACATAAATTCAACAAGGGGTTATTTTCCATTAATTAATTCTACATCAAGAATGCCCCCCCGTATCAGGTGAGCCTCTAAGTTTCTTCTGTTTAGCATTTCAGATTGGACCCCAGAGATGTTTCATCAAGCTTAATTGAAGATAAGACTAACTTTATCTCCTACTCAGCAAACAGCAGGGCAGAGCCAAGTAGAAGTGATGGATGGTCCCTCCTAGCCTCGCTTGTTGTTTGCTTCATCCCTCGCTGTGTTTTAAAAAATGACCCTTCAAAGTGGTACGAGGGGTGGAAACTAGTGTTCGCGGCTGCTCTGGAAGAGGACATGCTTGCTTGGGTAATCCTTTACCGTGGAATATACAAGGGCCTTTCTTGGCACCAAAGCAACCCTTCACACATCAATATCAGTTGTGTGTTCTATCCCCTTTGGGTAAGTTCTGTTGATGGCCTTCCTTTCTTGAATGAGGGCTTTCTGGCAGAGATGGACGCACCAAGGGAATGGACTGACATTGATTTCTTCATCCCAGTGCACACACTGATGTATTGACTGCTGGGCTGATCAGTTAGAGACATTCTGTTTGTCACTGTTTGGTGGAGCTGAAAGACATCGAACAGGAAGAGTCAAGGGCCGTATTTGTTTTGTTTTGTTTTTTCTTTGTGTTATTTTTTACAATTCTGCACAGAAAATAATTCTACATTACACTGCTTTCTCTATTTTATATGATATGCTTCTGTTGGAGTTATCTGAGCACAAATAATACGTCTCCTATTAGCTTTTTAGTTATATGCCCACAAAGAGGCTATTTCATACAAATTTCATGACTTTGTGGTTATTTCTTAAGTATTAACCTGTAATATGAAACATTTTATATCTAAAAAACATCAGGAAACACTGATTAACAGACCTTTCAATCTGTCTGCATTAAAATTCGGGTGGTTCCGGCTCCTTCCGTCAGGCTGCTTCGTCAGCAGCTCGTTCATATTCATTATTCAAATTTGCTGGACTCAGATTGGCTAACAAACTAGCCTATGAGAGCAAGGTATACTGTTTCCTGCCCAGCTGCGCATGGTAACGTCAGGCGTTCTCTCTTCCTGTTTGCTACGTCTTATGCTACAGCTTTTAGCCAGCAGCATGCTAGGCGTGGTTTCAACTGCGGGAGCTGATAAATACTAACGAATAAAGGAGTTGTGACGAAACAGATACAGGCCGTTCAGACTCAGGAGAACTCTGGTTTTATCGCCACCTGCGTAATTTGAGAGATTAAAACTGAAAGAGTAGTTGTTGACCTGTTTTCACACCCACTATGAAGGTAAGAACACCTGTGGAGCTAAAATATTCAACAGAAACCTCAGAAAAACTGTTTTTAATAGAAGGACCTCTTTAAGAAAAAGAGCATGAGAGCATCCTGTTGTTGGCCACATTTAGGAGCTGCTTATTTATGGGACTATTTAATCTAATCATTTACGTCCCTAATAGGACACTGACTGGAAGTGATAGTTCAGATCTTTTGAAGTGGGTTTCTGGGAATGAAAAATGATGTAAATAGTTTCGTGAATAACCTCAGATTGGAAAAACAGAGATTAGTTCTGACCAGACAGCTGAGCTGTGGATTTCTGCTCCCTTTAAAGAACTCTGATATCCAAAACACCATAGCATGCGTAGACTATTTACACCAGCATGCTAGATGCTGTTTTCTTCCTTTAAATAACTGTAGAATTCTTTCCGAGTTGACTCTAGTTGTTTTGATGCCCTTGGTAAGATTTTTGTTTGGCTTCCTGCCCCAAACCTCCACCCACTATCTCACAGGGGGGTGGGTGGGATGGGGCAAGGGGGTTGTAGTGGCAGCTCCTCCAGCAGGTAGTTCCCTGTGTGACTTAAGCCAAAAGCTGGCTGTGAATTCTATGTAAATAAGTATGTAATACAAGATTTTCAACCTTGTGAAGGTTTATAAAATATTTATTGCACGAACCACTCTGACATTTTTGATATTAGAGTTGTTTTAAAATGGCAATAATCCACTTTAGAACTGGCCTTGCTCTGAATATTATCTCATCAATCTAGTTTAAAATAATACATTTTTCTCCAAAGTAAAACCATTTGAAGGGCTGCAGGTAATACGCTAATTGTTCAGAATTTTACTTTAAATTATTTGAGCTATTTCTTTAAGGATTTAGGTTTTTTTTTCAAAATGTAGTTAAATAATATTTATGTATAAAATGCCAATTAGCATTAAAAGTCTTCTCCATGTTCCATATAGAAAAAGTCAGCAAGTCAGATTCATCTTGTTCATCTCTCAGCTGAAACAAGCATTGTTTGTCTCTGATGACTGTCAACGTGAATTATAGATCTAGAAAGGAAAAAGTCAAAATTCACCTTCCTGGTGTGCAGCTTTATAGTTTTCTAAGAAAGGCAGACATTGTTTTTTTTTTGGGAGGGGGGGTTAACTCAAGTCTGACAGACAACACATGCTCTAGAGGCAAAATACTAGAGAACACAGTGCAGCTGCTTCCATACCTCCAGGTAATGACACTGATTTCGTGTCCGTGATCCTGTTTGTGTCTCTGTGCTTTTATTTATGTCTGCAGCGAAAACGTGCAAATGATCCAGCGGGGAAAAATTCCTGCACACTTGTTAACCTGATGATATTAGATTAGATATTGAAGCATAAATTCCGTCAAAATTCAGCCAGAACTGGACAAAAAACTGGCTGATTTCCAAATATAGAAGAAATGTAAAGCATTCCTACCGTATCATCTGCATCCTGCTGGAGAAAGTGCTTATCATGTTGGCTTTGTGGCTGTTCAATGCAATGAAATTGCTTTGAGTTGTATTAATAGAATTCAGTCACAACTTGAGCATCTAGAGACAAGGTCAAAGTCATGCCTATCACCTTTGAAATTGATTTGGACACCAAATCATCCGCGTGGAGAAAATGTCTGTTAAAAAATGCATACCTCTTGATTTGGTTGCATTAGATATATTAAAGCAATATTCACCTGTGACACAAGGAAAATATATCAATCTCCTCCCCTGGATAGAAAAAAATATCCTATTAATGCCTCTATTTGCATGACACATGAATTTCTTTACACAAAAATGGCTTGTATGTATAAAATACACAGATAGTAGTTTTTTTTTTTCACCTAACGGTGTGTAATTGCTTTTTCTCCTGTTTGGCTGCAACTTTTAGATGACAGATCTATTTAAAGTCAGTTGAGTGGTCAGTATCCAAAATCTGTTTTTTACTGCTGAATCTTCACTTTAGAAAACTGATATGCTAAATGAGGGATGTTTGCTTTCTTTTTCTTTTCTTTTTTTAATTTATTTATTTATGCATACAACATATAGTAACAATACAAGTTTGCTGTTGATGCGATGCATAAAGAGTAGCTAATGCTAATTTTCAACTCTTGTCCCTGGTTGAGCCTTTCTACAAGCACATTTTTGTGTACCTTATTGTAAAGTGTTACCAAATTAAAAATACAATAAACACAATTCAAGATATGTTAAAAGACATTGAAAATGAATTTAATTAATTAATTAATTTAAAAAATATATGCTATTTACAAATGAGTGCATCTTTGGTTTGTTTTAAGCTAAGACTTAAGCTGAGATGTAAACATTGGTTGATGGATATCAACCTGAATTTAAGCTAAATCCCTTGTAGAGTAGAATAAATGATGTGAAGCCAAAAAATTTGGACCATGTTGAGTTTTGTGTTACTGTTATTCCATAACGCATGTTCACAATCTGTTCCTAGAATAATAGTTTAATTTAACATTAAGGATCTTTGCACTAAGGGCAGTAAAACAATGCAAAAGACAAATCTGCTGACCAGAGGAGAATTCTAATAGCCTGCTCTGTCAGATGGTTTATTTTACAAAAGCATTTGAGAAAAGTCTCTGTGGCTACCATTTGGGTTTGAACCATCTATCAACTCGTACTGCGGATTAGCTGCTGTCAATTAGATAAATGTTTGTTTGGTAAAATCAAACTTTTGCTGAAGCCTGTTGGGAAAAGAGTGAAAATATGTTTTTAATAGATAAAAACTTTCTGTGCTGTCTCTTTTATTATTATTATAAGTGAATTTTCTCCCATTCGTAATGAATTTGTTTTGCATCTGCTCTGACTGTTAACTGTTGTGGCTTCTGAAAATAGAGGATGTTGATTTGTCTGACAAAACAAGACCCTGACCTTAAATGTGTTGCTTGAAGCCTGACAAAATGAAGACTGCAAGCTCACAAATTATGTGAAAAGACACCATGCAAGACGAAATAAATGTTTATGACTCTAGAGCTGTCATGTGCATGAAACAATATATGAGGGTTCAGACCAAATACAGTAAATAGGTCAATAGTTTCTCTTCATTTTTATTCTTTTATAACCTGTTGGAAGAGATTTTCTGCTTTTATGTTATTCTTAAGCTAGTTTTATTATTTTTTTGACAAAAACACGTCATCAACAAATATTTTTTTATTGCATAATTACCATTGTATATAAGAACAGTGAACCCTAAAATGAGAATTTGCCCTTTTGTTCACTTTGTGTTGATGATTGCAGTAACTCTGTTGGTCTAATTTCAGCTGAGAGTAATGTCTTTCAGTAATGGATTTCATAATTGCGACAATCACCTCAACCATTACGACACCTAAGTCATAACAATGGCACAGACTTGCTCTGAGGCTTTCGGCTGAAAATAACAACAAACAGCTACAGTGTGAAAGAACTCTGAGGAGATGAAATGCACATTGACATTTGTGGCTGTTACCACTGGAAGCTTTCCAGTACTTGGAGCCCATATCACAGGCGGGTTTTTAACTGACAGTCAAAGCTCAGGAAACAAACCTGAAATTGTCACAACTGTAAGATTGATGGACTAACTTCAACTATGTCTAATACAGAACAAGCTTTGTAGCTTCAGATGCAGGATTTCCTTTATTTTTTCTGTGAAAGTAACATTTTCAAAGAAAAATATATCAAATATAAGTTGTATCCATAATGCGTCTGGAGTAAATGTGATACTATTGATAGAAAAGTACAGTATATAATAAATGCTCTGGAAATGTTTCATTCTCCAAACAGCTGACAGATAACAGACCAATCAAAATTAACATAATTACCAGTAGATTCTTATTGGTCTGGTCTGTTAGTGTGACTCTTCAGCTGCATGGGACATTCACTAAAGTTGTTCTGTTAAACTATGATTAAAAAAAACATTTACAGAACTTTAAATCAGACTTTGGGCGACTGGAAAAGTTTTCTGAAGTGTTTTTGATGGGATAGAAAAGGAAAGGAAATAAAAGGAAAGGGAAGGAAGGGATGTGAAATGAAAGGGAAAGATGTGAAAGGGCAAAACAGACAAACTGTCAATCAAACAGATAAAAGTTTTAAAGTTTTTTTAAAAAGTATAAAAGTCATTAAACTTGCTAGAAAATACCCAGACAGCAAGACAAATCTTGGAGCTGTTGTAACAAGCTGCCACTCTTAAGGTGCCATGTTTACGGATCCAGGCTTTCCCAGCAGAACATTGCCCAGAGCAGCATGATACCTCTGCCAGCTTGGCTTCTTCCCTTAGTGCATCCTGGTGCCATGTTTTCCCACTATAAGTGCCGCGCACAAAGCCAGACATACTAATTTGGTCCTGCTATGGTCCAGTTCTGACGCTCATGTGTCCTTTGCAGAAACTTCTGAAGATGAACATGATGTTGTTGCCGGGTCACCAGTTAGGTTGACTTATTTAATTAATTTAAAGAACAGTTTTCATCATCATCATTGAAACAAGATGAAACAAGTTTATCTTGTCACCTGTCAACAGTTAGAATAATGCAATAAATCAGTGTGTTTAAAGTTTTCAGAGTTCAAACACTTGACAATACTTAACTTAAAAACATTGTCTTTGGCTTTGTGAGCAGAAGCTTCTTGGAGAACTTCCTGTGGTTTAGTGATTCCCATTTGACAGAACTGGAGTCTACAAGCCAAACATCTGGGCAGATGGCGTCCAGCCACTGTGCTAATAATAGACCAGATTTCCCATGTGTCTTTGATGTGCAGACAGGGATTACAGCCGTCTTCTGCTCTCACGCTTAATAACCTGCTATTACAGAGCCATCGAAACATCCATAATCTTTATCGACCTCCATTGGCGAACAGTAGGTGTTGCAACAACAGTGATAGATCAGGCACAAGCTCAGGGGTGGGGTGGACATGAATCAGGAAGAGGTTGAACCAAAATGTCCGGTGAAGGTGTGATGAACATTGGGTTGATTCTAAAACAGAGTGATTTTAGTTATTTATTCTTGAGAACGCTTAATATTCCTTACTGCAGCGTGAGTCACTCCCTCATTTGGACAAGAGTACTGCACTGTGTGTGTATGTGGGTGAGTTAAATGGGTTTTTTAGATATATAATTTATATAATTTATTAATAGAATGAAAGCCAGACACTGAGTTTATGTTGCCAAAAATGTCATCACCCCAATTGTTATAATTAATTTAAGGAAATTATTCATCTGCTCTCTCGGTGCCCTGCGAGTCCTCTGTGGTCCTTTTGTCATGTTTTTTTTTTCTTCTTCTTTTGTTCATCAGACGGACTCAAGGACAGAATCAACAGTTCAAGGTTTCGTTTTTATTGCTTGATCTTCCTGCTTTTTGTCCCATCGCTGTATTATCAGTTTCTCTAACTGCAGCGGCGAGAGGCCAGAAGAAACAAGGTGGTTGTGCAGTTTAAGCCTACAAACTTTCAGGGATTCCAGCTTCAGATCCAGCTTAGTTTTTCTGCACAAATTCCTCTTCCTTAACAAAAAGAAAAAAAAAATCACCTTTCAGACTTGTTTACTTGCCTCATGTAACATGAAGAACAGAAATCCCAGCGCTCATAAATGTTACAAGCTTGGGGAACAAATATTGTTTCACTGTTGCGCTGAAAATAGAGGGAGGGTTGAATAAGTGAGTAAGTAGGTAAGTAAGTGCACTTATTGCACCATCTTGTGAATAAAGAAAGTGTTGCATGTCATTAGGAGTCTCAGGACAATGGCTAAGTCACACTGCAGGGAAAAACAACAAGTATCTCATCTAAATGGAACATTTTGAAACAGATGCAGTCACAATTATACATATCTGCTGATACATTTGCACTGTTATGAATAAGTTGTCACAAAATGACAAGAGAAAACAGCTGATATTTATTCATATCTGCATCGTTCTCACATCCCTGAAGGTAGCCCGTATTTTAAATTGATGATTCTTGTCAAGAGATAGTAGATCCTTTTCCTTTCCAGAAGTTTCATCAACCCCAACGTATAACTCCAGTCGAATGGATATCATTTCCCCAGAGTCCATGTAAAGAAAAACAACCAGCAGGTGTCTCGGGTTATGATGAATACTAAATAAAAGGTTGGCTGGGGAGCTTTACCAGCATTTCATCAGTAGCTGTTGGCTGGGTGTGTTTGTGCTGCGGTGCAGGAGCCTGAGAAAAGCAGGATGAGGGGTGTGAGATTGAGCGCTTAGGAAATGAGATCCTTTGTTAATGACAGAGGTAGCTTAATTAAACCTTTGCTGAAAAACAAAGCTGACAGTCAGACAAATGCCTAAGGCAGAACTGTTTGTCGGTGCAGTGCCCTGGGCAAATATCTCCTTGGCTTTATCAGTGTGTAACGTACAGAATGACTTATCAGAACTGTGAAGTGGTTGCTTGATGCAACTTGCTCCTTTGCAATATTGAAATGACCATTAGACATCACATCTGGCTTAAACACGAAGGTGTTGTTGGATTTTGGTAGATTTGATCTTGAATAACCAAAATAACCTAATAGTTGAACCAAATCGGATACTTTCACATACAAATTCTATTTCTATTGGCCATTTTTTAACTTGGATACATGTTTTTATGTCAACTGGTCCCAAAGGAGCACAATTAATAGGTGCTGTTCCACTTTAAAGGTCAACAATTACCAACCTATTTTTGGTCGGACGCAGGCACCAGCTCCAGCTCCAGGCAATGATTTGTCTCAATTACACATGAAGACTGATTAGGGACCTGTCCCACTGCGGTGATCCAAATAAATTATTCCCATTATGACAGTAATTTCTAATCACATTTATAAAACATCGCCATTATGGGCCCTTGGCTGTGATGTTAGTATACGTGGTACTTACAGGAAGCTTTTACATCCCTGAAAGTGCTGAATGTAGTGGACTCTTGTATTTGCCAGTCACTGTATTGTGCTGGAGAGCATGTCCATTTTCAAACCACTGTTTCAAGAGCATCCCTCACCGCTCCATTAGACGAGCAAGCTCGGATATGTTGGGAATGGTAGAAAATTGGGAGTGGGGGCCTCTGAAAGCGCTGCTCAGGTTTAGATGCTCAGAGCAAAGAGGACCGCAAAGAAATAAAAGAGATTAGTCACAACTCCTACACCAGTAGGTGAAATGAGTTCTGCAGGTATATATTTGAGTTTTAATATATTATATGTAGTCAAACATAAGAAAGACTTCAAGAAGATTTCTTCTAAATATTTGAGTTGGGCCATTAAATTGTAAAATAAATCTACCACAGTATAAAATCCAACAATCAGACACGAAAAGATGATTTTCTTTTAGAAAATACAGATTTTATTTACGTTTGGAAAACAATTACAGAACAAATTATTCGATCCCATTGCAGAATTCATGCTGTATTTACCTCACTTTTATGACTCTGTTAAATTTCCATCAGGATCTTGATACTCAGGCGTGTAAATGAAGGTTGGAAATGATACACAGTAATGTTTTGTGTTGCAATCCAGAGCTGCATTCCGACACAGAGATGGAGGTTAATGACGCAAAACTTGTGAGTCTCACGTACTTCTGCACTACTTCGACTTCATGCCTGCACCTCCTTTCTGTGACACTCACATCAGGAGTTTAAATGCATCCAGCTGTCATATCTCAAATCTCTGACTGCAGTCATCATTATATATGTACGTTAAAAATCTTAACAATGGCATATGAGAAAAAAAATAACATTTGGCATTGAAGTCTTATCACTTGTTTTGCAAACTTGTTGTCAGATTGCTTTCATTTTTCTTTCCTAATCTCGAGCAAAATATGTTTAAAATCTTGCTGTTTTTCTTGTTCGTGGTTTTTGAAGGCTCCTAAAATTTGTAACATTAGTGAGATGATCACACAGTCTGATGCTGGTTGGTATTTGTGGGACTTTTTATGCAGAATTTCAGTTAATTTAGGCAATTTAATGCTCTGTTTTCAGGTTTTTTATGTAATTTCTTACTGAAATGTGTGGAATTGTTTAAGTGGGGGACACAGATGCGCTCCGAAAGCGAGTTGACTGAGTCAGCAAATCCAAACATTAAAGGGTGAAAGTATTGTTGTTGGTCATAAAATACATTTATTCAAAGTCGAAATGAATAAAAGAACAGCAAGATGCTGTTTTGTAAAAACAAAAACACTGAATTGATTCCCAAGTGGAAGACAGATCTTCAAGTACAAGTTTAAAACTTTTCTCTCCTCTATCCGTGTCTTTAGGTAGAATAGATCACATCCAATTGGAAGATGTGTAACAATCTTTAACTGTTCTTTTTCAAGGATTATTTGTAAAGTACAATATAGGCAATCCATTGTGGTGGCAAGAAATTGACTTTGTAGCAAGTCTGAAAAAGTGAGAAAGTTATTTCACAGAACAAGGTTTTGTACACGATCCCAAATGGAGGTTTTGAGTAAAATCCTAAAGGAAAAAATAGAATGTAGTAAAAAAATACTGCATGTGTTGAGTTTTTGCCTTTCACTTAAATGCTTTAAAATGTTTTTCTTTGTTTGTTTGTTCCTTTTTTTGAAGACTCATTCCTCACATTCTTTATTTTCCTCTGTGTTCAGAGGGAATACGATCTTACAGTTTTAGAACGTCTTCTGAAGCCTGTTTACAGGAATACTTTTGAGAGAACCGAGTGCTCTCCCTGAGGTCTTTTCAAGTCCGCTTTGTGGCTTCACCCTTTAACCATCAGAAAACATGTAAACATTTGTGTGAAGGTGATAAAATATGACTGTATATTATTTTGTAATCATACTGCTCCCACAAGCTCATTTGCATTATGTTTTTTTGTAAAAATGACACAATTAAAAAGGGTGAAAAAGAAAAGAAAATTATGGTTTGGTGTGGTACATAAAGAACTGTGAATAGTCATAGTCTTGCATTAATTAAACTAAATAAATAACACCAGGAAACAAGATTCTGTTTCCAGTTTTTGTCTTAAAATCTAAAAATAAACAAAATAATTGGGTGAGATGGAAAATAGTTATTTGACTGACATCCCTGCATAGATGGTTCTGGAAAAACATTCACAAATTTTGTGTAAATATTCATTTTATGTCACATTGTAATGCTAGTCTTACTGCTGGGACGTTGTAATGAAGCCATTAAATCAAGAAACGTTCTGTGTCAACCTTAAACCTTCGTGAGCCAGAGTTAATGGTTTTTATCTGTCAATCAGTGCTTTTGCTCTCACCAGCACCCTGTGTAAATGAATTCATATCCTCCTTTTTTTCCGCATGATGACATGCAACCTGCCTGAAAATGGATGTCCTCCAGTGAAGCAGTGAAGTGATCCCTGCAGGTTCTTAAAGAGGGAAAAGTTGGGACTGTCAGATCACGGCCATAAAGAGGGTATTTAAAGGTTTAGCTCACCGGGGCTTTTGAATTACGTGGTTAGGACTTGTTCTCCTAATGCATTTTTCATGGAGGGGTGGAAAAAGAAACAAAGCATTTGGAAGAAAGACAGTAAAAGACATATGATGAATTTACATTTAAGGCTTTTACACTGTAATTGGTGAGATATGTTATATGCAAATGACATGAACTCTGCAGATAGACACCAGCCTCCAAACAAACCCTGAACAGGATCATGGATGGATGGATGGATGGATGGATGGATGGATGGATGGATGGATGGATGGATGGATGGATGGATGGATGGATGGATGGATGGATGGATGGATGGATGGATGGATGGATGGATGGATGGTTTAATGCTTTTTGACATTACATGTAAAATCATGCTACTGCAAACACTTTGAATTGGTAACTGTTCCATGTAGGTTGAATTGTAGCAAAATCCATATAGGTCGACTGTGACAGCTCCAAAATACGACGTGAGGGTTTTCTGGGGTCCAGCAGAGACTAGCTGCAATGCATGCACGTCCTTTCCCAGAGGAGCTGCCAAATATACATGTGCAAGATTTTTGTCTCAGTTAAGCCAAAGAAAACACAAATTGTGCAGCAATATGGCACATTGTAATATAAAGACCTTCTTTAAATTGTAACAATTTGCATGTACATACTGTAAAGCAGAATATTTTGTCGTTTAATCACGTTAGTAAGCAGAGGGATTAAGGTTAGGGTTGGAGTTACGGTATCAGAAATTCCGACTCTCTGTGAGCTACAAGTTAAATTTGGCTAGCTTGGCTCAGTTTTCAAAATGTTTAACTTTACTGCTGAAAAAGTCGAAACTTTTTCTTAGACACTTATGAAATTTTTTAATCAGTGAAAATGTATACAAACGCAAAGTAAAGATAGCTTGATAATAACAAAATAATGTAAGTTAGAACATGTAATACTGAAGTGGCTTGGGAAAGAGGCCGTGAGACCCAAATAACAGGATAAAGAAACTGATAGCACATTTAGATCAACTTTTCATTGCCAAATAAAAGACTGGCACTTAGAATAATATTATTTCAGGTCCCCAAATGAGAAACAGTAAACAGAACTGTGATACTTAGTCCGTGATTCACACAAAGGAACACAATCCTTTCTCTCACTGTGACTTCCACGCTGCTGTTTTGTTTCAACTTGTCGACAGCAGCGCCAAGTCCCCATTTGGGATTTATCCAAGTCAGTGCTGTTACTTCTGCTAAATTTGGCAAAAGCTGTAACAAGAGAAAAATGCTCTATCAATCACTTTGTAGATGTAGAGAGAGTGGAACCGGAGGAAGGGTCTCGTATCTGAGAAATAAACCAGTGGAAGCTCTGCCAACAAGCCTTTCCTGGGTGAGATGATGGGAACATTTCCTCATGCTCTCTGGGGATATCATTTGGGAACACACCGGCGTCCTTCAGTGCCAGAAGTTTCAGAGCAGAACTCCGGCACTTGGTGTTTTGAGAGTTTCTGAAGTGAAATCCGCCTTTGCTTCAGTTGCTTGCTCTATCAGATAAAGACTGCCAGTTGAGGCTTAAGTGTGTCAATGAACCCGGGTGGAGGCGGGGAATCAATGATAAGTGCAGCTTACCTCCTCAGCACCAGCCAAATAGAGATTAAACCATTTCAGCCTAATAGCACGTCAGTCAAAAGTCACACTTGAGTACTTGAACGCTTTCTCCTTTGCCACCTCCCATTTTATAATCACTTTGCCTGAAAAAAAAAAAAAAAAATGCTGCAATTTACTGAAGAAAAAAAAATGCAAAGTGGCTGTCAGAGAAGAAACTGAAAAACTGTGTGTACCACATCAGAGCCTGAGCTGTGATCTGTAATTGTCAGCCATTTCTCTGGATCCTCAAACAAGACTCAATTTGAGAGTAACCATTTGTGATTCATTCTAAGACACATGCATGAACACCGAGCACAATCCAGCGTGCACAAACACGAAGATCAAAGGCTCAGAGGTCTATTACAGCATAAAATACAGCTGGCTTTCTGAGCAGCAGCTTTTGTAAGCAGTATTCATTTCTCGCTCTAATCCACGTTGTGGACATTGCAGAATTGCCCACCATTCTATAGAATTACTTGACTGAATCCAATAGCTTTGATTTGCTGTTTAGCCGTCTCGTATGTGGATACATCCTGTGGTCCGTAAACGAGAGCTTGTGTTGTTTCACCAGTGTCCCTAATTTAGACATCATGATGCTCATTAGGTGGATCAAACTGATATCAAAGTCAGAGGACAGACATTTATGCTTTTTGCGAATGCTGGGACAGAGTCAGTGTCCTTTTAATAACACGTCTGCAGCGTGTTCGCTTTGTTTGCCTCTGTCATCGCTCTGGAGCTTTGACCTCTCCTGTCATTTTCTCTGCTTTAAATGTTCGTTTTTGTCCTCTTGCGTGTGACGTTTGGATCAAATTTGGACAACAGATTTAATCGGATTTGTAGTGATAAACAGAAGGAGTGATACATTATAAATTTTCCTCCACAGAATTTAGTTTCAAAACTGTTTTCTTAAATAAAATGACAGTAAAATGTGTTTGATTTTCACATGCCATTTTGTGTCTGAAGATTCAGGAAATATCTAAGCTCCTGGAATCTAACTTGATATTTAATAATACCATTAAATAGATCTAAATAAATTCTTATTAGGACCCAGATCAGTTGATACATTTCAATTTTTTTTTTTTATTTATTGTTACCTGTGATCTTGCCTTCACGGTTGTTTCCTCTGACTGGTCAAATCAAATCAAACACAAATAATTCAGGATGTTAAGCTTGCAGCCACCAGACTTTCTGATCAACAAAACCACCTGAGTTAAAAGATTTTTAAAAGCTAATAACTGACTTATATTGTATACATTTAGAAATCTATAGGTTTCTGTATCCTGTAGGATTTGTTAGTTCACACTGCTCTCGTCTTAATGTTTGCATTGATGTCACCAATTAAATTTAGTAAGTGCTCATTTTCCCATGATATGATCATTTAATAACAACAGATGCTTCAAAAAAATCCCTAGCTCAGGATCAATCCCAAAATCGTTTCAAATGGTCCTTATTCTCAACCTGATCTGAAAAAATATATCCATAAAGATACTTAACAAATCAGAGTTAAAGACTGACAGACAAAAGAAACAGATAAATTATTTTTAGGGACAAAATCTTTCTGGCTTTTGTTTTTATTGGGTTTCATTTTATAGGATTTTATTAATTTGTCATTCAGTCTAGAATAAATTACAGGAAAACATGATAAAAAAAATCTATCTGGATCTATGGAATCTAACATAGACAATTAGGAATTGATGCGTAAAAATATAAGATCTGACTGTCAGAAATATAAAACCCAGATTTTTCACATAAGAGCAAATTTTCAGTCCGTTAATGCAGAATACAGCTATTTTCTTTAGAATTTCTCGTAGTGCTATTGTGTTTGAATTCCACTGAAAAGGCACTTCCCTCCACTCACTTTAAAAGCAGAGTTGTTCTTGAAGGAGCCTGATGCAGGTTGCATCCGTGCAGAGAGAGAGATCCCAATCAGGACACCTGCCATACCTGGTTATGGTTGCAAAGTTATGATTGTACCTTCACAGTTCAGTGAAGGGATTGCGTAAGTACTCAACTGAATAGTCTTGCAAAACAAACTACTGTTGAAAATCAAAGTTTACCTTGTTTGGTGGTGTTTGCTGGTTCCTGGTTTTTATTTTTGATTCTGATGGTGGTGTTTTTGTTTGTACGTGAAAAAAACTCAGTGGAAATAAAAGTTAAATAACTTGTAAGCTGGATATTTTCTGCAGTGCTGCAGTTTAGATGAGAGGTATAAACAAAGAGATGATGTGTCCCCACTGAGACAGCTCCTCTGATAGGTGGAACTGTGATAGCTTATTTAAAGATGCCTCTCTATTATTGTCTTGTGTTTTCTCTTGGAAAAAAAAAAAAAAAAGATTAAAAAATGTCTCATGCCTTTTGATGATATGGTGCTGGTACTATTGAGCAGCCTTGTGTAGAGTTTGTACAGCCAACGTTAGAAATTGATTCAAATACAGCTTATCTCAGTCCATGAGGGACCGATCCAACAGACTGCATCCAGAGGTTTGTGTAATATTCAGCAACTCGTTCAGGCAAAGGCTCGGCTTGTTTATTTATTTTTTGCTCCATATCGCTGCAGTCATTTCAATGCTCTGCTTGTCACCTTCAGTGTGTGGACTTTGTTGTGTTTATAGTGACGATATCAATCTATCCTGTCACAGGTTTACACAAGATATGGGAAATGCTATACTTTTAATGGCAACAAGACTTCGTCCAGGAAAACCAAGCAGGGAGGAATGGGAAATGGACTAGAGATCATGTTGGATATCCAGCAGGATGAGTATCTGCCCATATGGAGAGAGACGAGTAAGTTTCAGAACCATTTGTTTGTTGTAATCCAGAAAATTAAATATTTTAAAGAGGCCATTTCATACAAATGTCAGGACTTTGTGGTTATTTATTAAGTATTAACCTGTAATATGAAACATTTTATATCTAAAAAACATCAGGAAAAACTGATAACAGACCTTTTAATCTGTCTGCATTCAAATTTGGGTGGTTCCGACTCCTTCCGTCAGGCTTCGGACAGCAGCTCGTTCATATTCATTATTCTAATTTGCTGGACTCTGATTGGCTAACAAACTAGCCTATGAGAGCAAGGTATACTGTTTCCTGCCCAGCTGCACATGGCAACATCAGATGTCGTGTCTTCCTGTTTGCTACGTCTTATGCTAACAGCTTTTAGCCAGCAGCATGCTAGGCGTGGTTTCAACTGCGGGAGCTGATAAATACTAACGAACAAAGGAGTTGTGACGAAACAGATACAGGCCGTTCAAATTCGGGAGAACTCAGGTTTTATCACCACCTGCGTAGTTTGAGAGATAAAAACTGAAAGAGAAGTTGTTGACCTGTTTTCACACCCACTATGAAGGTAAGAACACCTGTGGAGCTAAAATATTTAACAGAAACCTCAGAAAAACCGTGTTTAATGGAAGGGCCTCTTTAACAATACTATATGCATGTACTGCTGGTGACTCATTGAAGCAATTCTTACCGGTTTATTTTCTTAATTGTGATTAAAATATGGTTTTCAATTAACATCAAATTGAATCCAAGCTATCAGATTATGTAAATGTCTCATACTTTCACGTTGCACCATCATGTCTTCTGTTTCATCTTGGTGAGAAGATGAGACTTCCTTAGAGGCTGGTATCAGAGTTCAGATCCACAGTCAGGACGAGCCCCCCTACATCCACCAGCTGGGATTTGGCGTCTCCCCAGGCTTTCAGACCTTTGTTTCCTGTCAGGAGCAAAGGGTAGGTCTATTTCATCACTGCACTCTGCCCCCCACCGACCACCACCACTATTTTACTGTTTCTCTTTGCAACTATTCGCCCCCTGTGACTCAAACTGCTGTCTAAATAAATCTCTTTGTACTTAGCTGACCTACCTGCCCCAGCCCTGGGGGAACTGCCGCTCCACCAGCAAGGAGAAGTTTCCGGGATACGACACGTACAGCATCAGCGCCTGTCGTTTACTCTGTGAGACCAACGAAGTCATGCGCGTGTGCAATTGCAGAATGGTACACATGCCTGGTAAGATCACTTTAAAACACCAGAAGTCATGGGGAAATAAACTCTGTGGGTATAAATAAAAACTGAATATAGTAGAAATTTCTCTACAATATGAGGCAATTAAAAGAATGCGGAAGTTGGGGTATGTTTTTAGCTATTGTTCCCTGTTGTTAAACCCTGTTATTGATCAGAAATCATTGTGTTGAATCTTTAGTTTTGTCCCACGTGATTAATTTGGATGCTGACAAACTGTAACTTTGACTCTTCAGTGGACTGAGAACTCAGATTTAAGTCCCAATGAGTTTTAAATCCCATGACTCCTCCATTTCCATCTGTTTGGGAATAGTTCTGATCTCATCCTTGGTCATAATTATTATGTATGATTGATAATAGCTGGTTTCTGTTGTCCTCCTTTTGGCTTTTCTGGTCATAAAAGATATATAATTTCATATTATTTAGATTGCTACCCACCACACCCGTTTTCTGTTTCTTGTGACTCTTTGGGAAAATTACTTCTCCTTTGTTCTTCATCAGATTTTTATCAATGTGATGTTCACTGTCAGTAGGCTTTTTTTATTTTTGCTTTGTCATGCTCTGCTATTCGGTTTAGATGACATGACTTCTTACCACAGAGACACATTTTCTTAAGTTGAAAGTAAATCTTTTACTTTGCATGTTTGAGTCTGCATCTTTGTTTCAATATTAAAACTTATGCAACGATATTCTGATATTAAGTAGTTTTATTATTGGCCATGTTTACCATCTTTGTTCACATTTATCCATATAACTAAATGCAAAGCATAGCTGAGGTTGATGGGAATGAAATTGGTTTTCAGTGATGTGGTCATAAACCAATTTTGAAATAATGACAGCATATAAAATGGAAAGGCATCATCAAAGTTACCATCATTTATCCTAATGGGTTCAGTGTGTGCAATCATTAGATTGTTGGATTAAAAGTCCGAAGGTCATCACAATCAGCGGGATCCGTCATCTGGAAAGAACGAACGTTAGTGCAAAATTTCACGGTAATAAATCTAACAGTTGTTGAGACATGATACAAATTTATGTCTGTCAGAATTATAATCCTTCAGTGAGAACACTGATTGCTGTTGTAACTCCACTTAAATAGCCCCTTTGATGAGAAGTGGAACATGTTGCAAAGTCTGACAAACCCCATATGAAATGTTCAGACCCACTCGGCGTGTGCGTCATCACGGCGTGAGAGCGGGAAGTCAAAGAGCTGAGTCACGGATTGTAAACTGTTTGAATGATGTGGCTAACAGGCGTGTCGAGTGGAGTTTTGGTTTGAGGAAGGAAACTCACAGTATTTGCATCTTTTCACGGTTTATTCTATTCTTTTTCAAGGAGGAAGAAGCATCACACTGAAAAATACATGATGAAGTTCTTGATTGTGCAGAAACAACATATTTTCATGTTTCTTCTTGGTTTATTAAACACCTTCACGCTAAAACCTGAAGCTATTTTTTTTAGATAAATTGATAAATGAGTCATTTTTTTAAGTTAACACTGTTTGGCTGCAACTCTTGGTGACAAATCAGTGAAACAAAAGTGAAAGAAAATAAGAACATGTTCAGTCGAGAGCATTTTTATGACACATTTGCGTTTATCAAAACCACAAACCAACTGAAACATCTGCGTGAACGGCGTGTTCATTTTCTCCAGGGGCCAATAAATATGTCTAGCTTTATTTTCTGATCACTCCGGAACCTGTTTTAAATTTCTCACCCTTTCTGACTCATTTAAACTAAACTGAAATAGTTTCAGACACCCACGGCCACTCTGGATTATTTTAAAGGCAAATTAGTCTCACGGATTTTTTTCAAATTGATTCAAATTCAGACTAAATGAGAGCAAGACCCTATAACTCACTGGATGATTTTGAGATTGTTTTGGGACATTGGGGAAACTACCTTGAATATTATATTAGTTACCAACAGTTGCAGCCCACAGACAGATTTTGACTAATTTAAGTAAAAATCAGGGGTTTTACTCAGCCATTTTAAACCCTTTAAAGGCTAATTCTGACGACCTTTCTTCTAATTTGGATCATTTATTTTTATTCTATCGTCCTATTTTGGTTCTTACCGTCCGTATCTCCCAACAGACAACGATATTTGATTTCCTGTCCAGAAAACATCATTTCATTCATCTCCTGTATTCACTGACAGACATTTTTGGTCAAATGTCAATTTTGGAAACCTTCCAAAGAGGATCTACTGTTACTTTGTGTTTGCACGCACTTTTCAGCAGCTGATGTAAGAGTTACCTGTAGCTTCTGCTGTCATGACTCTGAGTCACACTCTCTGCTCTATGGATTCAATTACTGGAGCGAGTTCTGTAAAAGCTGTAAAAGGAAATCTGGTTTTCAGAATGATTTATTTTAAATATATAAATAAGAGGGGTTTTTTTATTCCCTCACTAGCCTCAAAGATATCTATTATCACACTTTAATAACAAAAATAACAATAATAACAAAATAATAACAAAAAGCTGATGGTTTAACAAAGACATAGTCAATGTACAACTAAGTAAAAAAAAATAAAAGTCTAACCATGAGCTCCTCATTTAAAATAAACAGACTTATGAGATATAAAAGGGGACACTCACACAGGGACAGTAATATATTTTTGTTTTGTCAAAAGAAAATGTGGTGCAGACCTTTAATTAGTAGCACCTGGAGGTACGATTGCCAGCAAGGGAACGATCAGATCTTTAAACTGATGTGTTGGAAAGAAGAAACATCCAAAAATTAATTTATGATGGCTGAACAACTAAGTAAGAGCTTCCCAGTTAATCTAAACTAAACCCAGAATTCTAATCCTCAAAATGGGACAAAACCACACCAGCCGTCCTCATTCAGCAGGTATATAGATATACATATATATAGCTACTGTGTACTTCTAATTCTGAATAGATCAAATTAACATTTGAAATGACATGCAAAGAAAAACCATGCAGATACACCTAAAATCACATAGTTTATCTATTTGTGAAATGCTTCTTTGATTAAAAAAAACAAAATATAACAAAAAGTACAAAATTGTGGCCTTTTAAAAAGCTCTTAAATCCCAAACTCTGAGGCACAGAAGTTAAATTGTTTTTTACTTTTCTGGATTTGTCTGGTCCAGGATTAATATTTTATGTTTCAGTCTATTTTTATAGTTGGATGACCATCCAAAAAAGCTATTAAGTTGTTCTTGTTCTTGACGTGTGGACAGCTGACAGGGACCTGCTTTTGCCTCCACACTTAGAATTTCAAAAGGTAAAATACACCTAGATATATAAAGAATCACATTAAATGTTGAATAAAGTTGAAGGAGGACTTTATCGACTCGCAGCGAGTCGGTTTTACTCTTTAAAAAACAAAAAGACGTGGCGACAGCCTCCTCTGAATGGTTGTTTTTCAACTTAAAATGTGTTTGTGATGAGGAAAAAAGACGTCCATGAACATTTCACAGACAATCTCACCTTTACAAATTAATTGTGTCGCTTATGAATACCTGTCATTAATGACACAGGCAGTATGTTTGCCTCCAAGTTAGTGCACTGATGATTGGATTTTAAAGACTTTCTAAATATGCCTCACGGCTGGAGACAACATGCTTCATTTCTCAGGAACAATTGAGGGCAGACGTCCGAGATGGTCCAGGTTACGTGGATGGAAGTCGTCCTCGGAGCGCCTGCCTTCATTTGGAGATGAATGATAAGCTGCGGAGTGTTGGTCACAGCCACGCGTCTTCGTTGCAGCAGACACGGGTCGCCAATCACTTTGTTTCTGATTGATCAGAGTCATTTTCTGCTCTTCTTTTTCAGGAACTGCAGATATCTGCCCTCCCAGTAAAATCAGCTGTGTGGACAAAGCACTCTGTAAGAAACAATTTCCTCCCATTTCTTTTCTCATTACAAAGGACTCCCCACAAAAGAGGAAAAAGAAACACAATCAGTTAATGTGACAATGATTTCTTTTTTTCCCTCCCGTACAAATACCTGAAGGTAGACTGGATATTTTGAAATGAGTTTTTTTTTTTCTCATTATGATTCAGCCCCATTTGATGGCCACTATGCAGCTTTGATGTTGAACTGTTCAAATTAAACCTCCACCATCCCCTCTGACCCTCTTCTCCCAGCTGATAACATAACTGAACCTTGGTTTCAAAGAAGTCCCAGGGACAAAAAATGGACCATTTTATTGACTTGGCAGTGCAATTATCATTTCTCAGCCAAATAAGCCAGAAATTTAATTATGTCTCTTTTCACTAAATTCATACCCTGCTTAAAATATGGCTGAATGAGATCTTAGCTATATCTTACAAGAATGGGCCACATTCATTCAGGTCATATTCCTGAATCGAACAGAGTGAAAAGATTTTCTCCTCCATCAGAGTAATACATTAAAATATAATTTCTGTATTTATACTGTAGAAAGTCTTCATTCCCTACATCAGACAGAATATATGACATCACGCTCCTGCATACAAATACCCTTATTGTTAGAGTTATAAAATACGTAAATCGTTAAATCATAATCACTGCTTTCAGAGTTTCTTCAAACTGCTTTTCTGTATGTGTGGACTGAATATATTCAGAATTTTTAAAAAAAAAATAAAACAGACTGAAGATACTTATTTGTGCTGTTTTAGAGTTGGAATCAAAAATATGTATCTGTTAATATGCTAGCTACTTATGCTTGCCCGCTAATTGAGTAAAATGCCCCTCGGGCAAAGTCCTCAGCACCTCTTACTTTACTGGATTATTTATTCACCAAGCAATTATTGTCACATGATTAACGTGAGCACCATGTCTGCACTGGCCTGTTGAATAATCACACAACTCTGTTAAATTCATTCTGAGGAAGTTCTGAAAAACATTATTAGCTCATTTTGTGGAATTTGTGTCAAACATTGCAGAAGAAAAAATATGACGAGGCAGTTAATCATTTAATTATGTTAGATATAAATGTGTTAGTGTTATTCTAAGTCAAAAGTATGTACCACTTTACAGTAAGATTATCTTAAATGGTTTATAACATATTATTATTATTAGTAGTAGTAGTAGTATCATAAATATCATATTTATTATAATTTATGCCTTGGGCATAATTTTGTTGTTTGTTAAGTGCCTAAAAATCTGCTGTGAAACTGGCTGCGTAAATATCTGTTAAACTGCTGGTGCCAATGTGTTTGCAGCACAGCTGCAGAAGAACAGCGGTGATACCTGTCCATGCGAGACGCCCTGTAATCTCACCCGCTACGGTAAGGAGCTCTCCATGGTCAAAATCCCCAGCAAGGGCTCGGCTCGATATCTCTCCAGGAAATACGACAAGTCGGAGGACTACATCAGGTACGGCGGCGATTCTTCAACGCGACCTCCACTACGCTTACTGATGAGCAGCGTTCTGTTGTATCACGGCTCATGAACCTACAGTCTGTGATGAGCAGCATCAATAAAGTTTAAAAAATCCGTTTATCGGATGCTAATTATTGAGACCAAGTATCTTTTTAATTAGATCTAACAGAGGTAAATGTTTACTGCAAGGTGTCATTAGATCAGAAATTAATTGCTTTAATTGATGTAATTAACTCCCATTTGTCCAATTAACACAAAATAAAGCTTATTGACAAACAAATAGATTATTTTAAATTTTAATTGATAAATACAATGTGTTTTATGAAGTACTTGCCCATATTTGATTGAAGTCAGAGCACTGAGAGTTTTTAATTCCTTTAATTACCTGAATGTAATATAGGAGGTAAACATGGTTAAACCAAAAAGTATATGAGAGCTCATAACATCTAATATTACTAGATTTTACAATTCCCAGTGAGATTAGAGACGTGAGTGACTAAGCACACTATCAGTGCACGTCCTGCTCATCTGAGTTAAACCCTGAAAGACTTCATTATCTCAAAACCGCTGGATAGATCTGTTCAAAGCTCCGTACGCCTCGTTATCCCATCAGGACTTACCAGTGAGCGTAAAGATGACTAGATTTATTTCTTGAAATTATGTTTGTTGTTAGTAAATTGTAAGAAAATCTCATTTGTTGTGTTTTTTTAATGCCTTTTATTTATTTATTTTTTTCTAGAGACAACTTCCTGGTGTTGGACATCTTTTTTGAGGCTTTGAACTATGAGACAATTGAACAAAAGAAAGCATATGATGTTGCAGGATTATTAGGTAAGAAATACATCTGTTTCTCCTGGTTAATGTGAATTGAAAATAGGATTGCCAAAGTAGAGTACAAGGTGTTTTCAAAGCAGTGATGTTCAGTTTCATAACCATTAGAGGTAAATAGGAACAGGTATTGTGTCCATTGTGCTGCTCCTCAGACACTCATGTACTTTCTTTGTAGGTGACATTGGTGGACAGATGGGTTTATTCATTGGAGCCAGCATCCTGACAGTTTTAGAAATATTGGATTACATCTATGAGGTACAATGTTCACGCAGTCTCACACACATTATCCAAGCCAAGCCAGACCTCCTGGGGTAGATTTAGCAATACTTAAAGGAGAACGCCCGTTTTTTGCAATTGGGGCCTTATTTATTCTGTGAGATGTGTTTTACTCATCATCAGTGGTACTTTTTTGCGATTCGGATTCGTCTCAGAGATTTTTGATTCACACGGCAAACACCTAAACGCCAATAAACGAGAGTCGGTTGGGCCTGCTTTCGCCGACCCTAAATCGGTTTAAAATCAGTTCAAATCCGTTATTTTTTTAATCTGGCCATTTAGATACTCTATTGTTTATTCCGTTCCAGTGCCATCTTGAATCCTGCACTCATAGAAATGATAAACAAAGGAAGCTAAGACACTGCATCAATAGAATGGGCGCGCGGAGAGATGACGTCACTCTCCCGTCACTGTAAAAAATATCATTTCTATGAGCGCAGGATTCAAAATGGCACTGGAACGGAATAAATAATAGAGTATCCTAATGGCCAGATTAAAAAAATAACGGATTTGAACTGATTTTAAACCGATTTGGGTCGGCGAACGCAGGCCCAACTGACTCTCGTTTATTGGCGTTTAGGTGTTTGCCGTGTGAATCAAAAATCTCCGAGACGAATCCGAATCGCTAAAAAGTACCACTGATGACGAGTAAAACACATCTCACAGAATAAATAAGGCCCCAATTGCAAAAAACGGGCGTTCTCCTTTAACAGCTATTGTCTTGCTGGTTGTCAAAGAGAATCCTGTTGCAAAGACAGTCGCACTACATCAGCATCTACGTCTTTTGTTTTCTTTGGTAAAACCTTTTTTTCAACCTCAGTCGTTTTACTTGTTAAAATCAAGTGAAAAATCTGAGAATGTGGTCTGGAACATTAATGCTGTCACTTAGTATGTATGTGAGAAGTTTCACTGTGACTCAGATCTTTGCTCAAGACATGAAGCTAATACTGATCATGTATTGATCTTTAGCTTAATCTGCGTCACCTCCATCATCCCCCTGTTTTGCCCGCTTATATGACGGAGTCTGAATTCCATTATTTTTTAGGACTTAGACAGAGTTGAATTCTGTCACTAGAGGAGCACAAGAAGTTTTAGTTTGGTTCTGCAGCTTGGCAACTACCTGAAGATTTGTTTGTTTTGTTTTGTTTTCTGTATTTTATTTAAAACGTTAGCATTTATCTTTTAGATTTTATATGACAGCATGTTGCTTTTCTTGTTTCTGCTGTCGGTACAGAAACTTTAGTAAATACCTTTTTTCAAAACCTCTGAATCACCCACACTTATCTAAAAAGCAAAACTGTCACTAAAATGTGCCTGTGAAATAAAAGTGACAGAAACCAGTTCGGCTCAAATTATTTGTCCATTTAAAAGGACAACAGAGGGCTTTTAATTGGGGGGGTTACACAAGCTTGTATTATTTTTTGTTTGTCTTTCAATTAATTTAGGTATTTAGTTGTTTATTCTAAATCAAATTAGTTCATTTTGACTATAACTCTTTTTTATTATTGCACTTTAGTGTTGTCTCTATTTAAATGCATGTAACAGATTTGTTTCTTTTCGTATATGAATTAGTATTTTTGTTACATTCTTTATCTTTAAACTTGATCTCCAGCACCTGCAACCGAAATATACACTTACTGGCCACTTTATTAGGTACACCTTGCTAATACCGGGTTGGGCCCCCTTTTACCTTCAGAACTGCCTTAATCCTTTGTGGCATGGATTCAACAAAGTACTGGAAACATTCCTGAGAGATTTTGGTCCATATTGACATGATAGCATCACGCAGTGGCTGAAGATTTGTCAGCTGCACATCCATGATGCGAATCTCCCGTATCCCAAAGGTTCTCCATTGGATTGAGATCTGGTGACTGTGGAGGTCATCTGAGTTCAGTGAACTCATTGTCATGTTCAAGAAACCAGTCTGAGATGATTCCAGCTTTATGACATGGTGCATCCTGCTGGAAGTAGCCATCAGAAAATGGGTACAGAAGATTGTCTGATTAGAAATTTGTGTTAACGAGCAGGACAGGTGTGCCTAATAAAGTGGCCAGTGAGTGTATGTTTGTTTTTATTTTATTTAAGTCCTATTTTATCCATCTTTGTGGTTTGATACCAAGATTTTAAAACTTTGCAGATGTTTTATTTGCCTCTTCAGTTATTTTATTGCTTTTCTGCAAAAAAATCTTAACTATAGCTTTATTTAGATTCTTAGATTGAGTTTCTTGAACTGAGTTTTTGTGGTTTTTGAATTTCTTGTTTCTTTATTCAGGCATTTAAACTTTCATGAAGTTCTTCTACATTGGTTGTAGAAAATGTGCTCCAGATTGTTTGATGAGTTTCTCCAACACCCCCACCCCTCTTTCCCAACCCCTTTGCTCAGCCCCTGCTGCCAACTGCCAAACATCTATTAATAAAGTTAATTTTGCAGAGAAGGAATGTAATCCACACATCATGTGAGATGAAGTCTGCTTACCGCTGCACTTCCTGTCACCTTTCCTTATTTCTGCTCTTTAACTCTCCCTGTTGATGTGAAACCAGGTGATCAAGCACCGGCTACAACGTCTGCTGAGGCCGCAGAAAGAGGAGAAGAAGAACAAGCAGCCAGCTACGACTGTTGCAACGGTTGGTCTAGAAGAGATGAAGGAAAAGGTAACAAATTCTTTATTTTTATGCAAAATGCACAACTTACCCTGCAGCACTTTAACTGTATTAGAAAACCAACAGTGTAGGTATGTGAGACTCAATTTAATATTCCTCTACTTCTAAAAGAATGAAGAGTGTAATGTTCTTAATTAATCTTAACCACTTTGCATAGCAAAACCTACCCTGGAGCTCCGATTTATTGTTACACAACTTGATTCACAACTGGAGTGTTTCTGAACAATAGACTTCTTATTTTGCATTTGAGTTGAAGTCTGCTCTGCATAATGTCACTGTGACAGATGGTTGGAGATTTGGCTTTAACAGTTAGACGTTACAGAGTGGAAGGGGGGGGCTCACTCAGGGGGGAGTTTCAGTGGAGGCCTTGTGAATGGAGGTGAATGTTTTTCATCATGTAAAACTCAACTTTAAAATTAACATATACTGAAAAATATGGAATCTGATTATTTATTTTTCCTTGAAATCCTGCAAATCAAAACTCTGTGTTTCCTGTTTTATTCATATCTAGTATAAAGTTTGTTACATAAAAAAACACATTTATATGGAGGATTTTTGAAATCTGCTTCTTTTTCTGATTGTTTTCAGTCCAGCATCTTTTCCGCTGGATCTTTGGATGTGTGTCATACTGTTTTTGTTTTTTCTCCACAGTGTGATTTTTTTTTTTTTTGTCAGACAACTATTTTGGCTCTTGGTCTCAGTGTCGAGGAAATGAGATTACAGTATCAAACATCTTATTCCAATCTTTGTCTGAGTGGAATCTCAGTGTTCTTGACTAGAAAAAACACAGATTCAGATTATTTGCTGAAAACATGATAACACAAAATTATTAGCAAATTTATTTGAAAGAAATATTTAACTGATTATACAAACTTTTAATCCAATTTCTGCCCAGTTTATTGGTGGAACTTCATATGTATTTTTTGAGCAGTTGTTGCACATTATTTTAGTTCAAACTCTCTCTTAATTTTTTTTTTTTTTTAAATTAGTCTGAATTATCACAAATCAAAACAAAAAAGACCAAAAAAACTATTTAGGGACATTTATTAGCCAAAATAATTTGAATAATTTTTCATTCAATATATGCAAAATAAAATTTCATGCAAGTTTGAGTTTCTCACATACTGAGTTCAATCAAATGTGGAGCAAACCCCCCACATGCACAACAAAACATGCAAACTGCATGCGGTAACGTTCTGTTGCTGCAAGGCGATCATGTTAACCAGCTGCACCATCCTGCACTAGTTTATTACATTTAATTGGATTTGTAGATATTTCACTCTCTTCTTTTGGTGTTTTAAGACCTGTAAGATCAACTTTATATAAAATATCCTTCCATCCAACATTTTCTGTCTTTTTACAATCTTTTGAGTGACACAATCTGTAACATTTTTCTGGATTTTAGGTCTTTGTTGACTCCTTTTTCTTTGCTCTCAACAGGAGCCTAATGACACGACACGGAGTCACCCAGAGGGGGCCTACGCCAACACAATTCTGCCCAACCACCACCTCCCTCCCCCTCTTCCTCACCCTCATCCTCACCCTCATCCTAACCCTCACCACCATCGCGCTGGACACCATGGGGTGTTTGAGGACTTCGCTTGCTAAAAGCCAATCTTTGTTTCCAGTCCTGGTGACAACAAACGATAGGAAGCGTTCTGTGTCGAGATCAATAACAGACTCCTCTGCATTTTCCGTCATTTCTTTGCTGTCACCAGTGAAAAGCTACAGCCAAAGTCAGACACCAAACTTGTGCTGCTAACAACCCACTTGTACGTACAGTATGTAGGCACAAATCGGGCACAGCTTCTTCTTCTTTTCTTTTCTTTTTTTTTTTTCTTCTTATAATCTTTCTCTTGCTCTGAATGGGACCCGCTCAGCTTTGACCTGCTTCACTTCGAGTCCGGACACTTTGTGATTACAGAACCAGTTTTTTCGGTTCATGACCACAACAAAAGGAATAAGAGCAGAACTGCATGTCACTTTGATCCAGTTTGTTCTCAACGAAGGGAAAAACGATGGTTCATTCATTCAGTTTGCCTTTTTTCTGATTATTACTCCGCCTGTATTCCTTCATCGATTGCTCCTCAATCTCTTTCGTCATGGAGATGTACCATATCAGAACATTACACATGATAAATTATGTAATTATTTAAAGCGATACTATGATCTATATGTTCAGTATTGTATACAAGATAATACTTCAGTAAGCAAACCTTATTGGTGTTAAACCATCTGCAGTGTGAGTGAAATTATTTAGGGTGAAAAACTTCGGCTTCAACGAACTTGCAGCATCTTTCCACATGATACATTTTGTCTGGTTTGTGGCTAAGGTGTTAGAGAGTAGCAGTATAATTGTATATAACAAAAAAAAATATTCTGAGAGTCCTAAAAGGTTTGTTTCAATGGTTGTTGTTTATATTTAATTAATATATACCTGTGTAATATTGATTTTAGTTATTTATACATTTTAGAGAAGATTTTTATATGAAAATAGCGATCACGATTGTAGCAATTACTGTACACCAACACCCTGCAGATAAGACAGACTGCCAGACATCAGCACACTTCATCCAGGTAACAAGAATGGACTGAATGGACGTGAATTATCTGTCTCTTTTTTATATGCCCTGCTTTTTATAAGACAACACGCAAACTGTTCCATATGAATGAGAAATATCGTGTTTTTTTTCATTTTTAACAAGGTTGTGCTGGAATTATTCTTTAATTCTATTAATTTTTCCCCCTCTGTGCTCGTTTTGGTTAGGAACACAACTTTCAGCTGACATAAGCAATAAGACAGAGAATTTGACTTCTTTTGCCGAGTCATTTCCTTCAGACGTGGCCCAGAACCACTGCAAAAGCACAGCAGCTATTTACAGGGTGAACCTGGCATCAGCAAGCGCGTGCGTGAGTTTGTGTTTGCTTTGCATACTTTAACATTTTGCACACATGACTGAGCACATTAATGTGACACAGCTCAGCTAAGCTGATCCATTAAAAAATGGTGGATTGGAATCAGGGAAGGTATGAGGAAGCTAGACGAGAGATTTAAAAGTAGGAAGGTTTATTTTATCTACTAAATCCAGCTCTGTGGAGGTGAACAGTGTTGTCATATCAATATTGTTTCAAAGGCTGATGTATCCTTATTGGTTTTAAATGTGAAAATATGGGACAAGGACTTTGAAAAAATTTTAAGAGCACAAGTTTAAAAAGTAGAGAGGAAAAAATAACAGTGACGACTGTTACATGGATTCACTCGTTTCATATTTTTTGTGATCATCGAAGGTCAGAGTACTTTTTCCACCACAGAAAAGCACCTGTTGGGTTACGGCCAAGGCTTTTAAAGAACTTGGTGCAAGGTTGTTTCCTTCACTCAATAACATGTGACCATGTGATTAAACTGGTTTGAGGTGGCAGATAGCTCACTGGGTTTCCACTGTTTTTTGTTGTGAACGTACAGAAACATTTCAGGTGTCAAAATCCTTAAAAAACGGTCTAAGAATCATGTTGAACCAGTTCCAAACCCTCAGTTTAGTTTCTGTAAGTTAAAAATTCTAAGAAATACACGAAAAGGTCCATTAAAAAGAAAGAGAGAATGTAACAGTCTGAGTGTGACAACATTGCATATAAAATGAGGATAAATCATGAATGAATTTAAACAGGATTAAAATCGTTTTGGACTAAATGGTGAGGGGAAAAAAATCTGCAAAGCATTCCCACCCACACAGGCCAAATTGTCATAAGTACCAATACTGTGTGATTCCAACAGAAAATGTGAGTATTTTCTTGCAATTTCGTGTCTCCAGTTTGCCACTAACAGTCGCAGCCCAGTGAGATGCTGCTTTTAATAGCTTAATAATAGCCCAGACACATTTCTCAAACATGTTTGGGTTATTTCTTCTGCTTTTCCCTGAAAGGACTCAGAGTTTACAGTCACATTCTGCTCAGAGTACAAATTTTCTTCCAGCTTTTCCCAAAAAGGGCAGAACTCTGGGAAATTAGAAGGCAACATGTTATATTTTGTTTTCGCGATGGAAACTATCAGTTAGTGATGAACTAGCAGAGGCCAAGTCAAAATTTAGTTTCAGTCTTTCAGACTTTGGCATAATCACTGGGCCTCTCTGTAAAGTAAATTAGAGTATGTTATCTTCTGTCTAATGTGCAGCCATCTCATCTTCGTTTCTAAGTATGGGAAATAAATAATCTTGATTTCTATGTGCTTTTATTAATGTTGCCTGATGTGCGACCACCATTACATGTGATTCCACACAAAGTACTTTTGTCAGGAGGAACTTTTCAAGTGCATGTGAGGAAAATATGCTGGACTGGAATGAGTCAAACAGATATTTGTCATGTTCTGTTTATAAAACAGTTATTAAAATGAAATTCCTTAAAGGGGTTCTTAAAGGATGGGAGGTTAAAAAATGAGACAACTACACGCATGTTGACAGACACATACATTAAATTCTTTTCACTATTTCATTTTATGTCAATTAGGGACACGATTTGATTTTTTTTTCTTTTAATTTGAGTGAAATATTCCTTTACTGCAGTTTTGCCATACATCTCTGGCTCAGAATGAGCTTCCAGTCTCCATCTCTCAAATCCCCTCCCCCTTCCCAGTAATCATGTGCTATACATGGCTGTTTAATATTCATAATCATGTGTCACTTTGACATTTTCAAAAGGTTCCCAATCACAGTCTCTGATGGCATCCTGTACCGGCTATGCATAGCAATCTTCTCCTCTGTCATCAATAATTGTAGCTATCCTCGGAGAAGTCACACAGGGCCTGGTGTGTTGAGCTGAATACGGGGGTGAATTATCACTTTGGAGTTTTACTTGAATTTGTAAAGCCTGGAGTCAATGTACAAAAACCCCATTATCAGAAAGATGGCGTGCTCGGTGGTACTCTAAAACTCAGTTTAGTTAATTCTGTGTCCGAAGCCCTTTTAAAAGACAGATTGATTAACTTTAAAGAGCTTATTTTACAACAGAGGTGTGTGAGACGTGCCACAGGACAGTAAAACAGGCTGCAGGTCTGTAAAGTAACAAAAGAGACAACTTCCCATCCTTGACGACATGTAGCTCACATTACTGGAATTCCTCAAGCTACTTATCAGACCTCCCATCAGGCGCAGACCTTCCTTTCTCCAGCTCCAAGCCCTCGACCCTGTGTGTGCTTATTAACGCTATCTCACAGCCGTAAATCTTGAATTGCCTTATTTTATTTATTTATTTATTACCAAATATTTTTAACTGGTGTTTGAGAAAGGAATGAAAGTTGAGGGTGATGCAAGCTCCCGTCAGGATTTCAGAGAAATTTCGGAGCGAAATGAATCGTCTCTGCAGCCTTTGTTGAGACTGTGATGTTGTGTTTATTTATTTCTCTTCAAACAGATTTTTATTTATAAATGTTACATATTTCTATTTAATTTTACATCACAATCAGTACAACTTTTAAATTCAGAAGTTGGTTCAGCTGTCTACTTTCACCAAAAATAATCTGATTTTATAGAATTATTACAAGATTAATTATTGAATGCTTGATTTTTTGGGGGAAAAAACTGGGACATCTTTAGTTCCTGCTCTCTTAAACTGTGTAATTTTGCTACAAGGTGATCCCCGAAATATAGAAAATAGAATGAAAGTGAGGAGGGGGTGGTCCTACTTTTATAGTGCCAGTGTCTATGGGACTTGAAACAACTGTGTGCCCACAAGGGAGGAGAAAGTCCTGGTACTGAATGTGAAACGAAGTACAAAATAATGGCTTACAATTAAAATCCAGCTGCTCTGTAGTTATGTGGTTATACAGCATGCCTCAGGGTAGTGCATATAGACCCTCGAAATAACTAAAGCTGTAATTAAGGTCGCAGCTTTTTCCCTGTTTCTACCCAACCCAGACGTCAGGAATCCCTGAGCTCTAACATGAACAGGAATGTTGACAGCAGTCTGAAAACACACTGCCAGTCGTAGGACAGAGAACAAAAACTATCCTTTTTGTGTGTCTTGGAAATGTGATTTCTCAGTCTTGTTCAGTAAAAGTCTTAAGCTTTGCAGGAAAGACTGGTCAGCAACCTGTGGCACAGATAGGAAACGTGTTCTTGTGCTGACACCTAAAGGACAAACTAGATTCTGTAGGTACAAAATATAAACTCTGTTTCCACTCTGTAAAAGACAGTGAAGACATATATACAAACATATATATATATTCAAATATTTTTTTATTTAAAAATTACAATAATTCACAGTTTATTGAGAATTACAGCACTCAGTTACACGTCATTTGCATTAACTAAAGTGTACCGCTTTGGTTTTCTTTGAGTACCAATGTGCATGTAACAATGTAAACCAGTGGACATGGATGGACATTAAAAACTTCAGCCTTTCTTCTTTTTAAACATCCGCTTTCTGAAGTGAATCATTGTGTTCAAAACAGAAATGAAATGACACGATTTGGGGACCACAAAATACAGAATATGATCAAGCATGTGCTTTTGCCATTTTTTTTTTCTTTTTTGCAAAAACAAAATAATTATAAAATATAACTTCCTATTTAAAACTTAAAAAAAAAATGGGGGAGGGTTAAAAATAGAGTGCCTATAAAAATATTTATAAATGTACAAAGAACGTCATGAAATCCTCTGTTAGTGCAGAAGTATTTAAAATCTGTAATTCAGGAGATCTGACAGATAAATAAATTACGGACTAAAAAATACGTAAGAGCCTTCGCTCAGCGATGTTGGCTGTGGTAAAAAAACTGGACCATTTTCCCACCCTCTCCCCTAATTTCAGGCATTTCATGACAGAAGACATCTCACTAACTTCATATTGTTTTAGCCTCCTTCTTTCACAGTGACCTCTTTTTTTTTGTTCTTTTTTATACATATCAACAAACCACACAAGGATAGTTGGTGCACTGTCACAATAAAACACTGCTCTCATTAAAAGAGATGCGTTTAAAAAAAAAGGGGAATTTAAAAAGTAACAAAAACATGACCTTGATGCTCTTGTGTTCACATGGCGTAAAATACAGTAAAAACACGGATCAGGGACCACCACTGTGGTTGTAGTGTTTCCAACACATATATTAAATCCTATTACAGTTAAATAAAAGGACTTGCCTCTGTTTTATGTATATCAAAGTAAATTTGAAGGGAAAAAAGTGTCTAGTGAGAGTGAAATACATGAAAAGGGCCTGTCAAAGAAATTACAGTGTATTCACTTTGCATCAAACAGAAGGTATGAGTCACGTACAGCACCGTGAGATACACACTGCTGCTGTACTTGAGGCAAATTCTTTGAAAATAATAGTTCTGTCCTCTAAGAGCTGCCTATCCAGCTGTATTATCTGTAATATTGCACATTATAATTGCCTAATAACTTAACGTTGTTCAGTACCACTACATCCATAACCAGTCAGCGACAGAAAAGGCCTCCTACTGCATTTCACAACATCTGGAAGAGAACCGACATTTCAGCAACGTTGCCCAACAAGCTGAGGAGAATCACATCAAAATATTCCCTGGAAAAGCTAAACATATTCCTGTTCGGACACTTTTCCTCATGTAATTGAATTGTATTCTCAAATACTTTTGCTTGTATGTGACAGATAATTTCCAACATTGTTCATAAGGCTCCCAAAGCTTGTAACAGTTAAAGGTTTCAAGGGGGAAAACATGATCAGTCACTGAAGTATTGCATTTGAAAACCAACAGCTACTTTCCAGAGAACCCCTCCCTGCTTTGAGGCACTTTTACAGTCTGCAGATGGTCGAGTTCATGATATGTCCAAGTGTGCCTTAAAGAAAATTAACCAAGAACCACTTCAGTCTCCCAGCTGTAACAGACTTCATCCACAGTGAAAGCTTAACTCTCCCATGTATTTCAAACAGTCACTTAAGTCGTAACAATATGAAAATATCAACGTTAAAAAAAAAAGGCAGCACATGAGACGTTTCTTTCAAGGCACATTAAGCAAAACTACAGTTTTGTAGGTACTCAAACCAGTTAAGTATCAAAAGTTCAATAATTAAATGCCCTTGAGTGGAGAGGGCACACACATAGTGGTGCAACGTACCAATGTCAATCTATCAGAGGTTGACATTACACTTCTTTTTTCAAATACAGCTGATGTGGATGTTAAATCAGAGGCTATTCTCTTGGAGTCCCTGCTTGTACATCCGTCCTCGGTGAAAAGCAACACCCAACAAAAGCTTTTTAACACTCACAGCCACTTGTTGTTTTGGTTAATTGTTTTTACGACCAATCCTGGTCATAATTTTACAACCAAATCATGACGAGCTGTAGCCAGCACATTAGCTCATATAGATCTATTATTAAAGAGACCAAAGAATTTAATTCAGCAGTTTCTGAACCATACGAGTGATACATTCTTTAAGTCACATATGTAGCCCTTTTCTGCTGGTTGAGTAGCAAAGTCAAGACCTCTTTTACTTTGCCTTTGACATTCATAACGTAACCAATCCCTGGTAATGACCGTAACCAAGCTCAGCCTGGTAACAGTTTCCTCCAGATTAAGAAATGTTCACCACTAAAGAAAGTCAGCTCAATGAACACCTCAAAGGAACCTTATGACACCATCAATACAACTCTCAGTGGTTAAAAACCACCTGATGCAGAGCAATAAACATTTGGTTTCAGCAATTCGTAAATCAGTTTCATTATTGAGTTCAGCACTTGTCTATTGAAACTAGCTACGAGATCAAATAACCAAACAGCCCTTAATGCACTCGTGATGGTCGAGGATGTCTCTGCAGCCTCAAACTTGGACTGCTGGGGAAGCACAGTTTAACTTTAAGGTGCCAGCAGACTTGATGCTCCTTTTTGAACAGATCTTCAACATCTTCTACCATCCAGGAGCAGATTTTATCTGGTATTTTCAAGTACTGTTTCCCTGTTCTTGCTCAAACAGCAGCATAGCAAGCTGGGATTGAGAACCAAGGCCTTCCATGTTGCTCTGAATGCATCTATGATAAAGGTCCTCACTGAGTTTTGGGTTGCAAGACTGGTACCGGTATTGCTGGCGTAATGCAGGTTCTACTGCTCTGAATACATGAAGACCTGAATACTTTACAAACATGTCATAGATGTCCAGACTCTCTAGGAGATCTTCATTCTCTTGGATGTCTGTCAGCATTCGAGACCGCGTTGCCATGTAGTCCGAGTTATAAAAACATGCTTCATCAAACGACCTGTGGTCAAAATGTCCGGCATCCTTTACAAAATCAACTGTGGCTGGACGTGGCTGGTTGTGATATGCTACATTAGGACTGTACTCCTGGAAATGGATGGGAAAGAATACTTGCCAATTGTTTATTGAATTCATGCGACAGCGGTTCAGAAATTCAGCATTGATGTTTGTGTTGACATGAGCCAGGAAGAACAAAGTGTCAACCGGGTGCTTTTTTGAGATGATGTCCATGAATTTGATCTGAGATGGGATTTCTGTTTTGACACTTATCCATGGGATTTTCACTGTCGGGTATTTTCGTTCATAAACAGTTATCTGATTTTTAACATCAGCAAAAATATCATTGTGATTTACGTGCTGTGCCTCCTCTGGGTCATAAATGAACAAAAGTGTCAGGACTGTGTTTTCATTGGTCTCAAAGGCATTGGAAGCAAAGACTTCCAGGAAATGGTTGACATAACTACGGTCTTCTGCCGTGAGAGGTATAATGATGTGAACCCGTGTAGCTTCAGTGACATAGGGCATAGGAATGATCTCGATGAGGCTTAAAGGTCGTACCAGGTGGACTCTCTTAGTGATGGACTGGCTGTGACCCTTCTGATTAACAACTTCAAGCTGAAGGTCTAAGGTATACTCCATGCCCCTGGTTGGGTCGAAACGTCTGTAGCCATTAATCAGCTGCTGCTTCTTAAGATGTAAGATGGGCATGTACTTTTTGTTGAGCTGTTCCATGGCTGTGTCTATGATGTCTGCTACATCCATTTTGTCAACGCCATGCAGCTCACGCTTTGGAGCACCATCGACGCATGAATAAATCTCCTCCTCTGTAAAGTATTCCCACTTCAGAACCTCAAACCGGGATTTAGGTTCAAAAGGTGGGTTGATGCCGACTGGCCACTGGGCGCTTCGATTGCCTTCGAAAGCAAGTACGCTGACGTTTTTTATCTCCGCCTGTGAAAACATAAGAAAGGACTTTAAAACTGGATTTTACTGGACTTTACTCATCCTAACATAACAACTTCACTGTGCAGATTTTTTGAAGAATTACAAGGAAGACAAGAGAAGCTAGGATTTTTTTTTTCTGACTGACCCACCATGTGATTTGTGACTCTTGGCAATCTGCTTACCTGCAGCTTAGCAATCTCATCGTAAGTCTTCTGGAGTTCAATCTCAGAGAAGTATCTGTGTAGCCGGTACATTTGTTCGGGGTCAGTGACTGGATGAACAGTCAGAGCTTCCTTAAACTGCTCATTCTGTTCTTTACTCGGGTCAGAGTTTTTTCCAAGCTTGTAATGATGGTACTCAAGCCCCTAAAAATTAAACAGAAAGGTATTTTAATGAGATGTGATGCCATGGGAGTTAATATGCCAGATGTTATCCAAAGCTCAATTGTTCTGCAGCATTACTTCCTCTTAAAAACCCATTAAATGCCAGGTTATAGGTTCTTCTTCACTGAAAACAAGCAGGACAAGCTCGCTCAGTAAAATAAAGTATCAAGATTAGATTTTTGTTGATTCTTTGTTCTGGAAAACAAAAGAAGTGCAGATACTGGCAAAAGGATATGATGATTATTTAAGCTGAAAACAGAGTCACCACCTAAAGAGCTGGAGCGATTAAAAAATGAACTTAATCTGATGAAGCTATTAAAAGAACAAAGAATAGAGATGCTGCTTAACTAAGCAGTGAGGCCACTCTATTACAAATGTTTGCCAACAGCTTACAGCTTGTAGTTGTACACTTAGTGAAGCATTGTCTGTGCCTAATTGGCATCAATGTCCTCTTTGAAAGAAGAAAACATTGTCAGGCTTTGTGTTCAAGCTGTTCTCGTCACCATTTCAGGCCTGTTAACTTCCCCCTGCTTCTCTCCTTTATCTGAGGAACTCTACCAGAGCTGATCTGGTTCGGGACACTTCAGATACCCAAGCAGCTCACTCTCAATTGTACAACAAGATAGCTCACTTCTATGGGTTGAAGCCAAGAAAGACAAAAAATGTGAACATAAGACATAATGAATGAGTCAACAACTAACTCTAGGCCTGTTTTTAAATTGCATGATACTTTTTAAATGATTTCTTTTCTTGTGTTTAGAGAAAGACACATAAAAAACATACATATAATGAAAGAAAAGGCACCAAAAATGCTTCTCGGTAGCGGAACAAAGCCTGTTTGACCTTAAGTGATAATGACATTATAGGAGCAGCGCATGTTGACCCACAGGGGATTTTCACGCCATTGAACCTAAGCTGAACTCTCAGCTGTGCTCTCTACGCCTGTTTACCTATTCCATATTGCCCCCAGTGCTCTGGAAAGTTAAAGGGCATTAGCCCTCCACTCTGTAATATGAATACCATCCCTCTGCCAACATGGTAATTACAGTTCTATATAGCTGTCTTTCAGCCTTAAGTGTTGCCCCCGAGGCAAAGGAGGATTTCTAAAGGGACATTCGAGCTGTTCTGCAGATGAGGAGAACCCCTGCTGTAACTTATCACACAGCTGTTTTCAATCACAGTCTTCAAGCACTTCTTCTTTATGGCTCGACATTCATTCAGACATTAACTGCTTCCTTTACCCCCCCCCCCTGCCTAAAACGTTCAAAATCCAAGAAATGGTTTCATGCATTTAGAATGGGGTTCTAATGAAAATAAAAGGGAATTGGTGGTGATCAAGAGTCACTTTCAGGAGTACAGCAAACCTACCTCGTATTCACGAACGCAGTTTGTGCTGGTGTAATCAATGATGCACCTGCCGAGCCACTCGTCAGGCCTGGAGCTCAGGATGTCATTCCTACAGTTTTCCAGGAAGGGGTGAAGCCGTATGAGTAAGCTGCGAGACAGGAGGAACCCAAACCCTCCATAGCAATACTTTCCTTCCATTTCTCCACCAATGAACTCCTGAGGACTGCCCATGTAAAGCTCTCGATCCATACTCAGGTGCTCCACCAAGGCCTTGATCCGGTCCGCTTCCGTGTAGGTGTCGTCTTGGACAAAGTAAAACCAGTCATACTCATTGATGTAATGGTCAAAGATGTATTTGATGGTCTGAAACATGTTCCATATCAGTCTCTCGTCTCCATGAGAAACCACAAACATGCCATGAGGTACTTTGCGATTTCGTGAGCCGGTGAAGAAGATCACGGTGTCAAAGTGATGGCTTATGGTGCGATTCACAGCTATGCCCAGAGTGCTAATGGAGTTTTTGGATGTCAGAACCCCAGCGAACAGTCGCTCTCGCATCCCCAGCTCTGTGCTTATGTATTTAGCCCTGAAAAACACATCAAACTGGATAAATGCTGCATTCTGTCGATAATTAAACAACAGCAGAAACCATGTCATAGAAGACAACAAAATATACATGACTCCTCTACTTGAATAACACATGTTTGGAAATTCAACAGGATGGAAAAAAGTTCAACTGTTTCCACTCATTCTAATCAAATCCTAGTTTTAAACAACCAGACAAACAAGAAAACACAAGATAAGAAATATGACCTCATGGGGAAATAAAACGTGTGAGAACTCGCTGAGCAATTCATCTCATTCATCTTAATCCAAACAGCCTACATTAACTGTTATTCCCTCACTCATCATCCCACCCATGGTATCAATAACAACCCATTATGAAGACGCACCTTGATGAATTGAGCAATTATTACCAGCAAAAAGCAAAAGTCAAGACTGTTTTCCTGGACATTAACAATTTACCATTTTTCTTTCTCGTTTATAAGGATAAATTACAAAAAATATGTAAATAGCTCAAGTCACTGTTTATTACTCAACATTTAACCGGTGACAAAAATGACATGATCAGTTTATAGCCAAGCTTCTCCTCATCATAAAGAGTATTTAGAGAAACAGAAATGAAATTCAGCCACTTTAGGTGTGAGTGGTAACATACACACAGGGTCTCCATCCATTAATTCTTGGAAATGTTTGCCTGCTTATAAAAAATGTAAGTTAGACGTGGTTCAGCGTGAAGACAGACAGTCAGCCTCAGTTCCAGGTTAGTATGTGTAACACAGCAGGAGATGTGAGAAAGTTGGCTCTACTTTATATCTGATATCCCATGGGATTTGGATAAATATTACAGATCAGTTTCATTAATGATACCTGTGAACACCTGTATTATATGGAGTCTTACTGGACATTTAATTGTGGCTTTGAAACTGTTTTATTATCATCTAATTATGCATTCCTCAGTCAGAGAGAGAAAGCTACCCATACTTTACCTGAAAACTTTCTTTGGGGCGCTAGGCTGGATTGGTTTGTATGGGACTATTTTTGGTTGAAAATCCTCCTCGGACTCTGCATCATTCACAGCCGAGACAGAGTTTGGTTTTCTGGCTCCTTTGAGCAGACCGTCCTGACCTGAAGTCACATCCTCGACCCCCTTGTTCTCAAGAGGACACGCTTCTTCCGTCCAGCTAACGCTCAATAAACTCAACGTGAACCCCAAAGAAATACCGATAACCACCGGGCCGAGCGACCGCAGGACAGAAATAAACACTGAAAATCTCATTTTAAGCGTCGGCTCTCTCTGTCTGGCAGTCCCGCTTCGGTCGCTTCCGAGGCGCTTTAAACGGGCTCCTGGGAGGGGACAGCTCGACTGTTCATCAAGTGAAAAGAGGCTGAGGTAATCCAAAGTCAATTTATAAAGAAAGATGCAGCTTCTTCCTTAAATTTTACGCAGCACTGTTACGTGTCAGTGTGGCCGCTACCTGGCTCCTCCCCGCCTGCTGCTCCGAGGCGGACCAACACGCTGCACGGGGCGGAGGGATACGCGGCGTGAAGAGGATCTGAGACTCATTTCATTATCATTTTGCCTGCAAAACTGACTTTAATACCTACTTAATATTCATAAATGCAACAGATCAACTGTTACTAACAAAACCCATCAAAATTAATATTAACTAACATGATTAGAAATTAGACTTTTCAAAAAATGTTCAAGTCTAATTAGAGAGATTTTTGCAAAATGTTATACAAAAAAGGAGACACATTTATCCAAATCAGTCAAAAACATAAGGCTGATTAAAGTTATAATTTAGAAAAACATAATATTGACACATATTTTCAATTGTACCAAACACTTTGCTGATGGTGGGTTATCTTGCTCCCTTTTATCTCTACTTTTATTGAAAATAACATTATCTTTTTTTATTTTTTTGCATGAAAGGGCATTTAGGAAAATAATCACTGTAAAAATACATTTCAGACTGCAAGAAGAAAACTGAGTAAGTGTTGAGGTAAGATTGAGCTCCACTAATGAGGTCATAGTTCTCAACCAGAAAGAAGTGGAATGTTCCGTTCAGGATATATATATATATATCTTTTAAACAACAAACATCACTGGTTATTCTACAGTTAATGATTAACTTTACTGTAGCAATTTAAACTTGGAATTTATTTATGACAGAAAAAAAATACCTGCATTTCATTTAAAATGTTTCTTTTTTTACAGAATAATTGCATGACATGCACCTGTTTGACTTCCTGTACAAACACGAGAACATTTCAGTGAGTAAACACAAAAGTTCTTTACTAAATACTCCTCCAGATCATTTCCACCACTGACACTAAGTCGTTGCTGTATTAACCCCCTCAGTAACTGCAGAACACTGATGAGGATTATTACTGTAAGCTGTTGTCATAACAATCCTCAATCCTCTACAATTGTGATACTCAATCCTACAACCTACTTCATTTTGTTTTTTCATCCACATTAACAACTTTTGCAACAGATTTTGTGTCGTAAAAATGTTCTACAATCTAATTGAATTTCCATTTTCACTATGCAATGCACTGACATGTAACATAATGCAGGTAGTGTGTCTCAGATGTTTAACTCTGCAGGTGCCTCGTGGGCTGATGATTAGTTTTCAGCTCATCCACCTGGTTCGTGTTCTTCTCTGTGTGGCCTCTGTGCTCCTCACCCAGGTGTCAGAGGCTGGACGCTTTGTGTTCTGTTCAGTCGACCCTTCAGCTGCTTGTCTTTAAGTTCTCTCACCCACATTTTATCCTGAGACCTCCAGTCCCTTCCTGAAGCGCTCATGCAGAATTAGAGCAAATCTCATCTAGTTTCGGGTCATTAAACTACTTTTTTTGTATTGAATAAAGAGTGGCTCTTTAAATAAAATCAATAACCTGAAATATTTCAGTATTGTTTCTGAAGTGGTGAGATTGTAAAAAGTGAAATACTTCTCTGTACACTAATCATGTTGTCAGGTTACAGCTGTGTGTATACAGTGTCTGAGTGTTTGAGTAACAGACAAAGACTCGTAGAAATACTCACACACTCAGAAGAAAATTGGTTTCTATGAAGACAAGTTTGTTTGATTTAAAAAGTTTCCCTTTTTCACATAACGACTTACGTTTTTTTTAAATACTCTAATCCATGTTCCGCAACCTTTTTTACTGAAAGAGTCATTTTCACATCACTCATTATAAATGTAATTTATAATTTGTAAAATTAGTGTCATTCTGCTGCAGAAAGTCCATGTGCACTTGACAAATAATTATTTTGTTGTTACTCAGGTTTATGTTTATTTTGGTCAAAGTTACAAGGAGCCACTTCTGAGGGGCTGAAGGTCTACATGTGGCCCCAGAACCGCAGATTCCTGATCTAAAATGATACACTTTTAAATGTAAAAATTTCCTTTCACTTTTGGAGTTTAAACGTGATTATTTACATTTTTATTCATTGGAATGTGGAGTGAATGTCTGTTCTTTTGCTTTTCCCTGGTGTGGTTAGTAAGGCAAGACATTTCAAGTTTTTAGATATTAATCAATTAATTTGATTGTTTAGGTTACCAGCATTTCTGCTAACACAGTTCTTATAAAATCAATATGATAGAGATCAGAACTAAAATCGGATAGCTACATTTAAAGAACAAATGGAAAACTACTAATCAACATCTGGCAAGAAGTACATGTAAAAGTGGCAAGTTTACATATTCTAAGCATGGGCAGGACTTTGTTTAAAATGTATGTGTGTTTACATGATTTAGTGTGACTTTATTCAACTATTTCCTTTTTCAATAACAAAATTAAATCAATTCAACATTTTTTATTATTTACAGTATGTGTCAAATGCAACGTTAACACGTAGACCGTTAACTCAAAAACGGAAACGGTTGTCTCCCACTTTTTTTGTACTCATTGAATGCATCATTTTAGGTGTCCTTTCAGCTGCCTGCACAGAAAAGCAGTAAATGTTCCGAGCAGCAGTGCAGTCCGTGCCCTTCAAAGCTGAAGTTACCCGTCGTTTGTTAAGTTTGTCAGCGCACATTCTGAGTTTTATTGCAGATGTTAAGTTAAATTCCCTGTAGAGTCTCTGATTGGTGTTTTAAAACGCGAGTTGCGGTAATGGAGTGCCGTGTGTTGTCAATTCAGAGTCATGTTGTCAGGGGATACGTCGGGAACAAGTCTGCAACATTTCCCCTGCAGGTGAGTAGAAATGCACCTTGTGTTCAGGTTGCAACAATTTATTGTACCTCAGTCTTACGTAATGACCAAGAAAAAAGTGGTTTGTTGAGTTCGACATGCGGCTTATTCATTTAGCTTGAATATGAAGTGAAAAAACAGGCCATTTATTCACATTTTATACATTTAAACCTCTGAATTCACATCTAATTTAGCTAAACAGTACTATAAAAGTACCTATACCTATATTCAACATGTAGGTGTTTGTCACTATTTTCATACTTTACAATGAGAAAAATGTTAAATCACAGACATGCACTTAATCTAACATGACTAAGATGTTTTTCATTTTAAATGACAGAAATAAGATAAGATAAGATAAGATAAGAAATCCTTTATTTGTCCCACAATGGGGAAATTCCGGTGTTGCAACACTCATTATAGGATATAGATATATATATAGATATATAGAGAGATATTTACTGTGTTCTTTACTTCTAAATAACCACTTTGTTATTACTTTTTAAAGCTTTTCTAGGAAGAAAGAAGAAATGATGAGCCTTAAAAATAATCTTCAGGATAAAAATCCAATTAATCTTGAACTATGAACTATAGACTTGTAGATAAAAGCTCTTTGGGACTGATCCTGTTCCTGTAAACAGTTTCACCCTCCTGTGCTGCTCCCACTGTGCAGTGAAATGTAGACGCACATTCAGAGCGGGTTCTGTAGAGAAGTTATTGTTCTCTATTTTCACAGCTGCCTAATTTCTGTTTTCCCAGGTGCTGGGCTTTGAAGTGGACTCCATCAACTCTGTGCAGTTTTCCAATCACACGGGTTGGTTGTTTAACATCATAAAGTAAATTCTATCTGAAGTCCTCATCATCTAAATACAACATGCTTTTTACTAAACAGTTTACTCCCCCTAAACCTTAAAAAGTAAAGAAAAATACATAAAAAATATGTCAAAATGACATAATTTGGACTGTAAATTGGACTAAAAATATATTTATTAGTTCACATTCTTAGAAACTGTACACTTGCCAAAAATATGAACAAAAACTACATCTGACTAAATCCATGTCCCCAGCCTGTTCATGCCCGTGGCTCTCGCCCACTCATTTCCCACAAATCAGATTTTGGCTGACTCAAAATGTGACTGAGAAAAACTGAGTAAAGAAAGATAAACCAGCCATCCTAATCACAACTTAGTCCCCCATTGCAGACGTTAAAGTGTGCAGGCATTATTAAAAGAGTATGTGCTAGTTTGGCCTGTTACATCTATTATTTTTATTTATGATTTTCAAATTAGGAACAAACCAACTTCCTCATTTCACACCACAACTCCTCCTTTTGTCTTGGAAGCAGCAACAAAAAAAAAAATCTAAGTTACTGGTTTTTTTTCTAGACAATTAAGAAGCTCTCAGAGCAAGTGTGTTTATTTGTGCTGAAATCTTCAAGTGTGTTCTGTTCGCTTCATCCAGAGGTATAAAAAACACCTCCTGAAGGATGTGACTAATCTGTGGGAGTAAGTTTCTGGTCCAGGGACTGAACTGTTCACAGTAACACGAGGGAGTAATAAGGATTATCATAAACAGTATTTCATCTGTATGTGTGACGGTCCAGATTTGGGACTAAAGTCCAGTAATATGACGCAAAGTACCTGGTTAGCTAAGATAAAATATTATTAAATCACCTTTTTGATCCAGCAGTATATGAGCACATTATTTATTTCATTATTAACATTTTAGTTGAGCTAAATCTATTTTATTTTTTGTTTTATCAAACTTTCTGCATCAAGATTTTCCTTTTAACAAATCATGAGACTGATATCCATTTGATTATTAGCTTCCTGATTGCCAGTCATCTGTATTATATCCTTATAACATCTGGTGACTGACGCCACGGCGCCGTTATAGAGGTGACTTATTGTTTATCATATAAGCTGACCACATATTCCACGACTCATGCTTTAAAAACTGTAAGATCTTCTGCAGACGTGATTTCAGAGGGATGCCCGGCATGCTGAGACTGGAGATGTGGGATTTTGCAGGTCTTTGTGTGAAAGTGTTATTAACTTTTGTAAAAGAGAAAATGTTTGTTACAGTATGTGGGGAATAAAACTGCTCCTATTCCCACAGATATCTGATATCAAAGTCATTCAGGCTGTAAAAACGTTCCTCGCTGCCCCATTGAGGAAAACAAAAGCCGGGTGGAACCAGAAAGGCTCAGGACACATGCAGAGATGATAGGATTATTATCTGGGGTTTATGTGCTGAAGTATGAGAAGAATTTCTTTCCCCTGCAGGAGTCTCAGATATTTGCTGAGAGGTTTTAAACTGTATTTTGTACCTGATATTAAAACTTCCTGAGTTTGCAGTTTGGAAACATTCCAGTTTCACCAAAAAAAACTGAATAAAACTGTAAAATACTTTTCCACAATATTGAATGAATATTAATGTCTTTGGAAGAGGCTGTGAGCGTTTTCTCCAGAGATGCTTTCACTGACTCAAGGTCAACGTCGGATTTTGGGTGAACTCAGTCCTCCAGTTTCCCAAAACCGTCTTTGTATGAGTCCGTTTGTCTCCCATCATTTGCAGTCAGAGCAGCTTTAACAGGTTTATTTGAGGTTAAGGGTGAAAAGGAGACAAAGGAGGAGGGAGTTGGCAAACAGGAGACAAGGTCCCCATTCAGTGAGTGTGGAGGCCCCCGCTTGGCCCCAGAGATGGAGGGGGGGGGCTAGAAAGACACAGCAAAGAGGGGAAAGTCCACTTTATTAAAAGAATGCTGATACAAGTGTAAAAAGTGTGACAATAAAAGTCATTTTATCAGCTTTGATGTTAAAATTCTTTAAAATATGATGTCCTGCATCCGAATATGGGATCGATGTGTTTCAGTAATAAACTTAATTGCTAAATTTTCTTTTTTTTTTTTTTATCCATTTAAATTGATGTTTAAATCAGTTGTTTTTTTCCAGGTTACAGCCACTGGAAGGGACAAGTGCTGACTGCAGAGGAGCTGAACGTGTTGTACGAGGGCATCAAGCTCAATAAAGTCAACCACTATGATTATATACTCACAGGTCAGTTTAAGGCGGGACTTATTTACAGCTGCAGGTGGTTTAGGTTGAGTGTATAGCAAAAAAAAATAACAAGCAGAGAAAAACTAGATGTATTTATTTCACAAAAATAATTGTGAAAAATATTTGAGGAAAAAGTCATTTTAATCCGATTTCTGGTTAAAAAAAGAAATACTGACATTCCAACAACCAGATGTTACCGGTAGTGTTTACATTCTGTAGAACTAAACTTAATTTACTTAAGCTTTACGACTACAAATGTGTAAAAATTCTAGAACATTGCTTGATGGATTATAGCTGTAACTATGTGGAGTACAAGTTTTTTAAAGTTTTGTGACTCCAGTGATCCACAGTGAACATTTCAATGTAACAGAAAAGCTAAAAACAGCTGTACAGAGTCACAATCCTGCCTTGGTTTGACGTTTCTCTGCTCCTACACCTGATTTTAATCAAGTGGAGATTAACTTTAGAACTTGAGGACACGCACGATGTTGACCCACGAGCAACAGGACCGGATACCGCTGGCTTAAAAGGTTTAGACAGGAATCAATAAAATGTATTAGATTAATCTCTTAACCGGGATTATTTCTTTAAGGGTACAGCCGAGACACGTCCTTCCTGGAAACGGTGGTTGATATTATCCATGAGCTGAAGAAGATCAATCCCAGGCTGGTGTACGGTGAGCAAATTGGCTTTTATGACAATAAATCATGTCTGAGTATATCGTATATTTAAATGTCACGTTAGATGTTGTTTTCTCTACAGTTTGTGATCCTGTTATGGGAGATCATGGTGCTATGGTAAGCACCAGAACCAGCTGGATAACACATTCATTTTGTATATCTTATGCACAAAATTCAACAACTTACCAGTAAAAGATCTGCGTAAATTCAGTTTTTTTTATTGTCTGCAGCTTTTTATTTAGAAATAATGAAGTTGAGAACACAGATAAACAGTTTCTTACTGGCTGTTTTTTCTTGTGTCAGTATGTTCCAGAGAACTTGTTGCCTGTCTACAAGAACAAAGTCGTGCCTTTGGCAGAAATCCTCACCCCCAACCAGTTTGAAGCAGAGTGAGTTTTTATTTCTGTATTTATCAGAAACCGTTTTCCTTTCTGCCTATTTTAACTTTCTGGAGGTCTTTAGGTTGTTAACTGGGATGAAAATTAGCTCTGAGGACGACGCCGTCAAGGTGAGTTTCCTGTGTTTGTATTTAGTGTGTCTGGAGCTGCAACATTCCTGCTTATCTTCTGTTCTCCAGGTGATGGACCTGCTTCATGAAATGGGCCCGGACACGGTGGTCCTCACCAGCACAGACCTGCCCTCTCAATGTGGGGACCAGTTCTTGGTGGCCCTCGGGAGCCAAAAAATAAGTCAAGTATCGTGCCGACTTTCTTCTTAGATTTAACTGTAACTAAATGTTGATTTTAAAAGGCTGTGAGCGTCTCAGCTGCATGTTCTTCACAAGATAGTTGGGTTCATGCTGAGTGTGATTTAACAGCCATCTGTCGTCTTCTCTGCAGGAAAACCAGATGGGACCAGAACTTGTCTGAAAATCTGCTTGGACATCCCTAAAGTTGATGCTGTGTTTGTGGGAACGGGAGACCTGTTCGCTGCCATGTTGCTCGCCTGGACTCACCATCACCCCAATGACCTGAAGGTTATCTGTATTCTCAGAATAAAGCTCAAAACTAGATGTTCATCTTTTTTAACGTTGTCTGTTGTATTTGGGTTTTTTCAGACTGCCTGTGAGAAGACTGTTTCAGTTATGCACCATGTTATTAAGAGGACCATCACTTATGCCAATGGTAGGGTTTCTTCTTCTGTCTCACCAGGTCTTTACTTTGTCTCCAACTTTTTGGTTGTTTTTTTTTTGTTTTTTGGGCGGAGTCACTCCTTGTTTTCTCCTGTTGTTATGCTGCTTTTACACAAATAACAGTTTGCATAACTGTAGTTTACATTTCATGGAGGCCACCGGGAATCTTTCAAACACTGCACATGCAGTTTGGTGCTTCACAGATCCAAGTCATGCAAGTCTAGTATTTATAAACATAAACATTATGTATCAGAACTATTCAAGTGTTTTTTACTTACAAAGAATTTGTTAAAACTGGTTCGTCTTCTGGAAGAGGTGTCCAATTTCATGGGAAATTATTTCAAACCACGACGTCTCTTCTTACTTTAAATTAATCACCAGAATGCAATTTGGATTGTAGTTTGTGCGTAAAAGTTCCTGAACCTGGTGGTTTGACTGCTGTATTATTGTCTTTCAGAGTTGGCTGGTCAGGGAAACAAGCCCAGTCCTGCACAGCTGGAGCTGAGGATGGTTCAGAGCAAAGCTGACATAGAAGATCCTGCCGTCGTTGTAGAAGCGAAGGTTCTACCACAGTCTTCAGAACAAAAGCGGTAGACTTCCTGCGAGCCTTCACGTGCCGTCGCCCATTTTGGGGATTTTCACATCTGAGACAGTCTCGTGTCTTTGCCTTATAAAACTCCTGAGAGAAAACAGCCACATCAGCAGGTCGTGCTGTTTGTACTTTCTCCTCACAAACACACACTGGTATCACTGCCGTATCAAGGCCTGTGTAACATCATCTGCCCCGCAATGAAAATAGATTGATATTCAGGTTTAAGGATGATTAAAATGTACTTGAATTGGACTTATCAGAGTCAGATTTTTTGAAACAAATCATTCCCAGAAAAGGAAAGCAGTGATTTGAGCACGTTTGCACAGATGAGTCACGTGCACTTAGAAGTGTGTTACTCATGGTATTATAAGCACACTGCCATATAGAATCTAGAAGCAACATGCACATGTTTGCGAAATAATCTTCATAAATAGATTTCAATTCACGCAGTGTGCTTAAGATACTCGTACATTTAGAACAGTTCCCCGATCTGTGTCGTAACTCCCACAATCCACATGGTCTTGTTTCATTAACTGAGCTAATTCACTTTTAAATCAAGTTTAACTTCAGTGATAATCCTGTGAAAAATGTTTAGATCGGTTCTTTTAATCACTGTTTTTTAAAATATGCAACGCTCGGTTGAACTAGCTAACGTGTTAGATTCATGTTTTATCTCAAATTGAGGTATTTGCACAGATAATTCTTAATATATTTACTAATCATGTGACTTTTGGGTGTCATATCTCACAATAAAACACGAGTCTGTAGTAGAAGCCGCACTGTAAAAGCCTTATCGGGGTTAGAGAAGCAAAACATTGTGAATGTTTTTGTGTGCTAAAAGCAGATCCTCTCGTGTAGTGTTAGAGAGTCAAGTGCCAAACTTTAAACTGTCACAGACTGATTGTATGAGCAGAGAATAATAAATGACTGATCTTTTACTGAAAATGTGTGTTTTTTTTAAACAGCTTGTTTCCCAAAATGATTCTCTGAAACATATTGACTGATTTTAAGGAGCTGATCATAGCCAAACCTTTTTAAAACATCAGAATCAGATTTACTGGGCCAACTATTACACACAAGGAATCTGGCTCTGGTTCACATTTGTTCTTGTGTGAGGACACTGAAGAAAACCAGGATGTGCATGGAAAGAACATGGAAACTGCACAGGAAGACCTCAACCAGGATTCAAACCTGTGACCTCCTTGCTGTGAAGCAACTGTCCTGAACCTTTAGAATTATAAGAAAGGCAGCGTGTTTTTAGGAGGTTGTTTAATCGTCAGGTTTATACACATACACACCACTAGAGGGCCGAGGTGTTTCCCAGTCTGTAAAAATATAAATAATAACAGAGGCTGCCACACCACTGGACTCTTGGACCAACATAAGAAAGACAAGGGGAGTGTCTTGCCCAAGGACACAATGGCAAAATGACATAAATGGAAATAGACAAGTGTGACATTGTTTAATTACCTCTAATTACTTCCAGTTAATCAGACTTTGTTGTAATGTTCTAAAGTAGACTTGATCAGCAGTTCTTCAGGTTTGCTGAAGAACCATCACTTTTTAATTTGTCTATTTTCTGTCCAGTCCTTGTGGGAGATCACAGCATATCCTGGGATTTGCCACACAAAACATTCAGAAAGACCCTGGTAAAGCCCAAGTTAATTTAATTATTATTTTTTATCAGTACTACTTTAAAATAAATCAAGAATGAATTTAAAAAGGAAAATTCACACAGTAATTTGTATTGGACACACATTGTCATCTGTTATATATGTTTCAGGATCACGGATTATTTTAGTTTTTAAATGTGGGTCAGAATTGCAGCTGTGAATATCTGGGAAGATGCTCCCTGTTCCATATGATTAAATATAAATATGCTAACTCAGGGATCTGCAACCTGCAGTTCTGGGACCACACGTGGACCGTCAGCCCCTCCGAAGTGGCTCCTTGTAACTTTGACCAAAATCAACACAAACCTGAGTAACAACAGGATAATTTTTTGCCACTTGCACATTGACTTTCTGCATCGGAATGACACTAATATTACAAACAGGTTGGTCTACATTTGTAGGAACTGATTCAGAACCAGAACTGAACAAACACGACGTGAGTTTGACTGAAATGTCTTAAAATGCAGAGATCAGTTGAACTTTGAGTCTGATTCTCCTGATCCACCACACACTGACATGTTACATCAGACTGGAGACAAATTACATTAAAAGCATCAAACAGTTTTGCAAATTTATTGAAATTTTTTAGCAGCAGATACCTGAGACACTTTAACAAAATAAAAGTTGTACATTTAAATAATAAACCTAACTACATCCAATCATTTTAACCTTTTGTTCCTGCAGGATCTTGGTGGGGCCTAATGTTTATCTCCAGCAGTGACAACAATCTGATGTTTGTTTGTTTATAAACATAAAGGTGGAAATTTATATTTTAACTATAAGTGGACAACTTATTGTATTGTGTTATCCTAATGTCAGGGTCAAAGTTACTATGTGGGTTTTTACAAATTATATTTATTATGGGTGAAGTTAAAGGTAGTAAAATAAAAATAAAGGTAGTTGAACCTGGTTTAATTTCAACCTTCAGGACAGTTACATTTTACATGCATAATGTTGAACATGTAATTGGACTTTCAGGCCGAAGCGGGGCTGTAGAGCTCTGCTGTTTTAGCTGCTTAATGTCTGTGAAAATAAAGAGTCGAACCGGATGTTGGACCAGCAACCTTCAGACGAGCTCAGAGGAAATGAGGGGCTTTAAACCGACAAACAATAGCGTTCTTCCGAATCAGATCACCTGCAGTCAGAGTTGCTGCATTTCAGGAAACAAGGAAGTTACGCAACCTTTATTAACATATTTATTTTAAGTTCCCCGAGGCAGAAGGGGGCACGAAGATCAAAGTAAACTCACCGCCTCTGAATCAAATCATCTCCAGGTGAGAAGACCCGTTACTGACAGCAAGCTAGCATTAGCAAGCTAACTAGCATAGCATAATTCCAGTTTTATTATTGACAAATGGCGCAGGCTTTGTGGGAAAAGTTTAGATTTTGAGTGACCTGGCTGTCTTAACAAACCGCCTCATTTTTTTTCTTTTTACCCTCCAAACTAAAATGTTACTTCTGCTACATATATTGGGCTAGCTTAGCATGCTAACACGCACTATTAGCCAGACAGTCATCATCTGCAACATGGCAGTTGTTTGTCAGATCTGTGCATGTTGTTTTCCAAAATCTAGACACGATGACCCTAACCCGTGTTTGCAAGTTGAAGCTGGCTTGTTATTCTAATCTTTAAAATAAGCTGTCAAGCTATCAAACATGTTCTGCTGCTTTGCTGCATTAGGATTTTTATTGATTGCACAGCTGCAAAATTAGTCCACAGAAAGGCGTGATGGGAGAAAACAGCTGGGTTTATTTCAAACACTGCAGGATGTCTTTGGTTCTGAGTGGATCACACCACATACCAGACCCTGAGGGTCTATCTTAGTCTGCGTCCCGTTAACTACTGCAACGTCTTGAACTTTCTTTCTGAACCAGGACTTATCAGTTATCTCTCAGATTTAGTTTGTTTTCTCTTTCTAGCAGAATAAATAAGATTATGATTCTTATATCAGTATATTATAAAGATTTGTGCAAAATCCAGCTGAGGTCTTGTAATCCTGCTTGATAGTTACATAGCAGGCTGTTTCCGAAGCACCAAAAGCAGAATAATACTAAACTTGAAACAGGGAAGTGTTTAATAGTTCCTCAAATGTCTCGTTAAGCCACATGTTAGTGTTCAGTTGAGTGTGATGAAGCAGAAATACATTGTGATGATCATTCTCTCTTTATATCATCGTTTTAATAAGTTGATTTCAGGGATCCCTCATGGTAACTGCACACATTTGCTGGCTAAATAAACATTACAAACAAAAAAGGACTGTAATGTACAGTAAGCACAACACTCTGGATGATATTTCTTGAGGTTATAACTGAACTGAAAAACAAACATGTTCTGTCTTCTGTTTAAATACACTCACTTTTTGACACCCAAAACAGATCGTTCTTTATTTTTTCTTCATATAAACCAAATCACTCATACTAACAGTTGTATAACAGTTGTGTAGTCATATGTCTACACACTGGGACGAGTGATCTGCTCTTATCATAGTGGACATTGATAAGCTTTTATCTGAGAAATACAATTTTTTTGGATCATAATTTGATCAAGTTGGTGTACATTCTCGAACAAAAGGAGGAATTTACATCTTTGCTATCCGCCCCATCATAATCTGAACTACAGAAATGTTTGATTTCCATGTTCTTGAATCTTATCAGTCATCTCCTGTTTATTCTGCTTCTTACATTTTGCCAAATCTTTGTTTCTGCAAGTGTCTGTACAAAGATGTTTAAAAGTTAGCTGCAGAAACCAGAAGAATCTTCATTATTATTGGATACGTTGCCATAACAGGTGCTATTTCTAACCTGGTTTGTTAATGTTAATGAAAAGTGACAGAACCAGGGTGCTCATAGCTCACTAATCAGCACTAATCTGGATTAGAGGATGGGAATCCAAGACTCTGCTTACAGTACATGTGTACCTCCTTCCTTTCAGATGGAAACCATCTTTCTAGAATCCATTATTGGGCTATAAATGAATTTGCTTTATACTTATTACTCATAATAGTTTGTTTTTGGTGAATTATTTATCTTCTTGTTGGTGGTGAGCGCAATCCCTGGGTTTATCAAGCAGTTCCTCCGTCAGGCCCGTGGATCTGCATTCTGCTGTCATCATCATAATCTCACTTTTTTCTTGTGCGGGATTATCAGAGCTGTGAGTCAAGCCAGTCTAACTATCCGGTACTTCGAAGGCCTTCGTATTTTCATCTTGAATCTGTGGGACAGCAGGAGCCAAAATGCTGAACCAGAGTGCTGTTATGATCTTCACCGGCATTTGTGGGGCGATGGTGTTATTGGCCATGGCCTACTATGTCTACTGGTAAGTAAAACATAGGAGAGATGTTTGGGCGGTGGCTACAACGTGCTGAGATGTCCTGCTGGATTTGGTTATAGAAACTGTTGTAGAACTTCTGAGTTTAACTGAAACTTGGTTTATTTTTGAGTCTGAATATGTTTCTTTGTTCCGAACTGAAACAAGGTTGTTCTAAAACACGGCGGAGAATCACCGTAGTTTATCTGTGTGTCAGTTTAACGAACGTTTCAGCAGTTTTTCCTATATGGAAGATACATAGCAAGCGGTGGGTGTTTGTTAGTGTGGAAGCTGTATTCAGACGAGGCAGAGCAGAAGCAGCTGTCCAGCCTTAAGCAGCTTTAACCCAGTCAGCATTCCTAATCTTTCCTCCAGGCTGAGTGTGCTCACAGGTGGGGCCTACCCCCCCCATAGACTGTCTGTTTCCTTTGTGCTCCAATTAGATATATTTTTAAACTAAACCACCTGTGCATGTTTTTCTTTTCCAAGAACACATCTGTAATTTTCAGCTCTGTATGGAGAGTTAATCTGCTTCATTAGACTGATGTTTGCTCAGTGTGATGATCTCAGCTCATTGTTTGTTTGATTCTCATTTAATTTATTAGGTTTTAACCCCCAACTCTGAATATGACTCTACACATGATAACGACGATGATCCTGTTTTAAAAGACAACCCAGCCGAGGTGATGAGGCGTTGTTTACAGATAAGGAGCTTTGACCATGTTGTCGGTTGATAAGACGAACTGCAGCTGCAACAAAATAATATAAAAAAAACACTTCAAACTTTCCAGTTTCACTGAATACTTTGACTTTTATTGCTGTTGTTTTTCTCTGTGAAGATGCGAACACCTAACTGATCATATAAATCCTGGTTTACAACTACCAGGTTCTTGGAACCAAACCCTGAACTGACCTCCTTTCATTCAACACCGAGCTCCACTTTTCAGTAGATTTCAGGTTGGAGCTGCTGTCTGTAAACGTGTGCACAAAGATAGGATCAGAGCGAAGTGCCTGCCTGCCCAGAGAAACTAGAGCAAAGTTCATCATATATTTGGAAATAGCTTTTTGTGTGAGGTTGAATTCTGAAAAATTATAAACTCTGATGCTTTTAGACTCTGTGATGCTGGAAATTGTTGTTTTTAATTTGCAAAACAAATGTAATAATAATTAAAAAAAAACCTCACCAGTGTAGCAGCTTCCACTAAAAAGAAAATCACAACAATTCAATGAGTCTAGAAAGCACATGTTTATTTTGACTCAAATTAAGATGAGAGTCCACCTCGGGGTTAAAGAGGGACTTTATACATATACATTATGATTAGACTGTAATTATAAAAATCAGATATACACAGGTCTTTTAGTTTTTGTTATCCACTGATAAACTCCTCTGTAATGTAACTTTACCCTCATTGTCCCTCTCGCCAAGTAAGAACAAAGGTCGTGCTGGTAACACAGAAACAGCTCTGCATGTCTGGACTGGTGATCAACCTGCAGAGAGACACATGCAACCAGAGTTTCAAGCTGGAGATGGATTTATTTTTTCACTGGCCCGAGAGACTGAGCTGAACTTTGCTGGATCTGGACCTGAGATTTGTTTTTCCTCTATAGCCGGAGTGTGTGATGTATTGCAGTGTGTGTGAGAGGGTTTGGTAGCGCTGGATAAGACTTCGAACCTCCGTTCAACAGTCTGGCTTCATATCAAGTGTGTGAAAGTTGAAGTTTGATTCTTTTAACTGAGGAGATGAAATAAGGTGCAAACTTTCTATTTAAGATCACTTAAATATTCTCCAATTTTTGGAACTTCCTGTTTCTTCATGTTTTCATCACACTGGCTTCAGTTTTAATGCGAGGATCAATTCGAAATGTTGATCTTGTTTATGATTTTCTGTTATTTGCTGGATTTGAAGTATTTCAGAGACCTGCAGATCCGAACATTTCCACAGATCACAGATTAGAAAAGTTTATCAGAACGGTGGTAAAACTGGCTTAACCTACACCTTAATGGGCTTTGGTGCAGATGGGGAACAGTTGATTCAGGACTTCTTGATCTGTAGTAACTCAGTAACTCTAATTTGTACTTTTTTTTTTCTTTTAACGGCAGTGTCACGTTGACATGAATTGATCCATTGTTAGCCGACATGATTCCTGTTTTATCTTCCAGTTACTTCTCAGATTACATTCATAGTTTTGGGGCACTTCAGTTTATTTCAGACCCGTCAGAGCCTGAACTTCATTAGTATTTCCACGTTTCAGGCTCAGGTGATCCGTCCTTTCAACAGTTACTTCCCTTGTTTAGATAGAAATGGCATTGGCTTTGTTCAGGCAAGCTTTTAGATCGGTGAAGTGTTAATAATCTGCTTTCCTAATGCAGAGATCTGCAGCCCAGATTGTTTTTGAACCACATGTCTGTAAACCAGAACAACATTTGTTGATCTGTTTAATTTTGGGTGACCTGTTGTCCTCATTCAGCTCACCTCAGCACGCTGCTCTGTGTGAATTCTGACACTTAGAGGATAACAAATCCAGACAAATTCAGTCTCAGTATATCATAAAGTAATACAGATGTTTTTACAAGATCAAGTCAGGTCTCTGATAACATCCCAAAATTGGAATATTCATTTAAATTATTTACTTATTCTGATCTGATTAAATTTAAAATAGCCAAATTAACGATGATATAATTTGTCTTTTTTCCAGCATTTGTGCATGAAGTGATGCAAAATATCACTGATGTTATTTGATAAAACATGCACTAAGTGTTTAAAACATATTTCCATTAACAGCATCGCACCTGTAACCTGTTTTTTACATCAGAGTTTGACTCCGCCCCTCCTCTGCTGTCTCTTACAGGTCAGTGATATTAGCTGACGGGCCCTGTAAACGCGGCTTGTAAAGGAGGTCCATTGTGGTAAGAAACTTTGTCTTTTTGAAAATAAAATAAAAATGGCCTGAAACCCAATGTAACTGTTCTAATTTAACATTGTTTAATAAATCTTAACCACTGATTGAAGTCTTGATGTCTGTGGCTCCGCCCTCAGCTTGGTCATAGTGTATCGAGGAGCCCACTCCGCCCTCCAGGCTCCTCAGCCATGGCGCTCCTGGCCTACCTGAAGAGCCTGTTCATCCTGCAGCTGCTGATGGGCTTTGTGTTCGTGGTGAGCGGCCTCATCATTAACTTCATTCAGCTGTGCACCTGCATCCTCTGGCCAATCAACAGGCAGCTCTACCGCAGGATCAACTGTCGGCTCTCCTACTCCCTCTGGAGCCGTGAGTAGTTGATGCTGCTGTTTCAGATGTTTTGCTGTGGCTCACTGATTCCTCCAGCAGCTGACCATCAGGCAGAGCGACCCAGTGACTCTGGATTGCGTCAGACTGACTCCTCACAGAGGATGAACTTTTGCCTACTTTCACTCAAAACACTGGGACTAAATGCTCAGTCAAACACAGAAGATTTGTTTTAAAAAGAGCTAAACAAAAGACAGTCATCTCAATTTCTCATTCAGACTTCTGATTATATTTTATGACATTATTGAGCTTAAATTTAGGATCTTTAAAGTGGAAGTGTTTCCTGTCCCTGTGCAGAGCTGGTGATGATGCTGGAGTGGTGGTCAGGAACAGAATGCACTCTATACACCGACCAGGCTACGGTGGACAAGTTTGGAAAGGAGCACGTCATCATCATCCTCAACCACAACTTTGAAATTGACTTCCTGTGTGGCTGGACCATGTGTGAAAGATACGGCGTCTTAGGGGTCAGTTGAGCTCAGGAAATGTTCAGATACAAACAAATTGAATTTACGCTAACACACCTTTCTTATTTCTCTAGAGTTCAAAAGTGCTGGCCAAACATGAGCTGCTGAAGGTTCCTCTGATTGGCTGGACCTGGTATTTTCTCGAAATAGTTTTCTGTAAAAGAAAATGGGAGGAAGACCGTGACACTGTCTTCGCAGGCCTGAACAGGCTCAGAGATTATCCTGAATATATGTGGGTACGTATCATTTAACTCAGGGGTGTCAAACTCCAGGCCTCGAGGGCCACTATCCTGCATGTTTTAGATGTTTCCCTGTTTCAACACACCTGATTCAAATCCTCTGTATTTCAACAAGTTCTGCACAAGCCTGTTAACGACTTGTTCATTTGAATCAGGTGTGTTGAAACAGGGAAACATCTAAAACATGCAGGATAGTGGCCCTCTAGGCCTGGAGTTTGACACCCCTGATTTAACTGCTTGTCTTCTCGTGGAGGTCGTTCTCCAGTTGGACCAGAGGCCGGGTTCATCAGTTAATCAGGGTCACACATAGTTGAATTAAGAATCATCAGTAAACCGAACATGTGATTATGGTCTGTGGGAGAAAACCCACGCATGCACGGGAAGAATGTAACCAGCTGTGCCACCGCGCAGTTCTAAGATCATCCAGCTCAAACCAGCTGCACAAACCCGATAGTAACCCGTCCAAACTGATGCCTGCGTGCAGTAAAATGTTTGTGTGAGGTTAAATGAGGTGATCCATGAGTCAAAAAGTGATCATGTGACCACAGCTCAGTTGTGATTATAATCATAGTATTACCAAAACATTAACAGATGGTTGTAGTGAAGAGGAAAACAAAGTATTCATGTGGGTAACGATGTTTTATTTGCTGTCTTCTGACCTGGTTCTGTTTTAGCTGCGTCTTCAGGTCGCATTTGTCCTGCAACGTCTGACATCTTGTAACAGCTGGCTTTAGTCTTTATTTACTTTTTCTCAAAGTGCATTTCAAAGTTTGAGTTTTCAATCAGATCAGAAGTTATTTCTCCCATAAATCAGGCGTCATGAAGTTGATTTATTCCCCATCTACCTGTTTTGGTAGCAGTGAGGCAGATAATGTTTCACTCAGCTGAACTTGAGCTGCAGTTCAAGCAGAATGTTTTAGAACGTGAGAAAAAAGTCACCTTAAGCTCTATTTTGGTGTTTGTTTGTTTGTGTGTAAACATAATTTTTTTGTCTTTGCACAGTTCCTGCTGTACTGTGAGGGCACTCGCTTTACAGAGAAGAAACACCAGATCAGTATGCAGGTGGCAGAGAGTAAAGGCCTGCCCAAGCTCAAGCATCACCTTCTACCCCGAACCAAAGGATTCACCACCACGCTGCAGTGTCTGAAGGGCACAGGTGGGCTGCGTTAACACACACACACACACACGTAAAGTCTGTTGAAAACGACTGTAGATTAGCTCTTAATGTACTTTCCTCTGAATTACAGTCACCGCTGTGTATGATGTCACTCTAAACTTCAAAGACAAGCAGACGCCCACTCTCCTGGGCATCGTCAATGGCAAGAAGTATAAAGCTGACATGTGTATTAGGTGGGTTAAAGGGACACTCCATTTATCTTTGGACTATTTTATAGAATAAAGGAACCAAAGGATGAATGTGTCTTTATCTCCTACTGATTTCATGTTGTCTTTTATCAGTAGGAGAGAAACAGCTGGCAGGAATCCAGCGCTGTAATAATAGAATAATAGTGTTCTAGCATTCTCCAAACAAAGAGATGGTTAGAAGGTAAAAATAAATAGGGGAAGCAGTTTCGAAATTGGTAATAAAATGTCTCGTTAAAGCTAAATATTTAACATATTGTACACTGTCTTGATTTAACTACAAATATAAAGATAAAAAAAAAGTTACATGCATTAGGTTTATTAATTTAATTCATGTTTTGGAGATAAAGTTTTACGCAGCCAGTCATTTCTGAACTCTATTAGCAGGGCACCTGCCGCCCTCTAGTGGTGAGAAGCTGTTACTACAAGACATAAGGTTTCACTGAAAGATGCAGCAAGAGCTAATTATTAGTAAAATTCTTATGAGTTAATGACACTGGTGCCCTGTTCTGTGTTCAGTCTTTTATAATCGTGTACTCCGTCTCATCCAGGAGGTTTTCTGTGGAGGACATACCAGACAACGAGCAGGAGTGTGCCAACTGGCTGCACAAGCTCTACCAGGAAAAAGTACGTTTATTTTTCTACTTACTTAAACTCCTTGTTTAATTGTTTTGTTTAAAATCAAATAAAACTGTAGTCGTTATTATTTGATATCAGTTTTCTTTCCTTCTGTCTCTTAGGATGCTTTACAGGAACAGTACAACAAAGACGGCAAGTTCCCCGGACCCACGATCATCCCACCTCGCCGCCTGTGGACACTGTTGAACTTCCTGTTCTGGGCCACGCTTCTGTTATCGCCCCTCATCAGATTTGCTTGTGGTGTCGTCGTCAGTGGCTCCCCTCTTCTCATCATTGGTTTTATCATCTTTCTTATTATTGGTAGGTTTCGCTGTCACCACTTGCTTTCCAGAATGGAAACTAAAGCAGCTTCTTTCATGTTTAATAAAAGAAAGACGTCTCTAAAGCTTGTCTTGGTCTCCTCTTTGTACTTGTGTCCTCATTTAGCTTTTCTTTTTTTCTCCTTCCAGCCTCTGTAGCTATCCGTCGTCTCATCGGGGTCACCGAGGTGAAGAAAACAGGCTCGAGTTATGGAAACCTTGAGGCCAAGAAACAAAACTAAACTGTGACGTCCCCCCCTTCCTCCCCGTGTGTTTGGCTGTTTCTCTGCAGCCGCCCCACGGTGTCTCACCCCCCACTCAGCTCCACTCTCCTCCTACCGTTGATAGGCTGGGGAGGAGACACACCTGTGAAAACAAAAACGGCACCAGAGTCAGAGAGAGAGAATGTCTGGGATCAGAGCTCTCTGGTGTTTCCACAATCCGAGGGGGGCGATGCAGTACTCTAATCTTTACATCTTTCTTAATCTCCATCCAGTCCTCATACAAGTCCTGTTAAATCCCAGTAACACACAAGATTAAACTCCTAATACATGAATGAACATTTAGTCCTTTTTTAAGCTGCACCCCTTACTTCCTCTTCCTGTCTGTCATCAGCCAATCAGAGAGTCTCGACACGTTGATTCTTTTACACAACACAGTCCTTTCTGTATTTAATGCTCCATTTACCTGCGTCAGTGTTTCCCACTGAAACAGATCACCAGCAGGTAGGACGTCTTCGTCCCTTTTTTCTGTAGCGGAGACTTGTAATGGAAATCGGTGCCTTGAGACCCGGCCTGGCTCTTTCTCACTCAGTTCACTTCACCTAAAACACACAGAACAGACCACTTCTCCTCTGACTGCTCAGCCAGGCGGGCTGTTATGGTTTTATATTTATAAGCTACAAAAACTCTGCAGCTCAGAGTGTTAAAGGTAATAAAATCATCTAGAAACAATTTGGTGTTGATGGAAGAAGATACGATATATTGCAGACTACCGATTTCATTTCAGAGTGAACTAAATATCTGTGATTGTGCTGACGTATCAGAGTTTTCTAGCTCTAGATGAGTGATTTTTGGTGTTGTGACCTCACGTCTTGGACCAGACAGGCTGGTGTCTGTTAAACTACAGAAAGGGCTCTGAATGTGAAACTGTCCTTACAGAGGAAACCTGCCATCTGTCACAGACCTCATTTATCCCCCACTTCACCAAAACACTCTCCCATTATGACGCTTCATTCAGCTGATCCAGTTTTCACTTTATTTACACATTTAGGAGTTTGTTTACATGCTCTCATTAGTTTTAATCAGACATACTCTCACCTCCTAAATGTGTCAACGAACAAAACACTGAAGGTTTCAGCTCGACGTCCCCCTGGTACCACTGAAATGCAGCTCCCAGCTGAATGTGACTGTTGCTCTGCAGCAGTTAAATGATTCAGACTCCAGGTAAAGGTCACCACCTGTCTTCATGTAGCCACGCTGCTGTTAGCATAACTAGTAGGAATATTTTGAAACCTTTGCCTTAAAATAAGCTTGCTCAGGCAAGGGACTGCTTATTTACTGCCCCTTTAAAAATACAAACCTTATTCTTTTATGTTCATCCCATTAAATTAGTGCATGGTGGAATAGAAAACATTTCTATAGGGAAATGATGGAAACAGTATGTGAATCTATAGGGAAGTTTGGATCTTGATCAATCGAACCCGCTTTAAATCATACAGTCGTTCTATAAGATTTAAGTTTTAATAACCACTTTAAATCTAGATTCAGTCTAAAGGAAAATGTGATTTTGTTAAAATCCCTCTGAATCTTTAAAATTGATCTTTTTTTTTTTTTTTTTACATGTTTTGAGTAAATGTTTAAATTGGATTTCAAGGAACTAAATAAACCTTTTGAAATCTTCCATGTGTTTATAGGAAGACGTCAGCTGTTTATGGTTTTGTTAAAGATGTTATGCTCGTTTCCGTTCGCGTAGAAAGCTGCACAACATAAAGCAGTTGGGTTTCTTCATGACACATCAAGCTGTGAGTGATGTCTCAGGTTGAACGCTGGCTGCTGCAGGAGACCATCACTCCTTTTAATGCCACATTCTGGTCCAAAATCCAAAGACTGAAGGGGATGTTGTGCATCCTGGTTCTTTCCCGTGCCACATCACGTTCTGAGATCATCCCTCTCCAACAACATGTTATGTACTTCCTTTTTCTGTAGTTGTCTCAGATTTCATGCAAGCCTTAATTAGTCTTGCTTAAGTTTGGTGTAAAAATGTCGAAGCTCGTCTCCGTAGTAACAATGGATTGAAAAACATTTTGTTTGAATTTCTTACTATGAAATGTTTAACAAAAACCAATCTGTAGTTACACATGATGACGTTTTGTTTGATTCACATTATTTTACGCAAATATATTTTCGGTTGTTTCATCTGTAATATGTCGAAGAACCTCTTCTGATCCTAATTCAAAGTGACTCCATGAATTGAGCCTGTCGTCCCTTTTCAAGGTCTCAGATAATCCGATTAGTGGCACCTCCTGCATCAGCTTTTGTTTTTCTACAGCTATTTTTATGTTTTCTTCAGTTTAAGACACTTGAATATTAAAGGATTTAATCACTGAGCAACTCTCACTCTTTGGATTTCTTTGGATTTGTGTGAGTTTCTTTGCGCTTTCGCAGCCATTAAGTTGAAAGGAGTGATGAGACGGTTTCATCGCTCCTTTTCCATCATCAGACGCATGTTCACACAAGCACGCAGCCATTCATCTTTATTTATCACGACAAATCCATAAATTTCAACTCAAATCCATCGTTAAGCCACACCAGTGTGACTTAATGTGGAGACATTGTGTATGAAATAATGTACAGAAGCTAAACTGATGAATGTCATGCTCACTTGTAGAAATTGTAGATGTATTTAGCTGCTTTAAGGCCTTTTGAATGACACATTTACCAGTAATTAATATGTCGACATGTCAAACTTGTACATAATGTAAAATGTGATGCTCTTAGAAATTACCTAGATGCTCCTTTGCACTTTCACGGTGACTCGTTTGACATTATTTTTGGCTGGACGGACAAACGGGAGGATTTACATGGAGCTACCCTGCAGCTGCAAACTCATGACATCACCTACGAATGGCATGTTCAACACAGCGGAGCTGTAAATACCCTGCAGTGAGTCCGATCACGTTCACAAAGCATTTTCAGACTTTGTAATTATTTCTAACTGTAAACACTTTTTGCATGACGTGCATCGCAGCACGACGATTCAAGTTTTTTTTTCTGACTCAGGGATTCTTTTACAGACATGCAATGCAACAGCTGTGGCATTAATCTGAATCTAAATAAAAACGGTTTTCTGGGGAAGTTAACTGTGATTTTTCCTGTTTTTACTACAAAAATTATTTAAATAATGTTTGGAAGCAACTTTAAATGTTTTTTTTTTTCTGATGAACATAATGTAAAATTAGATTTTGGAAAACTGATGGCTTAAGAAATTTATCATATTTTAAAGTTACATTTTCATGTTTTTTTTTTAATGATCATTTCCATGTTGAATTTTGTAAACACAACATAAATATGACATTAAGCATCTGCTGCTTTAGGATTCTGGTGCAGGTAATCTGTGTTGCCTTCAGGTACAGTCGGTTTCTCAGCCGTTCATGTCTGTTTTGGCAACACAAAGCAAACCCACAACCTGTTTTTCTGCTTCAATATCATTGTGAAATTCCCTGTAATGTTTATGTAAACTATCAGTGTAAATGAACAACCTGAGTAAGTTTAACTCAGACCAAACCTTAAATTTAAAGACTTCTTGATCTAATCACAGTCTTACGAAGCTGTTTTGTGTTAATTAGCTGATATTAGTTCTAAGCAGCGTCACACTGGCTGGACTTTGGACTTTGGTCACATAGCGAGCTGAGAAAACCTTTAAAGCTCAGCTTTACATTGAAGTTAGATAATGTGGATTCACTTTGCTTTGATTGAACATGATGAGTTACAAATATAATGGATCAGCTTTAAACCAATGTTTTGACAGAAAGGAAGGTAAAAGAGAGATTCAATGGCACATACTGAGAAAGGTAAGCTGAATTCTGCTTTTTATGTGGTTTATGTTTTGCTTTGTCTGAACAACAGATATGATACTGTTAATTAGGAAACTAAATTGAGTTTTTCTTTGCATCTGCTGTTTGTATATCTGACGTTACATATTCTAAAAGCTCGTTTTTATGACATCTGTTTGCCAGAGTGGGAGTTTTAGCAGACCCCGTTTGTATTCCTCGTCTTTGTCCGAGAAGTTGAGATAATCTACTTTTCGCTGTCTTTTTTTTTTTCAAAATCAGAACCAACGGATAGATGTTCTTAAGGACTGAGCTTAAAACTGATCAAATGTTTTTTTGTTTAATAACAAACTGTGGAGGAGTGGGACTGGAGACAAACCTGTTACTGTCTTTTAGAGTCCAAATGGGACAAATTAGGTTTAACCCACAAATTTGAGTAGCTCAGAATTTTGAGGGTTTTATGGAATTACAATAAAGAGGAATAAATATATTGTAATCTCAGCGATTTCACATTAATTTGAGCTGCTGGAAAAGTTTTGTTGTCAAGTTGATTTGATGGTGAAAATTTGCTCTTTAAATTGTTCCTGTTCTGAGTGGCTGTTAAGCTGGATTCATACTAACGCAGCTCTGACGTGTCGGAGACACGCACCGTCATGATACGACGTCGTATGGGCTCTCCAACTGCCTCGGATGGTCGGTTTGAGTCACGCTCTATTTTCTAACTTTCCGACGGCCGCGTCGGATGACGCACGTCTGTGATTTGTCAGCCAAACAACCCAACATCATTTCCGGCACGACGTAACTTCCCTTTTGTAAACAACGCGAGTGTTGACAGTCTTAAAGACAAATTTGTCCGCATTAAAAGAAGTCTAAAGGGCAGCAGTGGTGATGCCGGTGGCTGTAAAGTCCCTGCTTTTTATTTATATTATTTTATTCTTGGCAGAGAATCTCTTTAAAACACAGGCGGAAAAGTAAGGAACGCGCCTCCTGCTGTCCTGGTGGAGAATTTCTTTTCAACAGGGTCAGGGTAGTATGAACAGAAACTGGCTCCGTCAGTACGCCGCCGTGTGGGAGCACATTTACCTTTGCATAAGCATGAATCCAGATTTAGTGTAAATGGCTTTTAAGAACTTCTCCACTAATCACCAAACTGAGCTCACTCTGACTGCTGTGGACTGCAGGTAAGACAGTGACTACTCATAATTAATCCTCTGAAGCCCACTTCAGCACAAACCACTGCATTTGTTGCTGCTGGGATCTGGTCTCTGGGGCTGTAGGTCAGAGGACTAGTGAGCAATCACTGGTAAGACATCATCAGCTCATGTACAGATGATTCAGTGACTTATTCTGTTTCTGCTGTCAGGGGACACGCCCTGTCTTCAGGAGGTGAGGATTGTCCTCTTGGGACACGACTGGCTGGAGAAGAGCTTGACAGGAAACACCATCCTTAGCCGACAGATGTTTGACATCAGCAGAGATGTGAAGATGTGTGTTAAGAGACAAGCCATCCTCAATGATGGACAAAAAGTCGTTGTTATTAGCACCCCTGAAAGGTGGATCCAATATTCCGTCCAAGACCCCGGCCTTGTGAATGTCAACATGGCAGCATGCATGGCCATGTGTCCACCAGGACCTCACGCTTTCCTTATGATCATACCCATCAGCTCTCACAGAGGCAGAGAGTGGACAGTAGAGGGACCTCTCGAGCTGTTGAAGGACTCTTTGTGGAGGAGCACCATAGTGATATTCACTCGGTATGAACATCTGAGAGGAACTTCTGTGGAAAATTACGTAGAAAAATATCCTTTTCTGAAAGTTCTGCTGGAGAAATGTGCACACAGATATCACCTTCTAGACACAAGTGCTTGGGGACAGGATGATGACGCTCAAGTTGCAGAACTTCTTAAGAAGATTGATGAGATGGTTGATGGAAATAAAAAGGCTGGGGGAGCCGGTTATGTCACTTCAGATGAAAAAGGGAGTAAAACGCCAAACAGGGAGATGAAAGAGGTCGAAGAGAAAGTCACTATAAGACAAAATAAAGTGGAACTGAGCAGAAACGCACTCAGATCACTCACAGGTGAGTTTCTCCAGAATGAAAACCTTTAACATGACAGTGAGAATAAAAACCTGTTAGTTTGTGTTACATAAAAGCAGGTTAGTAATAACATGTACAAATACAGCTTTTCAGCTCTTTTCAAACACGTTCATATTTTTAGCTTTAACACATGGAGATCACTAAAGTTATTTCCGACCACAAAAGTTTCTTTTTTATAGGAATGGAGGGAAATAAAATAAAAATAGTTCCCTGATCAACATTAAATAACAGAGTATCTACATTTAGACAGAATTCTCATTTTACAACAACCCAAGATCTCTGTAGTCTGAAAATACAGCACAGTATATCCATGAATGTTACATTATTGCTTAAATATTTCTTATTCCAGGAGGATCTCTTTCCCCTTCTGTGCTTCAAATTCTGCTTGTAGGACCAAAGCATGCTGGGAAAAGCTCAGCTGGAAACACAATCCTTGGTGATGAAGTCTTTCCTGCTGAACTCCAGACATCACATTGCACTGTGAGACGGGGCGTCGCTGGGAAAAGGCAAGTCTGCGTTGTTGACACTCCTGGTTGGAATGGAAGATACTGCTCTGAGGACACTCCTCCGGAGGTGCAGGAGCAGGTTTCACACAGTGTTTCTCTGTGTGCTCCTGCTCCTCACGCTGTCCTGATGGTCATACGCTGTGATGAGACCTTCACTGAGACCGACAGGAGAAGAGCGAAGGAACACTTGAACCTTCTCGGATTTTGGGTCTGGACTCGGATCATTGTGCTCTTTACGTGGGGAGACAAGCTTGGAAGCACCTCCATCGAGGAGCACATTGAGAGATGGCCTGCTTTGAGGTGGCTGGTGGACAAATGTGGAAACAGATTTCAAGTTTTTGACAACACAAACAGAGCTGAAGATACTCAGGTTCAAGATCTTTTAGACAGGATAGAAGAGACAGAGATGGAAAAGGATTCTGGCTGTTTGATAAAGAATCTTATTGATCTCCAGCAAAGAACCAGAAAGCTGGAGCAAAAGTCCAAAAAGACAGAAAGGCAATTAAAGAAAGTGAGAATTAACAACATGCAAAGAGCTGAGGAGAACGAAAGAATAGCGGATGAGTTTATTAAGTCAATTAAAGAGAAAAATTGTCAAATTGAAGCTTTAAAAAAAACGTTGGAAGAAGAACAGCAAAAGAAAGATTATAAAGAGAAGATCAGCACGAGATTACTGGAAGCTGAGACGATAAACAATCATTTGAAACAAGTTATCATGGAAAAAGACGATACGATAAGAAGTGTGAGTGAAAAGTGTGCCGTGAAAGATGAGCTAATAAAAGCTACGAAGAAACAGGGTGAGGTGGAAAACAAAAGGCTGGAGGAAAGATTAAAAGAGCGGGAACAAGAGACGGCGGCTTTAAAGACAGTATGTGAGAGGAAAGATGAAGAACTCAAGCAAATAGCGATGAATCAGGCTGAGCTCAAAGACACAGTCAGAAGGATTAGGAGAGAAAACGAAGCCACAAAGACGTTAATGAAAGCAACGATTGAAGGAATGCAAATGCAGCTTCTGTCAAAAGAAACTAAAGAGAACTCAGTGTCCTCTAATAACCACCATGGGCAAAATAAAACAGAGACAGGGATTAAATCACTGAAGCTCAACAGGCAACTAAAGTGGGCATTTACAATCGCAGAGAGTCACCACAGAGACGCCATCAAACCTGGTGAGAATAACCTCACAACATATTTAAAGTGCATGAATAGAAAGTAGTTCAGCTTTACGTTTATTTCCTGATGTTTAACCCTAAAGAGGGACAAACAGATGCATGAACAGACTTCCTGATCAATCAACAAGCCAATAACCTTCTTTATTTCCTGCATTGATGAAATGTCAAAGGTCACCATGAAATAAGACAAAAATCCAGCTGCCTTCTATTCAAGCACAAAATATATGTTAAAATAATCTGATTAAATATGACTGACTTCCTGTTTTAAGTTGCAGAAACGAATCAGAAGAATCAAGCAAGGCTGGAGGACGATGCTGCGCACCCTGAGACGGTGAGACAAGGGTTTATCTAAAGAACTAATCTAATCAGTAGACCAGCAGACATGTCCCCCTTCCCCAGTGGATGGTTTCTGTTTTAAGCGAAAACAAACGAGACATTTTCCTGACTAAGAAAAATGTTTAATTCTTCATCAGTCACAAACTCTGACTCTGATATTTTGGTTTCACTTTTCAATAAAGAGGAGAATCAGCAAGATTAAATCCAGATGTTTCCTTTCTTTTGCTGTTAGTTTGAAATAATTGGATAAATTAGCTTAACTGGGTTTATATAAGAAAATGTCAGTTCTCTAATTATTCTCAAATTATAAACAACTCCTTCCTGGAAATTATAAACTTCAGGCCATATTTAAATCAGATTTTGACAATTTTAGATAAGCAAGATAACTGACTTGCAAAGTGATGAATTATATGAGCTGAAGCTAAATCTGTTTAAAGTACTGAAGGTTTAGGAGTGTCACTCATTCTTTTCATGTTTCTGGGTTCACAGAGAGAAACTGGGAACCCCGAGTGGAAGTTTGAAGTGGATTGGACTTGGTTGAGAGCAGGAGGTGCAGCTCTGGGAGCTGCGATTGGGACCTTTGTTGTCTCCTTCAGGTCGCCTTCAGGGATAAACACCAAATCAGCATGTTGGGCTGCAGCTGGTGCTGCACTGGGCAGCTTACTGATCCAAGGAGTCGGACCGCAGCAGAGAGAGGATGAGCAGACAAAATCAAAAATACCGCTAATATTATAAACTTTGACACAAAAGCTGCTGAAAAAAGCCGTGAGCTCAGTTAGAAAACATGTTTTTTTATAATACTGTTGTAAATGTGACCTTTTATTTATAGGTTGTGGGTAAAGCAGCTGTCAAGAACCTTTAAAAACTAGATTTTTTATTTGTGTGAGAATGCAAATCTTTAAATTGTAGATAAAATAAATAATTAACTCCCAGAAAGATGGAAATAAACCACATGGTTTTCTGACTTCAGCACAACAAAAACAAAAACCTACACAAAAACTCTGTATGTAAACAGATTTTAGTTGACGGAGCATTTGCAACATTTAATTTACAGGAAATGCGCAAATAATGATGCGTCAATCACATCGTTACATTAACTGCGTTTCAACGATGTGAACTTTGTTCCCGAAGGGCAGAAATTTTAAAACATTTCTATAAAAACTGTTTGCTCTTATCTAGTCGTCACAAGATCCAAAACAAACGTGCATTTTTCAAATTTCACTCATTTATTTCAATTTAAACATCAAAAAGTAAATCCAGTCATATTGTTTCATCCATCAAAATCTAAATTTCAACATACAAATGTCCTCAGTTTTAGACATTGTTATCTGTTTTTGCACATTTTCATGAGAACACAATCATTTCTGTGATGTAAAAATATATTTACAAACAAATTTTTATATTAACACACTTATTTCTTTATAAATGTGAATAAGAACCCAAAATTTTTGGAATTCATAAATGACTACATTAGAGATGAAACAGTTATTTTTCTGGAACATGAGCTAAACCCAGAATTTTGTTTCGTATTTTGGTCAGTTTAAATCCATATATTAATGGATTCATCACTGGGGGAAAGATCAGAAACTCCAAAGCTATAAAGTTTTGGAGGTTTTGGTGTAAATCTGAGGAACCATATCTCATGTACATCAAATCAAAAACAATAACAGCCAGAAAAGTGACTAAAGAGATTAAATGTGGCACACATGTCTGCATGAACTTCATCCTGTCATCTCTGGATCTTGCACACTTCTTAACAAGATGCATATACGTCCAAATAATGAAAAAGCCATGAGAGACATAAATTATAAGTATTGCATATGAAACGATAGTGTTTGAAAGTGTGTTGCTGTCTGAGCAAGCGAGCTGAACGATTATCCAGTTCACACAGAAGAGCTTCTTAATTTTTGAGCTGCACAACTCCAATCTGGATGTTAGCAAAATATTGATGGAGAAAATGCAGAAAGGGGTCAGCCAGGAGAAACTCACCAGCTGAAAGAGCCTCCTCTTCGTCATGAAGGAGTGGTAGTGCAGAGGTCGACATATAGCCAGGTATCTGTCATAAGCCATAACTGCTAGAATAGAAAGGTCAGAGCATGCATACGAGTACATGACAAACGCTTGCAAAAGACACCCTTCATATGAGATTTCATGAGAAAACGACAAAGTATCATAAAGGAATTTAGGATAGAAACCTGTAGTACCATAAACTGCATTAATACAAACGCTGCAGAGTAAAATGTACATGGGTTCATGCAGGTTTTCATCAAGCACAATGACAACAACGAGGGAAATGTTTAAAAACAGAATCACACAGTATAAAAGCAGAGTGAATGAGAAGATGGTGATTCTGTAGTCCATCGTCTCATTTATTCCTGCAAGAGTGAAAATTCTTATAACAGAAACATTATCCATCATCAAAGTGTTCAAATCATCTGATAATTACACAACACAGAGTCGAGAGTTGAACCGTGTCGCCGGTTCTGACTCTCATCTGTTTGCATCATCTATTAATAACCAGTCAGACACGTGACAGCTGAGAATTCAAACTCTGTTTACTGCATCCTGGAGACCAAAACAAGCACAAACAACCATGTTATTAACCATACTGGGATTATTAACACAAATCTGCACAAAGTTAATAATGTGGGATCTTAACTAAGCCAAAGTGTTTGTTTATACTTGTCTATATATTTATCTCTTCTATATTTTTCTTGTTTTGTTGCCTGATATTACACATTATATATTTTTGGATGTTATGAAATTAAGTGATGAGTATTTATCAACTGCTTTTACTATGTTTATGTCCTTAATTATCTTTGGTTTATGTTAAGAGTTCACATAAACATCTAAATAAAATTAAGGTATTTTTTCAGTAAAACTGTTGTGAAAGCTCTAGAACTCTGGTTATTTTGAGAGATCTTCGTCATAAACGCCACTATTTATTGTTATGCAGTTTTAAAGATGTCATCATTTTAGGCTGGATTCATACTTGACATCTACCTTTTTTCTTATTTCAGTCTAGATGATTACTCCAGATTACCTGTACAATTGTCAGACTTTGAGCAAACCTACGTGTCATTTGTGCTCATTTAAAAAAAGTCCTTGAATACTTTCATGTTTCATGTTGAATATTTTAGGTCCAGAGATGTTATTAGTTTGGGTGTAAAAATTGCACAGTAACTTCTCTTTCAGTTTGTTTTTTTTTTTCACTTAGAGGAGGCAGGTGTAGGAATTAGTTAAGTTTGAAAACCCTATCACTGTGATGTCACACTGATTTTGCTCATTAATATTCATCAGCTCGCTTAGTTAAGACCACGCCTGCAAAGTTAGTTCAGCTGTCCAGTAGCAAACATGGCGGACCATCAGCGTTGTTGTGCTAAGCTCCAGCTAGACACACAAAATGCACAAAAAAATCCAGATCAGGCTTCTCATGGCTTCAGTTTATTTTTGGAGAGACTCCCAGAACTTATAGTTAACTCAGCAGCGGCGTCAGAGGGTGGGGGGGGGGGCGCTGCCTTATGGATTCCTGATAAAATACCAGTGTCTTATCCACAGGCACCTCCTTCCACTAGTAATCCCAGTCCAGAGGGGTGTTGGTCTCTAAGTTAAAGTTCCATCTCTGTTGGTCTTGTTCATAATCCTCCTGTAACTTGGCTTTATGCAAGACGTTATTTGGTATGTTCCTCAGACAGTCTTAGCACTAGGGCCGGTTCTGGGCATAGGCAGACTAGGCAATTGCCTAGGGCGCCCTCTGCTGGGGGAGGGGGCGCCAAATTCTCCTTTTTTTTTTTTTTTTTGGACAAACTGTTGGACACACCATTCATCTCATGTAAAGAGCAAAATAAGTAATAATTAAATATCTATCTATCATCTCTACTGTTCATTTTAGTATAAATAAATATTTTTTGCAATGTAATCCAGTTATTGAGTTACGTTGTTTCTGTTCTGGGCAGTAGGGGGCACCAAAATCCCTTTTTCGCCTAGGGCACCATGAAGCTCAGGGCTGGCCCTGCTTAGCGCTGTTGTGCAGCATGGTAGGATACAGGAAGCTGTGCTGTCATTTGCCAGCTGTTAGCCAATCTGGTTCAGGATTCTAGCTGTTCAACAGTTCTGGGACTTTGTGGCTGGATTTTTTTGCTTCGTGATGTGCCAAATGTTTTCTGTTAGTGAAGTTCTGTACTGCAGTCAGTTCAGCACACTGACTCTTATCATGTGAAGTCATGCTGTTGTGATGATGCAGTATGTGGTTTAACATTGTCTTGCTGAAATATGCAAAACATTCCCTGAAAGATACATCATCTAGATGGAAGCACATGCTGCTCCAAAACCGCTATGTAACATTTATAATTGATGGTGTCTTTCCAGATGTGTAAGCTGCCCACACCACAGGCACCAACCCCAGATCATAATTGATGCAGGTTTTTGAACTGTCTGCCTCCGGCTTCCTCCCACTGTCCAAAAACATGCAAGAGGTTAATTGGCAACTCTAAACTGTCCCTAGGTGTGGGTGTGTGTGTGAATGGTTGTTTGTCTATGTGTGGCCCTGTGATGGACTGGCAACCTGTCCAGGGTGTCCCCTGCCTCTCACCCAAGACTGCTGGAGATAGACACCAGCTCCCTGCGACCCTGAAAAGGAAGAAGCAGGTTCAGAAAAAGGATGAATGGATGAATGGATGGATGGATGGATGGATGGATGGATGGATGGATGGATGGATGGATGGATGGATGGATGGATGGATGGATGGATGGATGGATGGATGGATGGATGGATGGATGGATGGATGGATGGATGAGCTTTGTGCTGCTTCCATCAAATTCAAAACAAGCTAATATTTTCTATGAAATAGTAAAATTTTCTGTTTTAACATCTAAAATTGTGTTTTTGTTCTACTGAAAATAAAATATGGATTTATGAGAGTTGTAAATCACTTCATTCTGTTCTTATTTACATTTTACACAGCATGCCAACTTTACTGGAATTGGTGTTGTATAAAAGGATGATGCTCATAAGTAGTGAAATCATGAGTGTGTTGGTTTAAAACAGAAAAGAAAATTTGTTTGTTTTGCATCAGAAATAATTGTAAATGAGGATTTTTTACCTTAAAACTGATATTAAATCATCTGACAAAGCACCTGTTTGATAACATTTTGGAGTCATATGATAGATTTAATAATCATCTTTATTTTCCTGCAAAAACATTTAGGTAATACAACATCTAAATCAACAACTTCTCAAAATCTGTTTTAATTATTATAAAGTACAATTAAAATCTTTGGCTTAATTGTTTTTAAATATTTACAGTTTACAATTTGCCATATTTTTAGAGGTCTGATTTATGATGGGGTTCAGAAGATGTTCAGATTAACAAAATACAATTATAACCATAGTAACAAGAAATCTTACATGAAAAAAATACAAATCTCAACAGAGTTTTACATTTCTGTCTTTAATTTATTTACTCAGTTTTGTTCCTTCTTTGTTTTGTTTCATTCATATTTTTCTGTGTCCGTTTTTTTCTGTTCAATCAAACATCAAGTCAATATTTTTACATTAAACATAAGCAATAAAAATACATTTTTTAGCAATGAAAAAATATCAAATACAGCATCACAGAAGACAAGGTTTGTAAAAGTGTGATGAGAACGGTACATTTCAATGTCTCGTTCCGCTTGTGTGTTTTCAGTTTCTTGGAAGAGTAACTGACAGCAACAGCAGTGTGTTTTATAAAAAGCAAAACAAAACAGAATACAAATAATACAATTAAGACATTTTAATGGTGTAGAAGAGATGTAAAACAAGCAACAGAGCAGCAGATAATTATAGATATATGATTTTTTATATGCTTACTCATGTCTTTAGTCTGAAAACGAAACATCTGTGACATAATAAGTGCAAGACTCTTTTTCTTAACTGTGTCAGCCTGAAACCGTAGATGAGAGGGTTGAAAATAGGTGGAATGAGGAGAAACTCCATTGCTAGAAAATTCTGCACATTTTGTGATAATCCCTTTGAGCCGAAACGCATGTACAGCAGGTCAAAAAGCAAAGATCCAACAACGACAGCTAATGAGAATAAATGTGGCACGCACGTCTGCATGAATTTGTGTCTGTTCTCCTTGGATGTTCGACATGTTTTCACCAGATAAACATAAGACCAAACAATAAAAACAGCGTGACCAAAATAAAACGTGTAATTAAAAGCTGGAACAACGACGCGAGCTACAGAAGCAGAGCAAGCAAGATTAGAAATTAACCAGTTGACACAATAGATCTTTGGAATATGTGACCCGCACAACACTGATATTGATGTTGTTATTGTACTGATGAACAGCAGGTACATGGGAACAAGCCAAGCAAAAAACACATAGACACAAACCCTTTGTTTGGTCATCACAGAGTGGTACACCAGAGGTCGACATATCGCCACGTATCTGTCGTAAGCCATCAGAGCTAGAAAAGATAAATCAGCACAGGCTGACGAGTGCAGCACAAAACCCTGCAGATAACATCCAGGAACAGAGATGAAATGAGCAGTTGACAAGAGGTCATGGAGGAATTTAGGGTAAAACCCTGATGTCCCGTAGAGTCCATTGATGCACAGATTACAGAGGAAGATGAACATGGGTTCATGGAGGTTTTTATCAACAATGATAGTCACAGCGATGGTCAGATTTACCAGGCAAATCACACAATAACACAGTAAAGTAAGAAAAAACAGAGGAACTCTGAAGCCAGATGTCCCACTTAAACCTGACAATGTAAACATGGTAATTATTGAGACATTATCCATTATAAAATGTTAGTTTACCATTTTTTCTTTCACACAGATGTGAAGTTACCTTTGTACAGCCTGCTTTCTGAGTGGAACCAGGAGTAACTCACTCTGTGAGACATGAGTTTATAAGTCTTCATGGTAGAGACTCATACTGCCATTTTTCACAAGGGATTTCCACATCCTATCAGTGATTTGAGTCTGACATGTTCAGACTTTTTAATTCACATATTTCATCTCAAATTAGAATAAAAATAGTTTAAAATGTCACATTCCTGAGTTTTTTGTTTTGTTTTTAATATCTATTGTTTGTCTATGTTTTTAGTTACAACACTTCCTCTTCTCTTTTAGTTTGTTCACATTTCTAGTTTATCCCTATCATGTCTAGTTATGATGTATTTCTTTTGCTCAGGGTTTCTTTTTTTTTTCATAGTCATGTTATTTTCCCTCAGTTGTGTATTTTCAGGTCTTATATGCTTTCTAATTGTTTATTTTCTTTTGCCCTTATGTTTCCACACTCTCAGAAATAGAGGTATGAGACAAAAATGTTTTTTACCTTTAGGTGATTTTTTTTTGTTCCCTCAAAAGTACAATATTGGTCTTTAAAAGGTCAGAAGTGCCCCTTTGAGGTTTCAAACTGATAGAAAGTACAAATTTGTACCATTTCAACTGCACCTGCAAGCCTGGTTAATCTCCATATTATTAAGTTTAATCCATCATTTTCAATATTATGTTTTAAATGTTGGTTTTAGACTTCAAAAAGTGCCATAATTTTACTATTTTACTGGTACAACGTCATAAGATACAAAAATGGACCTGGACTTAAGGGCACACCCCCAGCAACAAGAAGGGTACAAACAACAACTGCAGAGTCAAAACGAGGCAGGATGTTTTCTGTAGAACTGGTACCTTCTCCTGGGGGAGGAAATCTCTTTTCCTTGTCATTTTATGCTCATATCATATCATATCATATCATATCATATCATATCATATCATATCATATCATATCATATCATATCATATCATATCATATCATATCATATCACATGCATTTAAGTTACTTTGTCAAGATTTTTTGCTCATTAAATACATTATTTTTTTAGTTTACCCACCAGTCTGCTGCCTGCCTATAACTGGGTCCTGCATTACAGCCACACCCATATTTCATGTAAAGTCCTTTTTCTTTTCTTTTGAAAACCTTTTAGATTTTCAATCTGCTAAAAATGGTAGCAGAATTATGGTAGTTTAATTTGTGAAACCTCATCCCCCCAGTTTAACTGGTTAAACTTAGAGTGGGTGTTATCTTTGTTTATAATAATATGTAATTGATAACATTTAGAACATCACTAAACCAAAGTTATACATGGGCCTTTTTCTGGTGGCAAGGACCACCACATTTTCAAAAATAATCATTTTTGAAGTACCACAACCTTTCCAGACTTTTTCTTTAGCTTTAATGAGTAAATAAAGTAACTGAAAGCGTATTTATAGAGCATAATTCAAGATAAAAACACAAAGTGCTTCACAATAAAAGGTACAAATAGGATTTAAAACAACAATTAATAATGTGTTTTTGTCATGCAAACTTATTTCTTCTCCAGACAATTAGAGTGTAAGAAAGGACATTTTCAGGTTCGTCAGGACTTTCATTAGGAACAAAGAACCATGTGATCTTGCTTTATAAATCAGTCACACTCGTTTAGGTTCTGGATACAAACACCATAATAAATGTACGAGCCATAGAAATGCACGTGTTATCTGAAATTCTCACTTTTTCTGCCATAATATAAAATCTAGAATGTGTCTTCTGATATCTGGTAGTTTGAGTCCATACACAAGAGGATTTAAAACTGGAGGAATAATGACAAACTCCAAAGATAAAATCACAGCAACAAACAGATTAATATCTTCCAGATTGTAACGACTCAAGGCAATATCACAAAACACTGTGATGGAGTAAATAACAAATGAAACTATGTGTGGCAGGCAGCTCTGTAACACTTTACCTTTGAATTCTATGGATCTTTTCCAGCAGACAAGAACAATGTGAGAATATGTGTACAGAACATAAGAAAGTGGGAGAAAAATTGTACCAATGGTTGTAAACATACCTAAAACATTGTTGGAAGTAGTACTAACACATGATAATTTTACCACATTCCAGTTAGCGCAGAAGAGCTTTTGAATCTCATTTCCACACAAAGGAAGTTGAACAGACAACAGAATTGCTGTTACAACGATGAAAGCTGAAACAGTCCAAGCCAATGCTGATAAAATGATTACAGTTTTAGAAGTCATCTTATTGTGATAGTGTAAAGGCTGACAAACTGCTATGTATCTGTCATAAGCCATAATGCTGAGAATGGTCAATTCATTACAAGCATATGTGTAAATGACATAAATCTGAGTGAAACAAGCTGGACGTGAGATTAAATGAGTATCAGACAACAGATCTATGAGAAATCTGGGGAAGAAACCAGTTGAACCATACAGAGCGTTAGCTGATAACAAAGCCACAAACATGTACATGGGCTGATGCAACGTTTGATGCTGTGAAATCACCAGAATCAGCAGCACATTAGCAGAGATAATCAAACTGTACAGTAACATGCAAAAAGTAAATGCTATGAAGCGATAATGTCCAATGTTCACGAACATGGTGAGGTTGAAATATAAAGGTAGAGTGATGTTTTCCATCCCACTCTCTAAGATGTTTCTTTTATGTCACATGAACAGGACTAAGACAACATTAGATAAAGTTAATCAAACAGTCAGTCTATCAGCACAAAGAGCAAGTTGCAATGACTCTGTTCCAAGTTTACATTCTTGATCAGATCTGAAGACACACTGCAGGTGTAGCTAACGCAGGAAACTAATGGTCTTTAATGCTGCCATATTCAAACGTCATCACTTATTGTCTACTCAGGAGGGCTGACACATATACTCATTTTAATGACTTCTCTTTGATAACTTATGCAATAATTATGATAGATGGAACTAACAAATACTTGACTAATTCCCCTGTGATATAAAAATACTCCCATGTGATATGTAACTGTTGATCCAAAGAAACCCGTAAAAAAAATCACAAAGACAGGGAGACAAGCTCCTGTATCCATCCTGACAGCACCAGAATTAAGTGGGAGTTTTTAACTTAAATGAATCATGAGCATATTATGAAGATGCTTTGTTGTGATTTTTATTGTGTTGTAAACTTGTTACTTTTTTGATGAGTGAAACAAATCATCCTCAAGGAGTCTGCTTTAATTTAGTCAAGTTTTTTGACTCCTGATATTTTTTTTGCCATCCATCCATTTTCTTCCTCTTATCTGGAATTGGGTCATGGGGCAACAGGTTCTGGAAGGAAACCCAAACGTCTCTCTTCCTGGAGAATTGAGTTCAACAGTCTAAGCTGTGAGTAAAGGTGACCCCAACTATATCCAGTGTATATCTCTCATCTTCACACACTAGCTCCTGGTTCTTTTCCTGACAGGGAGATGTTCAATATTCCAAGAACAAGTTTGTGTAGCCAGAGATCCACACACCTAGGCACTCTCCTTTACCAGCCACCTGGTTCACTATGCAGTCAACCTTGATATTCCTCCATACAGGTGGTGAGTCCAAGTGGAAAAGGCTTCCTATTGCTTCTTCAAGCCCGGCCAAGTCCAGAAGCCATGACTAAATCACCAGGATCTCACAGGCACCAGGCCCTTGCTGGCAAGCTAAACCCCCAACCCCCCACAGTCTCTGCCTTGGGGGGAGGACCCTGGTCTCCCTATTCCATTAAGGTGGTGATTTGGCAGGGGGCAGTTGTAAATCACTAAAAATGACTGACTCAGTCTCAATTGACCATCAGGCATTCAGACCCTGATGTCATGAGTCATCCCTCCCCCTGCCACCTGTCAGTCTGTGTTCAGTGTTTCCCACACCTCTAGGCCTTCCACCTGTCTTTCTTCTTATTTAAACCTCTGCGTGTCTTTTGCTCACTGCCAGTTTGTTGAATGTTTTTTGCTTCCAAACCTGCACCTGTCTTGTTTCTAGTCTGTCTGCCTGTTTTTTGGATACATGAGATTTTAACCCATGACTATTCCGTCATGACTATGACCTTGCATCGGTCTGCCCCTTGCTGGATTTGTACACTGACATTGGACCCAGCTTTGACCTATGCAATAAACTTTGATCAATCTGTTCTTGACGCGATCTGAAGACACACTGCAGGAGTGACTAACACAGGAAACGAATGGTCTTTAATGTCGCCTGGCTTCAAACGTCATTACTTATCGTCTACTCAGGAGGGCTGACACAGTCATTTTAATGATTTCATTTGGATGACTTCAACAATAATAATGAAAGATGGATGCAAAAAATACTTGAAAATTTCCCCTCTGATATCTAAATGTTGATCAAAAGATTTACCCATCCTTAGATTAAAAAAAACATTCTGTTTAAATCCAACAGGAGCAGATTTATTGACATTTCAACAAAAAAAATGCAATTGCCAATTAATGAAATTATGAACCGAAATACAGTGGGGGAAATAATTATTTGACCCCTCATTGAATTTGTAAGTTTGTCCAATGACAAAGGAATGAAAAGTCTCAGAACAGTGTCATTGGTTGGTTTATTTTAAAGTAACAGATAGCACATCAAAAGGAAAATTGAAAAAATAACTTATTATGAACTTAATTATTGTGTTGTTTTAAATGAGTTTCTTCCCTTTACATTGATATGCCAAGTGCATTTGTTGATAAATGTTTAATGGGTTTAACAGGCAGTTATTTAAAGGAAGTGCAGCAAGGACCCAGTACTGGGGGCACTTGAACTTAAGACGTGAAACTCTTCCGCTTTTGAAGCAAAGGCCACTACCAATCTGAAAGGAGTATTCCACCTTTTACTGAGATCACCTCAGATTAAGGGGATCTGACTCTGATCCTAGATGCTTGACTTTTAGCTGAGAACTGCCCCAGAGCACACTAAAGTTCATGGCTCAAAAATGCCAACAGAACCACATAATCCAGAGATGAGATCCTGGGGTTCCAAAGCCTGACCCCCTCCTTGTCATCGCTATGCCTTAAGATCCTGACCACAAACACCACAAACCTGTCT
>SSNP01000002.1:6211943-6258468 GCA_006937955.1 Pachypanchax playfairii | reverse complement strand
TATGTTCAGCTTCATATTAGACATCACTCTGGACGCCTCTGATTGCCTTACAATATGCTAAGCAACTTCAGTGGTTCAGGTAGTGGCCATGAGTGGGCGGGGCCTTTGCTACTTTACGGCAAGAGCTGTTTGTTGCAGTAGCAGTCTCCATTTAGTCCTATAAAGGCTAGCAGTTAGCCTTTTGAGATCACTGACCAGAGTTTGCTTTTCGTTGACATCATGTCAAAACATAAAACTTGACTAAGAAACCCTTGTATTCAAAATTAAAAGAAGCAAGACAAACTATACTTTGGACAGAAACTGGCATTATCATTCCACATCTTTGGCTCCACCATCATCTGCATCCAGTATTTTCAACTATCAGCTACCCACCAAAAAATTATATTAAGTTCTCTCATTCCTTCAGAACTGATGCAGACTCTACAGCATTTCACATACTGCAGGCAGCTGTAGCCTAGAGGGAAGTGAGATCATCCCTTGTTTGGAAGACAGGGGTTCAATCGCCGATGCCAGCAGGCTATTTGTCAAAGTATCCGTGGTCAAGATACTGAACCCCACAACTGCCCTCTGGGAACCATACACGTTGCCTGCCCTCTGCTCCTCAGAAATGGGAATGGGTTAAATGCAGAGCCCAAGTTCCCCCAAGAGGTATCAATGAACTATACGCTGGTATTTATAATTATATGCCTATCACTTTAAATGTAAAATTATTTTGGAACACTGCTTGTCCAGTTTACACAGAAAGCTGCCCTGAACTCCAGCCAGATAACTTTAGAGTGCCCCATTTTTCTTCATCTTGCTTTCACTAGTAGGTGTAGTCTGCATTAGCAAATTGACTTTTAGAAAATTACTTAAACACATTGATGTATGGTGACATCTTCTGATAGGCGTGAGCCTTTTTCTAGTGTGAAGATTTAACACATTTTTAAAAGTCAAAGTTTTAGAAGCACCACAATTTTCCCAGATTTTTTCTTGAGCTTTAAATTGTTTTAATGAGCACAGTAACAGTTTATTTATGGATCACTTTCAAAGATAAAAATCTTCAAGTGCTTTAAAATAAAACAAGTACAACAAAAATAAATGCAAACATATTTCTACTTAAGAAAATAAAGCTTTTTTTGAGTGTAAAAAGATATTTTCAGGTTTGTCAAGACTTTCATTGAACAGAGTTTTATTGGCTCATTTCACATCAGATCCACACTTAAAGGTTCTGGACACAAATACCATAATAAATGTACAAGCCATAGAAATGCATATATGTTATCTGAAATTCTCACTTTTTATGCCATAATATAAAATCTAGAACGTGTCTTCTGATATCTGGTAGTTTGAGTCCATACACAAGAGGATTTAAAACTGGAGGAATAATGACAAACTCCAAAGATAAAATCACAGCAACAAACAGATTCATGTCTTCCAGATTGTAACGACTCAAGGCAATATCACAAAACACTGTGATGGAATAAGTAAGAAATGAAACTATGTGTGGCAGGCAGCTCTGTAACACTTTACCTTTGAATTCTGCTGATTTTTTCCAGCAGACAAGCACAATGCGAAAATATGTGTACAGAACATATAAAAGTGGTGGGAAAACTGTACCGATGGTTATAAACATGCCTAAAACATTGTTGGCAGTAGTACTAACACATGATAATTTTACCACATTCCAGTTAGCACAGAAGACTTTTTGTATCTCATTTCCACACAAAGGAAGCCGAGCAGACATTAAAATTACTGTTGTAATATTAAAACTTGAAACAGTCCAAGTCAATGCTGACAAAATGATTACAGTTTTAAAAGTCATCTTATTGTGATAGTGTAAAGGCTGACAAACTGCTATGTATCTGTCATAAGCCATGATGCTGAGAATGATCAATTCATTACAAGCATATGTGTAAATGACATAAATCTGAGTGAAACAAGCTGGACGTGAGATTAAATGAGTATCAGACAACAGATCTATGAGAAATCTGGGGAAGAAACCAGTTGAACCATACAGAGCGTTAGCTGATAACAAAGCCACAAACATGTACATGGGCTGATGCAACGTTTGATGCTGTGAAATCACCAGAATCAGCAGCACATTAGCAGAGATAATCAAACTGTACAGTAACATGCAAAAAGTAAATGCTATGAAGCGATAATGTCCAATGTTCACGAACATGGTGAGGTTGAAATATAAAGGTAGAGTGATGTTTTCCATCCCACTCTCTAAGATGTTTCTTTTATGTCACATGAACAGGACTAAGACAACATTAGATAAAGTTAATCAAACAGTCAGTCTATCAGCACAAAGAGCAAGTTGCAATGACTCTGTTCCAAGTTTACATTCTTGATCAGATCTGAAGACACACTGCAGGTGTAGCTAACGCAGGAAACTAATGGTCTTTAATGTAGCCTATATTCATACGTCATCACTTATTGTCTACTCAGGAGGGCTGACACATATACTCATTTTAATGACTTCTCTTTGATGACTTATGCAATAATTATGATAGATGGAATCAACAAATACTTGATCCATTCCCCTGTGATATAAAAATACTTAAAAACTCCCATGTGATATGTAACTGTTGATCCAAAGAAACCAGTAAAGAAAACACAAGGACAAGTAGATGAGCTCCTGTATCCATCCTGACAGCACCAGAATTAAGTGGGAGTTTTTAACTTAAATGAATCATGAACATATTATGAAGATGCTTTGTTGTGATTTTTATTGTGTTGTAAAACTTATTACTTTTTTGATGAGTGAAACAAATCATCCTCAAGAAGGAGTCTGCTTTAATTTATTCAAGTTTTTTGACTCCTGATATTTTTTGCCATCCATCCATTTTCTTCCTCTTATCCGGAATTGGGTCATGGGGCAACAGGTTCTGGAAGGAAACCCAAACGTCTCTCTTCCTGGAGAATTGAGTTCAACAGTCTAAGCTGTGAGTAAAGGTGACCCCAACTATATCCAGTGTATATCTCTCATTCAAAATGTTTCTCGTGCATATGTGGGCCAGATTATATTGATGCTATTCTCCAGCAGTCAGGTTGAGTGCACGGGGAAAAGGGCGTCTGCGCCATCACCTTAGAAATAGATCACGAGCTTCTATTATATTCATAAATGTGTGGAATGATGTTTACAGGGCACGAATAACTAACACACACCCCTAGAGCCATTTCCATAGTCACCATCTCTCAACCTCGTATATACAACATGTTTCCTCAGAATGAAAGAATCGTGAACCTGGGTATTTTGCCACATTTCCATGTTTGGAAAATTAATATATCTGTGTGGCATAACACCTCATTCAAAACCTGTGACACACACTAGACAATTACCCTGGGAGACACAACACTGTCACAGTGTGCTGGAATGATCCACGCTAGAGTCCTGCATTTGAGCCCGAGGCCCGAGGGGCCCGAAGGCCCGCGGGCCAGGCTTCGGGCCCCTTGGGGGCGGACACGGACCAAGCTCAGGCTTTTTTTTTTTACCTGCAAATGAAAGTGATGTGTTGTGTTCTTTGTTTATCCAACTTAAATGGCGAAATTTGAATGCAACATCCGCTCTTCCCGCCCCACTCCCTCTCTCGCCGGCCACTTGCTCTCTCACACCACACTTCTGTCTGTATCTTCTCCTCACAACAATCACTGCAGTCATTTTTGTGCCGAGTTAAGACATGCTTTTCAAAGACGGTAAAAATATGCGCAAAATTAGAAGCTGCAAACATTTTCAGGTTTGATAAATCACACTGAACCTGGAATGCCCACTTATTTACATGTTCTCTTCCCATTATTTTGTGTCTTCTGACAGAAACGCACGTATTGCATATTAATCAACGGCAAAGGCACAAAAATGACTTTGCCCGTCTAGCAGCAGGGTTAACAGGCACAGTTTTGCCTGCGCGCCATTTGTAAATCACCTGTTGTTTTTTTTTTGAGGCAGTTTGAGCAGTTTGCGTCTGTTTTAACAACCGAAAACCTTTAATAAATCAGGCCCTTAATCCCTTATATTGAACTTCATTTTAGAAGCCATATTTCTATTCACCCTTCTCAGATTTACAACTACTTCCTCCCCTTCCAACCCAACAATCACCCCATGCCTGTCAGATTTGTTGTTCCTTGACTAAGAAACCATTATGTTCACAATTAGAAAAAGCAAGACAATATATGATATTTTTAGGTTTGTTAAGACTTTCATTGAACAGAGTTCATTGGTTCATTTCACATAACAGTTTCTGGACACAAATACCATAATAAATGTACAAGCCATAGAAATGCATATATGTTATCTGAAATTCTCACTTTTTCTGCCATAATCTAAAATCTAGAATGTGTCTTCTGATATCTGGTAGTTTGAGTCCATACACAAGAGGATTTAAAACTGGAGGAATAATGACAAACTCCAAAGATAAAATCACAGCAACAAACAGATTCATATCTTCCAGATAGTAACGATTCAATACAATATCACAAAACGCTGTGATGGAATAAGTAAGAAATGAAACTATGTGTGGCAGGCAGCTCTGTAACACTTTACCTTTGAATTCTGCAGATTTTTTCCAGCAGACAAGCACGATGCGAAAATATGTGTACAGAACAAAAAAAAGTGGTGGGAAAACTGTACCGATGGTTATAAACATGCCTAAAACATTGTTGGCAGTAGTGCTAACACATGATAATTTAACCACATTCCAGTTGACACAGAAGAGTTTTTGTATCTCATTTCCACACAAAGGAAGTCGAACAGACATTAAAATTGCTGTTGTAATATTTAAACTAGGAATAATCAAAGCCAATGCTGACAAAATGATTACAGTTTTAAAAGTCATCTTATTGTGATAGTGTAAAGGCTGACAAACTGCTATGTATCTGTCATAAGCCATGATGCTGAGAATGGTCAAGTCATTACAAGCATATGTGTAAATGACATAAATCTGAGTGAAACAAGCTGGACGTGAGATTAAATGAGTATCAGACAACAGATCTATGAGAAATCTGGGGAAGAAACCAGTTGAACCATACAGAGCGTTAGCTGATAACAAAGCCACAAACATGTACATGGGCTGATGCAACGTTTGATGCTGTGAAATCACCAGAATCAGGAGCAGATTGGCAGAGATAATAAAACTGTACAGTAACATGCAAAAAGTAAATGCTATGAAGCGATAATGTCCAATGTTGATGAACAGGGTGAGGTTGAAATAAAAAGGTTGAGTGGTGTTTTCCATCCCACTCTCTAAGATCCTTCTTTTATGTCACATGAACTTCTTTTCCTGTGTTAAGAAATTTGAAGTCTGATCTTCAAAAAAATACCTGTAAAAGAAAAACAACACAGAAAAACAGCATTAGATAAAGTTTATCAAACAGTCAGGTGACAAGAAAAAAACAAACTTCGATCAATCTGTTCTTGATGCGATCTGAAGACACACTGCAGGTGTGACTAACACAGGAAACGAATGGTCTTTAATGTTGCCTGGCTTCAAACGTCATCACTTATCGTCTACTCAGGAGGGCTGACACAGTCATTTTAATGATTTCATTTGGATGACTTCAACAATAATAATGAAAGATGGATGCAAAAAATACTTGAAATTTTCCCCTGTGATATCTAAATGTTGATCAAAAGATTTACCCATCCTTAGATTTAAAAAAAACATTCTGTTTAAATCCAACAGGAGCAGATTTATTGACATTTCAACAAAAAAATGCAATTGCCAATCAATGAAATTATGAACAGAAATACAGTGGGGGAAATAATTATTTGACCCCTCATTGGTTTTGTAAGTTTGTCCAATGACAAAGAAATGAAAAGTCTCAGAACAGTGTCATTGGTTGGTTTATTTTAAAGTAACAGATAGCACATAAAAAGGAAAATTGAAAAAATAACTTATTATGAACTTATTAAAATTATTGTGTTGTTTTAAATGAGTTTCTTCCCTTTATATTGATATGCCAAGTGCATTTATTGATAAATGTTTAATGGGTTTAACAGGCAGTTATTTAAAGGAAGTGCAGCAAGGACCCATTACTGGGGGCACTTGAACTTAAGACGTGAAACTCTTCCGCTTTTGAAGCAAAGGCCACTACCAATCTGAAAGGAGTATTCCACCTTTTACTGAGATCACCTCAGATTAAGGGGATCTGACTCTGATCCTAGATGCTTGACTTTTAGCTGAGCACTGCCCCAGAGCACACTAAAGTTCATGGCTCAAAAATGCCAACAGAACCACATAATCCAGAGATGAGATCCTGGGGTTCCAAAGCCTGACCCCCTCCTTGTCATCGCTATGCCTTAAGATCCTGACCACAAACACCACAAACATGATCAGTGGCAAGGGGCATCCCTGGCAAAGTTTAACTTGCACAGGGTATGATCTTGGCCTCAATGCCAAGAATGAGGATGCAGCTCTTATTTTGGTTGTATGATGGGCAGAAAGCCCAAAGAAGTGGGCCTGGGACCCCTCAACACCCCCTACAAAATGCCCTGGGGGACCTGTTTCCTAGCATTCTACAAGTCTACAAAACAAGGTGTGGAATGAAGAGGCAAACTCCTATGACCCACTTCAGAAAATTTGCACGGGTAAAGCTCTCGTCCACTGTTCCACGATTTGGGCAAAATCGAGACTGCTCCTCTTTAACCATCTGCTGATAGCAAGGAAATATTTCACATTTCAAGAAAGAGTTTATGCTACTGGTGATCCACATTTTCTGCTACCTATCTTTGCCTCCCATCTGCCTTTCCATCCACCCAACCTCGATTTTTCTCAATACATGTGGTGAGTCAATGTGGAAGAAGCTTCCTCTTGCCTAACTCGGTTGAGTCCAGGAAACCAAGAGTCAACCACTCGATAGGTGTGGTCTATGATAGCAAATATACTTTTAGAAAATCACTGAAGTGAAGTGATGTATGGTGGAAACTAAGGATATACATTGGCCTTATTTAGGTAAGTAAAAGTTTCTTTATAGAGCCTATTTCTAGGAAGAAATCACAAAGTGCTTCACAATAAAACAAGTAGAACAATAAATGCTAAAATATTTCCACTTAGAGGTGGTATATGGAACCTGGAACACAATAACACAGCACAAAGCCTTTAGCCATCTGGATGCCAGGCTTGTTAACCTCCCACGTGCGCTCGCTTTGATGCTCAGGCCGACCAATATTCCTCGCCAAACCCACTCTGATCCCCGATCTGAGCAGGACAATAAAATATCATGAGTTCAGTTCACTAATCATGCTCTCCAGCCCCGCTGATCACACACTGACTCTGATAAAAGCAGCTCCTACCTGTTTATAGCTCAATCATCAAATCAGTCTGTGGCAAAGAGTTCACAGTTGTCCCACAGCTCCAAAACTTCCTGCGGTCCCTCTTAAGATCCTCTGTCCTCCTCACACACCATCCTGCATGCCCCACTTATCCAATAAAATTAAAAGAAGCAATAAAATCCTCCGTGGTGTGTCTTCCAGTCGAAAAAGTGGCCCAAAGCATTCATCCACTTCAGCAACAGGCTGCAGCTACGTGTTAGCTAGTTACTAATAGCTGCTAATAAAACTTTCCACACAGAACTTGCTCGTCACATGGGAAACCCCAGAGGAATCACCTATGACGAGCAAATAAAGTCTATAATAACCACATGTCCCCGGTGCTTCCAGCTGCTTGACCCGCAGACTCCACAGTACCAGCCTCACTGTGCTGGATTATTTAGAGTATTAGGCAACCCAAAATGGTGCCCACTGCTCTGCCAGCTATTGGCTGGTAGATGTAAACAAAATGTCAACGTTGTGCCTGCCAAAATTAATGTTTTATAATATTTTACTTCAAATATAATTTTAAAGGAAATGCTGTATTTTCATTCTACAACCCTCTAAACACCCCGTGGAGGCATTATATTGTTAAAAATATTGCTTTTAATGAAAATGTTCCATATACCACCTTTAAGCTACTGTTTTGAAACTTGTCTAAGTGGATGCTAACTGAAAAACAGGTTCAGCTTCCTATTAGACATCACTCTGGATGCCTCTGATTGCCTTACAATATGCTAAGCAACTTCAGTGGTTCAGGTAGTGGCCATGAGTGGGCGGGGCCTTTGCTACTTTACGGCAAGAGCTGTTTGTTGCAGTAGCAGTCTCCATTAAGTCCTATAAAGGCTAGCAGTTAGCTTTTTGAGATCACTGACCAGAGTTTGCTTTTCGTTGACATCATGTCAAAACATAAAACTTGACTAAGAAACCCTTGTATTCAAAATTAAAAGAAGCAAGACAAACTATACTTTGGACAGAAACTGGCATTATCATTCCACATCTTTGGCTCCACCATCATCTGCATCCAGTATTTTCAACTATCAGCTACCCACCAAAAAATTATATTAAGTTCTCTCATTCCTTCAGAACTGATGCATACTCTACAGCATCTCACATATTACAGGCAGCTGTAGCCTAGAGGGAAGTGAGATCATCCCTTGTTTGGAAGACAGAGGTTCAATCGCCGATGCCAGCAGGCTATTTGTCAAAGTATCCGTGGTCAAGATACTGAACCCCACAACTGCCCTCTGGGAACCATACACGATGGCTGCCCTCTGCTCCTCAGAAATGGGAATGGGTTAAATGCAGAGCCCAAGTTCCCCTAAGAGGTATCAATGAAGTATACGCTGGTATTTATTATTATATGCCTATCACTTTAAATGTACAATTATTTTGGAACACTGCTTGTCCAGTTTACACAGAAAGCTGCCCTGAACTCCAGCCAGATAACTTTAGAGTGCCCCATTTTTCTTCATCTTGCTTTCACTAATAGGTGTAGTCTGCATTAACAAATTGACTTTTAGAAAATTACTTAAACACATTGATGTATGGTGACATCTTCTGATAGGCGTGAGCCTTTTTCTAGTGTGAAGATTTAACACATTTTTAAAAGTCATAGTTTTAGAAGCACCACAATTTTCCCAGATTTTTTCTTGAGCTTTAAATTGTTTTAATGAGCACAGTAACAGTTTATTTATGGATCACTTTCAAAGATAAAAATCTTCAAGTGCTTTAAAATAAAACAAGTACAACAAAAATAAATGCAAACATATTTCTACTTAAGAAAATTAAGCTTTTTTTGAGTGTAAGAAAAGATATTTTCAGGTTTGTCAAGACTTTCATTGAACAGAGTTTTATTGGCTCATTTCACATCAGATCCACACTTAAAGGTTCTGGACACAAATACCATGATAAATGTACGAGCCATAGAAATGCATATATGTTATCTGAAATTCTCACTTTTTCTGCCATAATCTAAAATCTAGAATGTGTCTTCTGATATCTGGTAGTTTGAGTCCATACACAAGAGGATTTAAAACTGGAGGAATAATGACAAACTCCAAAGATAAAATCACAGCAACAAACAGATTAATATCTTCCAGATTGTAACGACTCAAGGCAATATCACAAAACGCTGTGATGGAATAAGTAAGAAATGAAACTATGTGTGGCAGGCAGCTCTGTAACACTTTACCTTTGAATTCAGCAGATTTTTTCCAGCAGACAAGCACAATGCGAAAATATGTGTACAGAACATAAAAAAGTGGTGGGAAAACTGTACCGATGGTTATAAACATGCCTAAAACATTGTTGGCAGTAGTGCTAACACATGATAATTTTACCACATTCCAGTTAGCGCAGAAGACTTTTTGTATCTCATTTCCACACAAAGGAAGCCGAGCAGACAACACAATTGCTGGTGTATCATACAAAGCTGGAGTGATCCAAGCCAATGCTGACAAAATGATTACAGTTTTAGAAGTCATCTTATTGTGATAGTGTAAAGGCTGACAAACTGCTATGTATCTGTCATAAGCCATGATGCTAAGAATGATCAATTCATTACAAGCATATGTGTAAATGACATAAATCTGAGTGAAACAAGCTGGACGTGAGATTAAATGAGTATCAGACAACAGATCTATGAGAAATCTGGGGAAGAAACCAGTTGAACCATACAGAGCGTTAGCTGATAACAAAGCCACAAACACGTACATGGGCTGATGCAACGTTTGATGCTGTGAAATCACCAGAATCAGGAGCAGATTGGCAGAGATAATAAAACTGTAGAGTAACATGCAAAAAGTAAATGCTATGAAGCGATAATGTCCAATGTTGATGAACAGGGTGAGGTTGAAATAAAAAGGTTGAGTGGTGTTTTCCATCCCACTCTCTAAGATGTTTCTTTTATGTCACATGAACTTCTTTTCCTGTGTTAAGAAATTAGAAGTCTGATCCTCAAAAAAATGCCTGTAAAAGAAAAACAACATAGAAAGATAACATTAGATAAAATTAATCAGTCAGGCCATGAGAAAAAACAAGTTGCAATGACTCTGTTCCACGTTTACATTCTTGATCAGATGTGAAGACACACTGCAGGTGTAGCTAACACAGGAGACTAATGGTCTTTAATGTTGCCTGGCTTCAAACGTCATCACTTATCGTCTACTCAGGAGGGCTGACACAGTCATTTTAATTAGTTTTCTTTGATGATTTACACAATAATTATGAAAGATTGGTTTAAAAAAAATACTTGAACAATTCCCCTGTGATATGAAACTGTTGATCAAAAGATTTACCCATCATTTTATTAAAAAAAGACATAAAATACATTATGTTTGACTCTTTTTGAGCCAATTTTTAGACATTTAAATCAATCAATGGAAATGTGAACAGCAATATAATGTTATATCAATGTACAGGGTGGGGCATTTAAATGGATACACCTTAATAAAATGGGAATGGTTGGTGATATTAATGTCCTGTTTGTGGCACATTATTATATGTGAGGGGGCGAACTTTTCAAGATGGATGGTGACCATGGTGGCCATTTTGAAGTCAGCCATCTTGGATCCAACTTTTGTTTTTTCAATTGGAAGAGGGTCATGTGACACATCAAACTTATTGGTAATTTCACAAGAAAAACAATGGTGTGCTTGGTTTTAACATAACTTTATTCTTACCTTAGTATCCAATGCCAATGGCCTGGTACCAGGTACAGTTGTGGACCACCCTATGTTCAAACATGGTGTTTGTTATGGGCAAACCATGCCTTGCACAGAAGTCAAATAACAAAACATTGGTCTGACTCAGATCATAAGCTATGAGCAGAGGTGAGCCCAGCGATGTCTAGTTGGTACCTCTCAATCACCTCTCCCAGCTTCTTTTTGGACAGCAAAGTAATATTTCACGTTCCAAGAAAGAGTTTATGCCGCTTGTGATACGAATGCTCTGCTACCTGCCTTTGCCTCCCATCTTCCTTTCCATCCACCCAACCTTTATTTTTCTTGATGCATGTGGTGAGTCAATGTGGAAGAAACTTCCTGTTGCTTTTTTTAACTAAACTTGGCTGAGTCCAGGAAACCAAGACTTAACCACTCGATAGGTGGTCTACAATAGCAAATTGACTTTTAGAAAATCACTGAAGTGAAGTGAAGTATGGTGGACCCTCAGGATATACATGGACCGTATTTTGTTAAGTAAAAGCTTCTTTATAAATCACAAAGTGCTTTACAATAAAACTAGTAGAACAACAATAAATAAATATATTTCTACTTATAGGTCCTGTATCATGCAAAATCAACTTTTTGGCGCTTTTAACCATGTTGTGATTCTATTTCTTAATTTAAAAAAAAAACAGAGTGGTTTTTGGCTTAATACACGCATTTCTCAGTAATCCAAATCTTGTGCTCTGAGCAGCTGCTCCACTCTCTCCTGGAAAACGATTGACTGTAACATAGTGAGGTAACAATGTTACACCAGGACCTGCCTGGCATGCCCGTGCTGCCCCTGCAGATTAAACACATGCACACCCCGAGCTGCAAGAGTTTGAAGCAAGACACTAAGCACTACTGTTTTGTAGTATTTAATTTTCTGAAAATGTCTCAGTGAAAATGTGCATTTGGCTTTGGGAGTTACAAGAATTTATTCACCATTTAATTCAGGCAGTTTGAGGGGCAGCACTCGTGGTGGGGGGTTTGCTGGAGTGCAGATGGGATTTTAGGTAAACCTAGTGTTTTACTTCCTGGTCTGAGAATAACTTGAGAATATAAGTTATATTCCAGGACAAATGATGACTATATAACACCAAAGGTAAGATTTTAATCATATATGTGCCTATACCAGATGTTGAAATCTGTAAAACAACAGGATACAGGACTTTTAGGAAAATCTAAATGTTTTGAGTGTAAAGAAAGGCTATTTTCAGGTTTGTCAAGACTTTCATTGAACAGAGTTGTATTGGCTCATTTCACAATTCAGTCACACACTTAAAGGGTCTGGACACAAATACCATAATAAATGTATGAGTCATGTATTATCTGAAATTCTCACTTTTTCTGGCATAATATCAAATCTAGAACGTGTCTTCTGATATCTGGTAGTTTGAGTCCATACACAAGAGGATTTAAAACTGGAGGAATAATGACAAACTCCAAAGATAAAATCACAGCAACAAATAGATTCATGTCTTCCAGATTGTAACGACTCAAGGCAATATCACAAAACCCTGTGATGGAATAAATGACAAATGAAACTATGTGTGGCAGGCAGCTCTGTAACACTTTACCTTTGAATTCTGCAGATTTTTTCCAGCAGACAAGCACAATGCGAAAATATGTGTACAGAACATATAAAAGTGGGAGGAAAACTGTACCGATGGTTAGAAACAGGCCTAAAACATTGTTGGCAGTAGTACTAACACATGATAATTTAACCACATTCCAGTTAGCGCAGAAGACTTTTTGTATCTCATTTCCACACAAAGGAAGTCGAACAGACATTAAAATTACTGTTGTAATATTAAAACTTGAAACAGTCCAAGTCAATGCTGACAAAATGATTACAGTTTTAGAAGTCATCTTATTGTGATAGTGTAAAGGCTGACAAACTGCTATGTATCTGTCATAAGCCATGATGCTGAGAATGATCAATTCATTACAAGCATATGTGTAAATGACAAAAATCTGAGTGAAACAAGCTGGACGTGAGATTAAATGAGTATCAGACAACAGATCTATGAGAAATCTGGGGAAGAAACCAGTTGAACCATACAGAGCGTTAGCTGATAACAAAGCCACAAACATGTACATGGGCTGATGCAACGTTTGATGCTGTGAAATCACCAGAATCAGGAGCAGATTGGCAGAGATAATAAAACTGTACAGTAACATGCAAAAAGTAAATGCTATGAAGCGATAATGTCCAATGTTCACGAACATGGTGAGGTTGAAATAAAAAGGTAGAGTGATGTTTTCCATCCCACTCTCTAAGATCCTTTAGTTTCTTCACATGAACGTCTTTTCCTGTGTTAAGAAATCAGCAGTCCAGTTTAAAAATAAACCTGTAAAAGTAAAACAGCACAAAAAGACAGCATTAGATAAAGGTAACCAAACAGTCACTCTACATGCAAAAAGAACAAGTTGCAATGAATCTGTTCAGATCTGAAGACACACTGCAGGTGTAGTTAAGACAGGAAACGTCTGGTCTTTAATGTCGCCTGGCTTCAAACGTCATCACTTATTGTCTACTCAGGAGGGCTGACACAAACAGTCATTTTAATGATTTCATTTGGATGACTCACACAATAATTATGAAAGATGGATTCAAAAAATACTTAAATTATTCCCCTTTAATATGTAACTGTTGATCCAAAGAAACAAGTTCAGTGGTCGATGGTCATATACACGACCTCGGTGCCCAGCAGTTTTGTGCATATAAGTTTTGTGTGCATTTATCCGTCGGTGGTCATTTGGACTGTAAACGCAGGTAGCAGTTTTTGGTATTGATAACAGAATATTTTAGGAGAATAAAACTCTCAAACAGACTAAGTTATACTCGTAGAGTGGATCCAATATAACACTGTAAGTAAACAGATGCGACAGATACGCGTGCATGGACGCGACGGTAACAACACAGATTAAGTTCCAGTTAGTAACAGAACAGAACGCTTTTCTATATTCGATATGAAGAACTTATGATCAGGCACTAGAAACTCATAGAACAAATGTCACATTTGACACTATTTCACACTGAAGAAGTTGGTGATTAATTTTTTGCGACCCTCTGGAAGCTTCAGGCAGACGCACCAGACACATCTGCATGAACGCCAGAGCAGCCAAGTTGCAGGCACGATAGTGGGGGTGTGTGAGAACACCAGTGGAGGTGAACGGTCAAGCAACTAGTAAGAAATAGCTGGATTCAGTGAGATGTATGTATGATACCTCCAAATGTTTTGTGCATATATCCATCGGAGCCGTGCATATAAGCATATGGATTCTCTATGACACTGGAATGTGCCCAGCGGTTTTGTGCATATAAGCGTTGTGCATATAACCGTCAACCACTGTAAAATAAATCACAAAGACAGGTGGACAAGCTCCTATTTCAATCCTTCTTGACGAATTTAGTGAAATAATTGGAAGTTGAGTCACCGCCATTACTGCGGTGACAGTTCACAGTCAGGCAGCTACAGGCAGTGTGAGTTAAGCAGTCATTTGTAGCTAGAAGTGAATATTTTCCTGAAGACTGGGAGGATGTGTTCAGTCATCATCTGTTTTAATAGCAGCAGAAAACTACAGATTGGGGAAAAAAAAACTGTGAGCAGGAGCTCCATCCAGAGCTCAGGTAATTTGACCCTCAACTAGATACCTGTAGTTGCAGTTTCTCTGGTCATTGGATGCCAATCGTTCAATAAAATATTCCTGAATGTCTAAAACACAAATAAATGTTGTGTTTTTTTACCTCACATACCCCATCCATAACGATTAAATGTCACTGTTAGCTTGCTAACTTCTGCACATGTAACTCATGCTAATGTGCAGTGTTTATTGATCTATTATCCGTCCAATAATCATAATGTTTATCACTCAAAAAAATTTTAATTTATAAATTAATATAGATATTCATTTAATATACCTTTATCGATTACTGGAGGCCACTGTCTAACATCATCAGTCCAGATATTCATGCTTATACTGTAGATGGTCAGTTTAAAATTCCCTTTATTAGTGTTCAGACTTTGGTGTTATTGTTTTGAAAAGGTTGATCTAAATCAAATCAAAGCAGTGATTTTTGGCATCAGCCACCCAATCAAAGATGAAACATTAAAACATTATTAAATCTTTTATATAACATGTTATCCAACATTCAACATGTTCTCACAGCAACATGCATTTCCTGCTATTTCATGCATGCTGTGCGGTAGATGCATTGATGTAAATGTGCATTATGATTTTGCATGGTTTTATGAGACCAGTTTAATACAGCTAAATGATAAAAGCTATTTAAAAGGATGTTTCAATAATTTCTTTTCACAAACTGCTGGTTTATTTAGAATCAATAAAACCCCAAACTAAACTGCCAAAAATGCTGCAATGAGATTGGGAAGGGCTTTAAAAGCTAGCACCTATGGCCAGATATGGCGTTCTGATTTAATTGCGCCATTTTGCAGTTAGTGAATACTTGCACAGAGGATGAGGTAGTTTCCTGATTTTTTCCCAAATATCTGCACAATTATATGTTTACCAATTATTCTAGTTATAAAAACATACTATTGGAAAAGGCCAACAGGTGAAAAAATGAAATCATTTAAACATCTAGAGGTTTTAGTTTCCTTTCCTGTGTTTTTAAACTAGTGAACAATAAAAGGTCTGACTGATAAAGCAAAATGTTATAGCAGAATTATTTAATAAGAAACAGTAAAGTAAAGGGTCAAACTTTTTATTTTAGATCAGAGCTGAAAGAGTTTGTTTGTGTGGATAGAGGCAATCTTGCTTTCCAGAGAGATGGTGCTTAATTGCTCTCTGAGGACAATTAGTTAATGACCTGTTGACCACCTTTAGACTCAAGAACAACAGTAACCCCCTCGGTGCTTCTTTTAAAACTTAAACCACTTTTGCTCAAATAAATTGTAATTTAAGGGTTAAAAGCAGACAGAGCACAAAAAAATAGTTAAGTATTGTTTTGATTTATTGATATAGCTCTGAGTTAGTCAAGGTAAAGATTTTTGTTTTTGTAAGGCCCCCAAGAGCCCAGAACCTACTAACCATTGGGTCATAATTAACTGAGTGCCGCTCCCTGAGGCCTGATGTTTTCCTCTGCAGCTCAGTCAGGAAGGTCATAGTAAACATGCAAGTTGGTCCAGAGAGTTGAACTTACATCACTTGAATTACATCATGAAATTACTGTACATTCATCCCTCTGAGGTGTCACATTGTACACACAAGGACACGTAGATCAAAATGTTTCATTGCTTTTAAAATGTATTATTCCAGAATAAATAATTGACTGCCAATGCTCAGTCCAGCTCAGTTTGACAGTCTTAGCAAAGCACAGTTAGCTTGGTCTGCAGAGATAGCCCCAGCTGTTCCAGAAGCAAAAACTCAGATGTGGAAAGAGTTTGTGTTTAAATTATGGATTATGGATGAGCACTTTTGTGAAATTGTGGCAAACTAGTGAGATTCCCCCAAGAGTGACCACTTAATGGTCACTGGGAGGGGGCGGAGGTGGGGTTACACCCTGGATAGATCGCCAATCCATCACAGTGACAAGTAACACCCAGAAGGTCCATTCAGAGTTACCAGTTAACCTAAGATGCATGTTTCTGTTGAGTCAACAAGGTGCAACCTTCACAGCCTTATGAAGAAGTTTTTTCTGGTGAATACAACATAGTCTACTGATTAAGGCCAGGTTCCCTGAAAATGTAAATGTTGCAAGCATTCATTTACATAAGACAATAGCGATATCTTTTCGGTGGGTAAAGGGGTTTGTTTTGCAACAGAGGCTTTAGGTAAACTGGAAAAGATCTCTATTTTTGATAACTCATTTTAAAACTAACAAGTCAAATAGTAATAGCAGTCATCATGATAATAATGATGCCACATGATCACTGCAGTGAAGTCTGCTGTTGATGCCATGGCTGATTGCTGGTCTGAAAACTTTCTTGTGCCAGTAATTAGGGAGAAAATGTCCTTTGATCCTTAATTTATTATGGACAGAGAGCCTGAAAACGGATCGTTTTGTGCTGATATCAGACATAACACCAAAGGTATGACATGGTAGGACATGTTTCAGTCATAACTGCATTGCAAGTTTCAAGCTAATTGTCCTAGGATTGTCCCAGTATTTAAAAAAATATATGCTTTTTTGAAACTAAGATAATGAATCCCAGTGGTGATAGTGATGAACGAGACAAATTAGTCTTTCTGTCTCTCCACACTAAGTAAGGTTGAAGGCTGTAAAATCTAAGTTGATCAGATGAGCCAGTTCCTTTACCACCAGTCATGGAATCCGGTTCATATTTAGTATTTAGCTTCCAAGCTAAATATTAAATTAATATTCAAATTTACTTGCCAATAAGCGGAAGTGGACTACCAAAATAAAAACTGGACCTTGCAAACTTCTATAGTGAACATGCAGACAACTGTCTCAGTTTTGTTTTTTACCCAAGTATCCCGCAAGTACAACCCCCATGGGTGGATTAATGAAACATTTTTGTAGCTCTGCACACTTTTATTGAAAAAGAAACCATTCACACATGTACATATTCACAACTTTTGAACTGACAACAATTATTTGCTCCGGTTTTCCACCGCCTGAACCAGGTCGCGAAATACCCCAAGAAAAGACTGTTTGAACTCTTGTTCTTGAGCCAGCTGTTGTCTTCTGAGCGCAATGTCCATCTCCTTAGCGAGCCGTAGCTCCTCCATCAAACGACTCGTGTTGGCCTCGGAAACAGAGGCAGAGCATTCGTCCACCCCCCACACATGTTCTAAGACCATCCCAAAGTCTGGTGTTCTGTTGTCAGTGCAACGCTCTCTTGAAAGAAAAAAAAACTTAGCCAACAGTGCTAGCTTATCTGAACAGTAAATAACACTGCAACTACACACACTCGAGTGAGCTCGCTACAACAGTTTATCATAAGCTGCATCAACATGCTTAAGGTGCTTAAAATCAGTCATAACTCACCGTTGTCTAACATCCCAGATGCTAGCGCTAGAGACGCGGTGTAGAAGTTCGCAAGGTCCAGCTTTTATTATGGTTGTCCACTTCTTATCTGCAAATGAAATTGCATATCAGTTAAATATTTAGCTCGGAGCTAAATTATTTAATTTGTAAAATAAACATTTAACTTCAAATTAAATATTTAGCTTGCTAACTAAATTTTTAATTAGTAAATGTAACATTTAAAAATAAATGAATAACAAAGTGAAAATCTGCATTTGAAAAACAAACCCCATTTTTTTCTCCTATGACAGGCTAAATAATCAAAAATATTACTGTTAAATGTTGACTGTGTAACTTTACATCGGCACCCCATACAAAACAACTGCACAAATAAAACCTTCTCTGGATCAAAGAAGAAAATGACCAAGTCCAGCAGTCTTCAGTAAAAAGTCCAGACACTGTAGTCTTGGACAGATTTTAATCAGAGGCCTTTCAAAGGCCAGGTCCATCTCTGGGGCAGCAACATTATTGCAAAAAAAATAAATAAATTATAGAGCAACTTGTGCTGTGTTCAGTACAACATATTTTTGAATGCATCTTTCAGCATATTAAAAAGGCCTGCTGTCAAAATATAGTGGGGGATAATGTTTATTATCTTCACAGAAGAGGAAATCATTTCACTGCAGTTTGTTTGTTTGATAGTTAATGACAAAACATATCAGTGGATTTTGATGAAATTTTCAGGAAAGGTTAGAAATGGCCCAAAGAACAAATCATTCAGTTTTGGAGTGATCTGCATCACCGTCTGGATCCATTTTTTTTAAGGATTCTTCATTATTGTGAGATAGGGCTTTTTTTAACCTACTATATTGTGCATTTAATTCCACAGTAAATGGTCTGGGTGCTTGGTAAAAACTGAACTGAGGTGTTTGGTGGAGGTCTGTGCTCTTCTAGTTTTCTAGTCTTCTAGTTTCTGTGCTTTTCTAGTTTGTTTTTTTTTTTGCTTATCTATGCATTCAGTTAGTTAGTTAGTTTTCCAGTCCAATATATACGAAGATGAGTTTTTGACCCCTTTAAATTTTTGCTCATTAATTCCTTATTTTGAACTCTATAAATTCCTAATATTCAATACTCTTTATATAAATAATATCCTAGAGTGTCTAATGAAGAAATCTTTAGGAACGTCAAAAGTTAAAGCAATAAATCCATAATTTTATTTTCATCTTTATTTTCATTTTTTAGCCTCTTTCATGCAGTTTATCACAGCATTATGACATTATTCTTATAACATTGTAAGAATACACATAATCCACCTGTGAATGGCAGTCTGTGAAGTCACACACAGTTTGTATGAAAGGGTAGAAAGCACCTTTTATTATCTACAATTCAAATTTTAAAAACATTGTGTTCTGACATTTTTATTGGTCATGGTTCTAAAAAAAAAAAAAATAGATATACATATAAAAACAAACATGTGCTACAAATTCACAGTTATTTAAAAAAGAAAACAACCCCCGAAACATTCTCAATGACAGAAGATGCTGTTGTAATTAACATACATTCATAAATTCAGTGATTTTTTATCCACTTTAATTCACATTTGATTCTCTGATGAATAATTTGTACATCATTATATTTTAAGTGTTCAAGATGAGAGATTTTTTATCATTTGTAAGCAGAAGTAATAGGCTTCTTTGATGCATGTGCAATTAAAAACAAAAAGTTCTGTTTCCAGGACAAGATTGTCTCTACAAACACGTGACATCACAACACTTCAACGCAACACATTGTTGTGTTTCTTGCACTTGCACAATCTGGAAAAACTGTTACGAATTTGAGTTAAATTAAGACCATATATGATGGGGTTAAAAAGAGGAGGAATTATCAGGAACTGAACAGCCATGAAGTTCTTTAAACTCCATGGAACAGAGGCATATCCATATCTGGCATACATGACATCAAAAAGTAAAGCAATGGTGACAGTAACCAAACTAAATAAATGCGGCAAGCATGTCTGCAGAAACTTCTTCATCCGATCTGGATGCTTCAGAGAAAGTTTGACCAACTGCACATAGGAACACATTATAAAAAGAGCATGGCCAAAATACAAAAGTATAACACAATATCCAATTATATTATTAGATAATGTTGAATAACATGAGAGCTGAAGGACTGACCAGTTGTCACAGTATAGTTTCTCTATGTGGAAGCCACATAATATCAGTCTAGAGGTCATAATCACCACAACAGCCTGACAGAACATCGGCACAAGCCTGGAGAAAATCACCAATAAAGCAACCTTTTGTTTTGTCATGATGGAATGATACTCCAGAGGGCGACATATGGCTAGATATCTATCATAGGCCATCACAGCCAGAATAGAGAAATCAGTAGTTGCATATGAGTAAACAAAAAATACCTGCAAAAGGCAACCAGAGTAAGAGATGACATGAGAGTTGGACAACAGATCAAAAAGGAATTTAGGGTGAAAGGCTGCTGTTCCATAAAGACTGTTAAAGCACAGATTACATAAGAAGATGTACATGGGTTTATGAAGTTTCTCTTCCAATATGATTGTCAGAATGAGAGCCACATTCACAAGCAGGATCACACTGTAACAACACAGGCTTAAAGAGAAAAGAGTGACTCTGTACTTTGTCGTCATATCCTTCAGTCCTGACAAGGTGAATAAATGAGACATGGTATCATTGATCATCATTTATCAGTCTCTAAAAAAAATCCTCTGAGCAGGCGTCTGTACCAGCCTTTGCTTCTGTTCCATGTGTGGGAAGGGGAACTGAAAAGCTGAAATGTGCTAAATAAGACAATAATCTTCTAGCAAACAGTGCGGCAGCTTTTAATCCTTGTCTGTGGTTATGGCATCACCAATCACTGTTCAGTATATCTCCAGAGCCTAATTATCCAAACCGAATTATAAAAATTGTATCCTGTCAAAATATGACAAATATCGAGATTTCCTTAAACAATGGTGCAGCCATGATGTCAATGTTAGGAAGCAACAAATGATGGTTATATGAAACTTTTGCCAAATTTACAAAGTTGAATTTGCATGTTCCATCCCATTAAAACAATACTATTAGAAAAAAGAATAGTTCTATAATAGTGCTATGCAAGTCAGCAGCTTGTTGGAGTATACAGTACAGACCAAATGTTTGGACACACTCATTCTCTTTGAATGAGAAGGTGTGTCCAAACTTTTGGTGTGTACTGTAACTCTGTAAAATAAATAGAAGTTTTTAGTATACATTGCCCCTTTTAAATATTTTTATTCTTGTTTCTGGTATGCTGTGCTGATTGAAGGATTTTTGCTTGATTTGTTGCCACTTGTCGTGATGTGTAACCATAGCAACAGCAGACTTGTTTACAAGAAAGAACAGCTAATGAGCAATTCTAATCCTCAAAAAATAATACTAAAATTGAGACACCAGGAAAAGAAGATGTAGATGTGAGCTGCACAGTGGTGTAGTTGATAGCACTGTTGCCTTGCAGTGAGAATGTCCTGGGTTTGAAACCGGGCTGATTGGCAACTTTAAAATTGTACCCAGACATGTGTGTGTGTGTTGAGTAAACACACAATGATCTGGAATTGCTCCGTCTGAAAGTGTCTGAAAAAGGGAGAGCCATCTGGTATAACATTTTAAGGTGAGTGGAGGACGCGCCAACAAGTGTCTGCCTATCATGATTTGTCTTTAGCCAATCACAGTAAATAAAGCTCATGCAAATTCAGTTGGGAGAAAAGCACACACATCATTACCACCAAGAAATGAATATCACATCATTACCATCAAGAAATATGCACATTTTGCTAATTTTTCAATGAAGAAAACGTCTCTAGTTCTGCTAAAACAGATTCAATAGCTGCTTTTATGTGTATATCCACTGGCGCAGCCATGTTTGTTTTTCTTTGCCTGCCTGGGCACTTGCTGCCAATCATACCTGAACACCCGTCGCAAAGCACAATGCTAACACATGGTTGGTCCGAACATTTTTTGACCAAGGAAGACAACTTAGTCCGAGCAGTTCAAGATGGATTTTCGTGAGTTTAGAAAACTCCAAATCTCGCAAGAATCCATCTTGCAGAGCAAGGTTCCAGCTACACCATCCTCCAATGCATCCTCCAGCCAAACACAAAGCCCGGAGTTCCCATACTTCAACCACCTGCCATGAGTGAGCTGCTATTAAAGACTTTTCCACACTTTTCCTTGCTAGTCACATTTTGGGAAATCCTCTGTAGGAAGCAATTAAGGTCAAAAATTGCCACATACCACATTCCAACCGCTCGACCTATAGACTCCACAGTACCAGCTTTGCTGTGCCGGACTATTCCCTGTATTAGACAACCCACAATGGTGCACACTGCTCTGCCAGCTATTGACTGGTAGATATAAACAAAATGCCAATGTCATGCCCACCAGAATAAATATTTTATTATATTTTACTTCAAACATAATTTCTAAAGAAAATGTTGTATTTTCATTCTACACCCGTCTAAACACCCTGTTGAGGCATTATTTTGTTAGAAATATTGCTTTTTATGAAAATATTTTATATTGCACCTTTAAGGGAACTTAAAGGAAAAAGCTTGAGAGCAAGCTCCAGCAAAACAATGTAAGAGATGTGTGGTCAGAGAGGAAGAAGATCACAGGCTTTAAAGTGTTTTCTGAATGTAACACTTTCAACACGATCAAAAATATATGGCTGTACATCCAAAACTTGTCTTCTTTACTTCATCTCCTGAGTCATTGATTTCTCATTCAGTAACAGACAAACCCCTAGAAAAGACATATTCCTGATCTGATTGCATTGTCTGCAATGATTTACATAGCTTTGTTTACATTCCTATTCCTGCATTTTGTCACTTCCAGTTTTGCCAAAAAACGTCTGAATTATGCAGCAATGTTCTGTAAATATGCTCTACTTAATTGTCAGAATTCTGCATAGTCAGATTTATGTAGGAAACTGTGCTGTAATATTTATTGAGATAAAGTAGTAAAATCACACATAAAAATCACATGTCAGATACACTTTAAGACTTGTGCAAATCCACTGTGTGGAATTCTGCACCATCTCTTCAAACTTAGCTTCACCCAAGAGAAAGTGACTGTTCCTCCTGCTCTTTGTCTAAAAACTCCAACAGCCTTACCGCTGTTGAAAACTTGATGCAGTTGGTCAACGCTATTACAAAAAAGGTTGCGGGTTCAACACCAGGCTGGGGCCTTTCAGAGTTGTGTTTGTATGATCCCCATGTACATTTGTGAAGCAACGCAGCATTTTTTATCATGTTTATTATTATTATTATTTTAAATTCCACATATTTGTTATCTAAAGAGAATGTTTATCTTATTCAGAGAGTATTTCACATCAGAGGCCTCACCACGGCGTGTAGAGGGACTTCATGGAGAACAACAGTCCCTCAGCATAACATTTAAATTAATGTCCTGGGTATTCAGTAGTGTGATGGACTAATGACCCTATGGTTTCATCACCATGTTTACATGTTTCTCTGTGACATCACAACCTGACATTTTCTATCCTTTTACATCAATTACATGCCACTCTTCCATGGACAGACTGAATGCATGAGAAAATCTAACTGGTTATATAATATATAAATAAAATAGCAGCTATTCTAAATACTCAAGTTTAACCTGTCTGTTCTGTGGGAAATGATTATGCAGAGAAGGAATTACCTTGTTTGTCATCATCAAACCCTTTGACATTGTCAAAGAAAAACATCAAAGTGTTTGGGTGAACACAGAAGAGCCATGCAACCTCAGGCTAATTCAATCTGATCCCAGTGACAATGTAGAAACACTAAAATAATGTGTCATCTAAAAAAAACTTATAAACATTTAAATTAAACTGACCAAATTAGACTTCATGTTACCCAAAAACCTTAAATTTGATGCTTCTGCATTTTTTTTTTACTAAATTTGACCACCAGAGGTCAGAACCAGACTGAAAAGGTTTCAGCTCAACTCTGTAAGTAAACAGAAGCAATTCTTCCATATTTACATTTACATATCTGATCATTTTCCTCATGATTTTATGGCAATGCTTTGACTGACATGTTTAGAGAGCATAACATTATTTTTACAGGGTGAAGCAGACATCTTTTTATTCTACTCTATTTAATCCTCAACCTTTGAGTCGATCTGGTCTGTTTAAAAAAAACTTGATGATTTTTTCACGAGTCTGATCTTATATAAAACAAACAAACTACAGTTTGAATTACTGTAATGTTATTTTTGGAAGGTTTGTGTCAGTCAGGAATTCATGTTGCACCAAACTGCATCTGCCACCAGAGGTTAGTCTCACACCAGTGTAAAGATATTTGAACTCCTCATGCTCCTCATGATGAACCTCTGCAACAGCATGTGGTGCCGATGCACTTTGTACAGCAGATCATCAGTCCTGAACGCAACATAGAACTGGATTTAATGGCAGTTAGAAATAGCTCACATTGAGGTCACAAAATCCTCAGAATACATTTAAATTAATTATACCGGTATTTGTAGACCTGATGTTCTGCATCTAAAAGCAGTGTTCATTGTTCATTTGTGATATAAAAATGAAAAAAATTAAATTTTCCACTTTCCAGGACTTGGGAATCTTCATCTGAACTGTGCAGCAGTTTGAGGTTTTTATGTTGAAAACAACTAATAGATAAGACTCGTTAGTTTAAACCAAAATGATAAGCTGGTGCACAAACTTATCATGTATTTAACCGTAAACACCTAACGTGTTCACAAAGCATTCATGTCAGTCTGTTCACTCTGGTTTCAAACAAACACGACTACGTACATGTATGACAAAAAAATTCCACACATGACAAACTTTAGCACTTTTATTCAAACTGTACACATACAATGGGTGTATCTCATTTTCAAAAATACAAGTAAAAAAGACAAAATAAATGAGTATCCCCCATAAATACAATATGCTTTTCAAAAAGTCTGTTTACCGACTGCTTTGCATATGTTCTGGTACCAAACACCAGTTTTCCTTCTGAAAACAGAACAACACAAACATGTCAGTGTGGTTTTATTGACACTGGCAGATCTTAGCTGCCTGAAGAGGGTTACAGAATCACCGTAAAACTGCAACGACAAGATGTAGAAAAGTTTTCGCCTGCTTTCCAGCTCTGTCCTTTGAGCAGAATGTAACAAGAGCTTGAGGTATGTAGTACATCCATCTAGGAAACATGACACGGGATTATTTACAGACTGCTTGAAAACTTGGTATAAAAAAGATTTTTTGTATTAGTATATGTGGGTTTAAGGCAGTTTCACACATTCACATAATAACAATGACGACGTTGTAAAAGGTCGTAATGTTGCGAGCTGTTCCTCAATGCTGCAGAGTACGTCTATTCATTATTTAAGTGAAGCATGCGAGAAAATGTGCTATATGACAAGAAACAGAAGGTCCTGGCAGTCATATGCAGCTGACTCAGCCTCTCATTTCATTGTTTAGTCTAAGGAGTGAAGTCACTCATTTTAAACAGACACCAAACTGCAAGGAAGAAGTTGAATCTGAAAGTTGTTCCAAGATGACCACAGAAAGTAAATCACACTCTTACTTAAATGTAACATTTCCTTACTAACTTTCGTAACACTTGATCCATCTACACTACGTTGTCTGTGATCTTTGACCTGTTGACTTTTCTGAAAACCTGATCATAAAGTAACAACAATTTTTTTTTAAAAATAATCCAGACGCAGGGAAAACAAATGCAGTTTCCTTGTTAGGTTTCAATAATGTAACCTGGATACTAAAACAACAAATCAATAAAAAAGAACTAAAATGTTCAGTCTGCATGTAAAGACACATAACACTTCATATGACGTTAAAAAAGGAAGGCAAACTGGGCCGAATACCGGTGTGAACTTGTACAGTTAACTTTAACAAGGATAAAATAACATCAGAGCTCCAAAACAACCACTTGCAGTCCCACAGATTCAATCTGGATCTCTGAAATGGTGCTTTTAGTGTCTTAAAAGCTGTACCGTAATCCAACTGTAAGGGGACCACACACAGAGACTAACAATGAGCTGTTGTGGCTTCAGGTTGTGCATGAATGTGTGTGTGGTCTTCTTTTTTTACACTTAGAATAACCGTGCAAACCAGCACATAACTTCATTCATCTTCGGAGTGAACATTCAGAACAGGAATAAGTATTCATCAGTCTGGAACATTAAAAAAAAAAGTAAAGAAATAAGAAACTGCTTTCTGAGCAGCCACTTGGCACGTCGAGATGGTGTGATGAATTAGTCCATCTTTTAAAAACAGATTGTACTCTGCAAATTCTAAAATGTTTAAAGCTTTCCAGTCTCCAACTAAAAGCAGAGTCCTTAGTGTTCAGCCAGTGTTCCCAGCCTGAGGATGTGGCTGCTGCGGGGAATCAACCTTTGACCTTTTTTGCTGCAGTTAAGACACAGCGCTTGACACATCAGGAGTTTTTTTTTTTTTCAGTTAGTCCCCGAAACTCAAACGTGGACAGGGAATACATTCAAACTGTAATATAAGAATATATAAATGTGTATTATATGGATATTGTCTGAGCATGGCCATTATGTTCCAGGAGTGTTTCTGTTGATAACAAAACAGGGAAAAAGGGAAAAACTCTGGAAGTTCATCCAACCTGGAAACACACTAATTCAATTAAAAATTACAACCATCAGTGTTGAAATGAAGGCTGTTTAACCTAATTTTCACTGCGTTGTATCAAAAATTCTGCAGCTTTGTGCTCCCAAAGTTCACACAGTTGTCTCCCCATGGTTACCGTTGCTAAGACGCTTGTAGAAACTCCGCCAGGACTGCAGGGTTTTCCCGGACCACACCCAGAACCCTGAAGTTATACCAACTATCATGGTCATCAGGTATTTGATCATGAACACGGTGAAGTCCGGGGTCATGGGAGCGAAATTGTGGACTGGACATGGAACGGCAAAGCGCTTGCAGGTCTGCATGTGCCAGGTGCGCTCCCAGTGCTCCCTGAAGGCCTGTTCATAGAAGTAACAGGCGATCACTATGGTGGCCGGTACCGTATAGAGCACACTGAACACGCCAATCCGCACCATCAGCTTCTCCAACTTCTCTGTCTTAGTGCCATCGTGCTTCATAATGGTGCGGATCCGGAACAGGGACACGAAGCCAGCCAGGAGGAAGGACGTGCCAATAAACAGGTAGACAAAAAGTGGGGCCAGGACGAAGCCGCGGAGGGCGTCCACATTGAAGATCCCAACAAAGCACACTCCAGTCAGGACATCTCCATCCACCTGGCCCATGGCAAGGATGGTGATGGTTTTGATAGCCGGGACAGCCCACGCTGCCAGGTGGAAATACTGTGAGTTGGCTTCTATCGCCTCGTGACCCCATTTCATTCCAGCAGAGAGGAACCAAGTCAAGGACAGAATCACCCACCAGATGGAGCTGGCCATACCAAAGAAGTAAAGCACCATGAAGAGAATTGTGCAGCCCTCCTTTTTGGTCCCTTGGGCCACAGTCCTGTAGCCGTCCGCCTTAAATTTATCCACACAAACTACTTTGTCCTCCAGGAAAAAACCAGCAGCATAGGCCAGAGCCACCATGAAATAACAGCCAGACAGGAAGATGATGGGCCGCTCGGGGTACCTGAACCGCCTCATGTCCACCAGGTATGTGAGTACTGTGAACAAGGTGCTCACACAGCACAGGATGGACCAGATCCCAACCCACAGTCTGCCAAATTTTACTTCATCATCCCTGAAATACATGATCCCGCTTGGCTTAGTGGGTTCACACGGGGCCCCGCAGTCTTTGACCCCCATGAATCTGTAGCCCAAGTAAGGGGGCACCTCCAGCTGCAGAGGGCATGAGAACTGGTGGTACAGATTGTGTTGAGGTGGACGATGAGGGTTCGGTTTGGCACCCATAGGTGGAAGGGTCACAGGCTCGGGTGGATATGGAGACGCAGAGGCCGGGCTGTTGGGTTCGGATGTGTTCTGACCTACGCAGATCTCACCGCCTCCGTGCACGGGGAAAGCCTCGCACCGGAGCCGCTCGGGCCACTGGAAGCCAAATTTATTCATCAGGGCTTCACATCCCTGCCGAGCACGTTCACACAGCGACCGACAAGGGGGGATCGCCTGTTCCAGCACGGTACAAACCGGGGCATACATGGAGCAGAGAAAGAACTTTAGATCCGCTGAACACTGGACTTTAACCAGCGGGTAGAACTGGTGAACCTCAAGCCCGGCATCCTCCTGGTTCGTGTGGCCCAGAAGGTTCGGCATGATGGTCTGGTTGTAGGCGATGTCCGTGCAAAGCGGGATGGAGATGGGTTGGCAAAAGCCGTGCTCCGGAACGGATATTCCACTTTCACTGTTGTAATGTTGAGCAGAAGTGAGTGAGAAAACCAGCCCCCATAACAGCCACATGAACCGCAGCAACACGGAGCCAGTGGTGAACCTGGCCGCCGCCATAGTTGAAGAGGAGGGGGGAGGGAAAGAAAAACTTTGATCCAAGTGGGGAGACTTAAAACGAGCGAAAAACTGCAGAAAAGCTTCAAAAATGGCCCCAATTCCTAACTTGCAGTCCAAGTAATGTGAGCAGAAACGCCCTGAATCGACTTTTCTTTAGTATTTCACGAAGATAAATCCATGAAAAACGTTCGTCGTGTCATGACTTCTTAATGTTCTTTGTAAGTGACTCCAAGCAGTCCACTCTCACTCCCAGTCTTTGGAAAACACTCCAGCTGCTGTTTTCTCTACACTAATCAAAATCTAAACGCTTCCGATGTCGTCTACACGTCTGAATCACCGAAACAACCCACAGAAAAAGTACAAACGGGTTTTACTTCCAGCAGTTTAAGCTAAACTTCACGCCGAGTGTCAGCTCACATGCTGGGCGGTTTGAAGTCCGGAGGCTCCGCTCTTCTCTCTCCGTGCGCATTCCGCCGGTTTCAAGGTACCCATTCCATTCACTCTACCCCCTCCCACAGGACAGAGCGTGGGGATCCTTGAAACCGACACCTAGTCTCAGCCAATCAGTGCGTTTGTTTTCCTACAGGACTCGTTCTTGATTGGTCTTTATTTCCCCACCGCAGAAAAAATATGTTGCAGTAATTACATTACACCAGAGATCTGACCACAACAATCGATTTTTTTCGGTAGGTTTGAGCTATATGTTCGTTTGTATGAAGTACTTACATGGGTTTTTTATTATAACATCAGCTCTTTTAATGCATTTGTTGAAACAAAAAAAGTACATTAAACAGAGTAGCACTTGGGTTAAGTTTGAAAGCAACATTCTTGAAAATATTTTAATGACTGTTTCAAAGCCCTACACATTCTAAACAATGAAAAAAGTAAAGTCCAAACATCCACTTATGTTAAATAATTTCAACTAGAATTGTGCAAAGGTCTTCACATAGGTCTTCCAGTGAGTCATATAAAGGTATTTGATCTAATTATTACATAAAACTTAAGACAATGTACCAGTATCTTAAAAACAATTCCATATTTTGTGTTGTGCTTACAAAATTATCAATAAGTATTATAATAACACTTAAGATAACAGTTTGAATGTCTTTTTTTAAAACAAGGTGATTCCCAAGGAGCTGTTAAAGCACTCTGCCAGGGCTTTGCAGGATTTATATATATACATATATATATATATATATATATATATTTTTTTTTTTTTCACATTGAGGACATCCAGTTTAAATACTGTGATGTTCAGATCTTCAGGCCTGCCTAAATCCTAAATCATTCAGCTTCTCAAGTTCTGTAAGAATCCCTTTGTTGCTTCTTTTTTCATTTTTTGGCTGTCATTTCTCTTTTTTTACCTTTAGCATTTCTTTCAGATATTTCTTTCAGCAGTTTTGCAAATGTTTCTTTTATGTGTAGACAAATTGCTTGTTCATCACTTGAGTTTGGGTGCTTCTAGGTTTGAATGATTCATAAGGTGGCATAAGATGAAAAGAACTGGACTGAGAATGAGTAAAATAGCACAAAGTGCCCAAAGAAAGACTTTGAAAGACCTGGGGAAAGCCTAAAGAACTTCTTCTCAAGACCAAATTCTGGCACTATATACAGAGAAATTACGGATTTAAGATTTTTGTACAGTAGCCTACTTCAGTTTTTTTATTTTCAATTTTAACAAACCTCCGCTCCATAATCACATCTCATCTGCAGATTTCTGCTTCTTGAGCGACCACTGAACCACTGAAATGTGCTCCTGTGTAGCTGAAATTTCTCCAACTCCTCAGGTCATTACACAGAGCGTTCCACTGTGTGTAGAACATGTAAACACAGCAGTACAGTGAGCAAACCATGAAAAAATAAAAGAAACCCAAACAGGTTACAGCATCTTAAATGGTAAACATGGACAAGTACTTAATGTGGTTGAGAGTTTTAAGTGTTTCACTGCAAATGATCAAACGTGCCTCCTTGACCATTTTACCAGTGTGGGAATTGAGAACAACAACAGCTAAAGCAGCTGTAATTTAGAGTGGCAGCGTGATCAATCAGACCAAACGCACCCCAGTGTGGGAGGGGTGGATGGTGCTGCTTGGTGGCCTTTCAGCATTTGGTGTGTTTCTGCCTTGAGTAGGATAAAAAGAGGGTGGGGGTGGGCTGCCATGGGGGAAGGGACAGGAAGAAGAGAAAAGGTCAAAGAGGGCAGGGGGAGAAGGAAAAGAAGTAGGAGGAGAGGTTCAACCAAAAGGAGAAGTCAGAAGGGATTTCTGCTGTGATGTGGCAAAGAATAGAACTCACAATATGATACTCCTCAAAACGTTGTAAGAAACAAGTAAATTCTGGAAGAAAGTTGACTACATTTTAATAAGAACAGCAGATTTTGTTAATTCTACAATACATTGACTGTTTTTTTTCAGCAACGTAACAGTTTTAATGCCTGAAATCCTAATACACTATAAACTTTATACTAAATCTCCTGAAATACACAAGGTGTCCAAAAAACCTAGAACACATGTAGTATCAGATGTCTCTAGCTTTTTATGTATTTGGCACAGTATGCCAGTAAATGTGTGCCAAACCAGGGTAGTATAGTGTGTTTTCACTTACAAATCAAACTAGACGTCTGCCATATTGGAGATTTAAGGGCTGCTAAAACATGAGAGTTCAAGCCACTAGCTGAAGCACATGGATGCATGTAGTTAAGATGGTAAACTACTGCCAAGTTTGCAGTTACTAAAAAATATCTGATTGCAAAAAAAAAAAACAGAAAATCTTATTGCAGGAGAACAAGGAGAACACTAGAAGTTTTGATAAGAAGGGAAATGTCTGTTGCTTGACAAACTACATAAAAAAGGTAAAGAACAGTATGCTCTTATTGTCCCACATAGTCCCAAAGTAAATTTTTATCAAATCCACACATTAATTAAAAATAAGTTCAAACTTGCTTGAGAGAAAATCACAGTTTATACAGGAGCCAAATGTTTTTGGTTTAGAACCACAGGATGTTAAATGATGGCAGCTGGATTTTACAACAACTGATGATCATTTAAATCTGTCCTGGGGAGAATATGCTTGAGTTTGATGGTAATTACATTACATCAGCCTGACAAAGATATTTATGCAGTGAATGACATTTTACAACACATATAAATACACAAGCGTAAATGCAGACTTTTAGCAAAAATGCATTCGTTGCAGCAGTGTTGTGTTTTAAACAGGCCCTTCCTCTTCCTCACTGTCTGTGGTGTAGAATCCAGCAGTTAGTTGCTACGCGGGTCAAACGGGACACATTTCATCATGTGGAGCTGTAGCTGTTTGTTTGCACATGTTTGTGGACAGTGTCTGCAGTGGTCAAGCAGCTGTGTGCAGTTCAGCAGGCTTCCAGACAGTCACTGTTTGTGCTGCTGTCTGCTGTAAATGGTGAAAAAAAAACTGAGGTTACACAAACAAGTAAATTTACAGCAGAGTAAGACGAGATGTACACAGTCAAAACGATTTTGATGGTTTGGACCAGACTTGATCCATTCATGTGTTACAGCTGCCTGAAGTATTTGAGCTACTGTGTGAAACCAAGTGCTGAACAACTGTATAAATGTTGAGCTAAAGTGGAAAAACAACTTTAAGTTTGGTTTGGGGAGATTTTTCAGCTTAGGACATGTTGGCTGACCAAGTTGGTCTAACCAGGATGTCAAATCCTTCTGACGAAAACATTCATCATCACATTTTGTGTTGGAAAACTGGATTTCACAGTCAAATTATTTCCAAAAAATAACCAGTAAAGTTGTAAATTCTGCTTAAGACTTATAATTTAATCTCAATTTTAAAATATGCATCATTGCAAATTGTAAATTCTTATTTTCAAATAATGTAAAAAATACCCTGAGTGTTGTGTTCAAGGGGTTCATTACTTAACTCGTAATGTCTGTTTTGTTCTCTCATATAATTAAGTGAAAGGCCTGATAGTCAGTTACAGATGTGTGATTATGGAACTGCTGAGGACGTTTAACACACGTCGAGCTCCTTTTGAAGATAGAAATCAGGATTTTAAATATTTTGGTTTGAAGAATCTGCTGAAATGCTGAAGGTTTCTCATAGGAATCGACCTTAAAAATTTAGCAGGTTTATTTTTTGCACAAAAACTGATGAAAACTGTTATAATAAACTATTTTTGTGGTAAAAACACATTTTATCAAGGACACCATATAAAATTAAGTCATTTTCATCACCAGTATCAAGTCACACTTCGAGGATGCAGGAAGGTGCATCAGTCAGAGCACAACCTGAGCTTTGCCACACAGCAGGCATTACATAAGATCTTATTTTCCTTGAGAAATGTTATTTTTGACACACTTCAATCAGTTCCAGCACAAAGTATTATAAACCTCCAGAAGTGAACATGTTGTGACAACATCTGAAGCTTAAAATGCAGCATTACACTTTTTATAAGCTTGTATTGCTAATACTAGCTAGCTGGGTCACTGAGGTGTAAATCCAACTGGTTTTCTGACTTGCAACTAGAACAAAGTTTATCCGTGTGTGATGTCATTCCCAAATTAAGACTTTGAGGTATCAGTTTCACTTTCACAGCCAATATAAAGTTTGGTTGGGTTATTTTCAATTGTTGCAGTAAGTCGGGTCTATCAGAACAGATGTCGCTTTTTCCACAGATGACTTTCAGCAAATCTGTAGACAGAAACACGACTCCAGGTCAATTAAAATGTTGTTAAATTACTTCCTAACATCTTAACTTGTAACTGTTGGAACAGCTTCTGTTGCCTTTGAAACACTCAGAGTGCAAATTCTAAAAAGTCTTGCTGTGAAGATAACCTTACACCACACTGAGTATGGTAACAACAATGGCGCAAACAGAAATAGATCACCTAGGTAATGCGTATAGTGTGTATATGTGCATGCCAGAAGTATATGTGGAACATGCTGTTGAGTGGTGGGGGAAGGGGAGATTCCCTGTAAGAAGTCAGCAGAGACGGAGAGAAAGAGGAATGTGGGCAGCTGGTTTGTGTCTGTCATTGCAACACAGAGAGCCTACAGTCCTAGACTGCACACACACACACAGAGTGATGAAAGAACGGTTTATTTGGACCATCAGAGTGTGTGTTTGGTCCGGAGGACAGGCAACGAGAACCCCACTGGCTGACATCTCACTTAAACACCACCTTTGCAGCAAAATCCAAACTTTACATTACAAGCAACATGTTGGATGCAATGGGAATTATATATAAATTAGATTGATGTTGGAGTAGTAACAACTTGATAAACTCAAAATATTCAACTTTATGGGAAGTTGGATGGCAAATCTTGTATCCCATATCATGCAAAGTTCATAATTTTAATTTAGAGATCTGTCAAAATATGTTAATATGTTCAGAGAGTTGATTTTTTTTTACTATATATTTTGCTGCTACAACTCCTGAAATTATAAAATTAATTTCAGCTATTTCCTGTGTATCTTGTAACACTATAACATTCTATATTAGGTGACCTGATTTAGCCATTAGCCAAACAATTATAATAGACTAATGGCATCAATCAGTGTACATGAAAAATGTACCTATAGAGGAATATTCAATTATACAAAATTCAAGTTTTTAAGAATTCAGTTATGTCAGTCATGTTTGTCCAATATTTTAATCCCAATGGCAAATGTCTTAATCCTGTTTTTCTTGAACATGAATGTTCTGTTTACCAAAGCAAAAAGAGACTAAAATATTTAGATACATTATTTGGCTTTGTTGATTGATTTTTTTAAAGGTTTTAGTATTGCAATTGTTTGGTTGTGGTTTGAAATAATAGACAAACATTTTGACACAAGTTGGAGTTAGTTCGTGGAAGGTTTGTGCAATTCACTCCGCAGCAGCTTTAAGGGATTTATACAGTGTTCCAACCAATATTTATCTAAACATTATGATTAAAACCACAGTTGTGATTTTTATGGTAATGCTCTGCAAACATTAGGGAACATTTGGAGTTCCCTCAGCGAGTAGCACAGACACTAATGTTTATACAATAATCAGCTGTAATCTGATTTTTGGATGTTCAAACTTTTCGTTCTTGGCAGACACTGGAACATGTTTAACCATGTTGCCAGAGTGGCTGAAAATATCAGCTCAGAAGTGGTGAGTTAATGTTGTAGTAGGAACACACAGTGTTTGAGTGGTATGGTATGTTATGTTGACATGAGGCACAAAGCGATCTGGTAGCTGGAGCACATAACTCAGGTATTTACTGTCAGATGATGACTAAAAGAGAAGGAGCCTTCAGGTCTGAGAGAAGACTCTGACTGAGGCTCCAGCTCAGAGCTCTGATACTGATACAATCTGCCAAATGGCAGCGAGGTAAACAGTTTGTGCACTGGGTGGCATAGATCATTACGGGCCTTCAACACTAGCAACATGTGCAGCAGACGGCTCTCTGTCAGTGGGCTTGTCCACTCTTCTTACTGATCCCTGGAAAGTCTAGTGATTCATACAGAACGCTGCCAAACTCCAGCTGGAATCCGTCACTTGTTCCTGACAGCACATCTCTAAGGTTTGTTCTGAAGTATCAGACCATGTCTAAAATATTCCTGCAGTCTGAAAGCACCTTACATGAACAGCCAAACAAAGCAGCAGCTGACCCTCTCAGCAGGGATGTGGTGCCTCCCGCTGCTTCCTGTGGTCCACCCTCATCTCTTTAGTCTTGTTGATCTTAAGGTGGGGGGATTGTTTTCATTACACCCACTAACTGGGTCTTCAACAGCAATCCCAGACCATAATGCTCACCATCAGGGAGGTGGGTTTCAGTTCTCACCACTCACTGCCTTTCTGTCAGGAAGTCAACAGCCCAAATGTAGACAGAGGTGTCAAGCAGGACCGTTCATGCACAGCCATCATGTGACTCTCCATAAATCTGTCAGTAGAAGAAGAATCCTAGAGAGTGGGAATGGCATGTCACACAATGTTCAACTGGTTTATCTAGTTTAAGTTACATAAAGGAGATATGATCTGTATCCCCAAAGGTGAAGAAAGAGAAACTCACCTAGCAGCAAAACAATGTGTTCAGTTTGAGTACTGGCCCTAAAGAAACTGCAAGCTGCCTCAGCACGCACATTCTCTAAACCCCTGATACAATCTCACAGTTCATCTTTCTGCTTGTGGAATGCAAAACCCAGACAGGATGGAGCTGAATCCTCATGGGAGGTGAAAGATTCTTAGATTTCAGATGATAAGACCTCCATAGAAAGTTTGTGCAATGCTAATATTGCTATGTAACATCCTCGTCTGGAGTTTTCCATCGAAAGTTGTGTTATGAAAGTAAATAAAGTGATATGGTTTATGAAGAATGAGTTTTAGTGGAAAGTAGTTAATGTTCAGTTTATTTTTCATGTCTAGAAATTGAGTTAGGTAGAACGATGATCACATTCGTGACCTCATTATATAGAATTGCATCATACAAAAGCAGAAAACTCCCTAAACATTAAAATCAGAGAGAAAATTCACAAAAAAACACAAAAAAAATCAGACTGCAAAGGAACCATGTCACAGAAAAACTTCAAGCTATTGAGTTAAATAGCAGTGAATCTTTTATTGACACAATAGTTTGGCTCTTTTACCTCCCCCCCTCCCCCACAGCACACACAAAAGTTTTTTTTAGGTGACATGCTAATTGATGCAGAGTAATGGAGGAGGTGAACTCACAATGGCTTCCCCGCCAAGCTTCATTTAGTCATTTTGTTGCTTGCATGGCGTGTATTTCCTAAAATTCATAGGTGTGTTTTGTTTCTCAGTTTTAACTGAGAATGTTTAAATAAAAAAAAAGCAGAACGGAAACATAAAAAGGAGAAATTTAAAGGAGCAGAAAGTGAAAGAAGACATGGGATTAAGAAGAAGTTGACCCGTGAGTTCGAGGTTCCCAACACCCGACTGTGGTCGTAACCTTGCACTGCAGGACACACACACTCACACACACTCAGCAGTGTGATCATCCCTCTGTGGGAGTTTGACCTGAGCCAGATGGCCACCACTCTCTGCTTTTATTACTCTTTTTTTCTGCCATGTTATCTCACTAAACTAGCACTTTTCACACCTACAAAAACGGAGCTGCTTGAATACGCTTTCCGTGTTGATTGCATTTCTCGAGTCTTGCATTGTAGTGTGAACGAGATAAACAATACCAAATCAATGATCTATCAATAACGTGCTTGTTTTGAAGGACTGGTGGTACATAAATTTAAAATGACAACTGCAAACAGTTTGATTTAATGTCAGCTCAGATTTCTTGAAAGAAGAAAGACAATTTACTGAACAGCTCTTTATTTATGTTTCTTTTTTCAGAAACGGTAAAAAGCTAAAAAATCTTATAAATTCAAACAGACAAACAAAATTATATTGTTGTTTTGTAATAAAACTTTCAAGTGCATCATGATTTAAACATAAATTCTTTCATTAATAACAGAAGAATGCAAGTTAAGGAATTATTAGTTTGCAAAAAATGAGCAAAAAGATCAAAACATTTCTTATGACAAGCTGATATGGTGATAATCTTTTCAAATACATACATATATTTGATATAAAATCAGGAATTACTACAGTAAGAAATAAATGAACAGCTGAGTGAGTTTGTTTTCTGTCCATCACAACAAATTCCCCTTAACCTCGAACCCTGCAAGCACTGAGTAGAGTCTGCTGAGATTCTGAGGAGACCTTCTAAGAATCTAAGGGTTTTGATCTTGATGTTGCTAAGCAACATCATCAAAAGAGCTGTGACATCATCCCTGACGGAGTTAATGAAGTGAAAGAACAGCATTCAGAGCGGCACCTTGCTTGTGGGTGGAGTCTGAGTCGCCTCTGTTGCTCCGGATAGATCTGAAGCAACTTTTAAAAATGCAGACACAGACGTAAACACAAACAACACAAAGAGAGTCATAATTACATTCACAGTGTGCCTTCCTGTGTCCATGCACTGAATACATAAAGAGCAGACATATTAATTATTTTATCACTTCACTTTTAGAAAAAACAACATTAAAACAGATGTTTTTCTCTGTCGGTGCTTTAGTGTAAATCCTTATTAACTTTACTAAGCTGGATTTTCTACTTTTAGAGTTAAAATCTGACTTGTTTTGATGTTACAATTGAAGAATAAATAGAAGGATTATGGTAATTATGGCTGATAGGTTGCTTTTATCATCAGTAGTCCTTGGAAATTCCACAGCTGTTGCATTTTGTTTTATTCAGCTGAGATCAGCAGCCCCAGACTTGGGGCACTGGATGTCCTTTAGTTGTATGCGAAGCAAACGTCAGTAAATGCAGATCCATCAGCTACAGATTTTATATTTATTTAACAAAATCTGCAAAGCTTTGTGTGTATTTTGAATCTCAGAGCAGGAATCTACAAGCAGCGGTCAGCTTCTTATCAACTTCTGCACCCACTGAACTCTAAAACATTTATCACTTAGCCAGGGAGTCTGCGGTTTGTTGAGATTTTGGGGCGTGTGAAACAGTTTAAATGACAGGCTGCAAAATCTTTATATGTCCTCTTCTTTTCTTTTTTAATTAAATCGATTCAGAGTTGTAAAAGTTCACTTGCATTTAAGACAAAAACAAAAGTGACCAATTAAAGCTGGTGTTCTTCAGGTGAAAGTAAAAGTGTATGACATCGGTGTTTGTCGTTGTATCTCTGAGGTTTAATAATATATGAACTTAAGTTGTTTCTCACAAAGTCAAACCTCCTCCATCAAAACCCGCCTTCTTGTGTTTAGAATCATGCCAAATTACCCAGTGCCTAAAATATTCTTTATCAAGCTCCAGACATGTGTTTTTAATGTTCTTTAAATACACTGCTTTTACACGCACACGTACGTGCAAACACAGCACATCCAGTGCCAGATAGTTAAGAAAACCCCTCCCGTGTTGTCTCTGGGACAGAGTTCCATCCTCTCTGTACACGTCCATAAATAGGCAAATAAAAAAGTAAGACTGCTAGCTAGACTTTGCATGGGTTAATCCAGTTCATTTGGAGGATTCTGATGCTGCATGAGTATAATGTCAGTGTTTTTCAGTACTGTGCCAGAAATACATAATTTAGAAATCCTTCTACTAACAGAGCAGTTTAATACAAGTTGCATTTAACTAAAAAAAACATATACATATTGTTATTTTTTGTGTTTAATTCATGGAAAGTGTCAGTAAATGGAAACCTGGACTTGCAAGAATGACACTAACTTTGATCTGAAGCAGTGAATGCTCTTACAGACTTCGTGTGGACTCACGACACTGCGGTCGATCGAACCACCCTCTCTGTGGCCTGGCTGCAACCCTGCATGATTTTATCCATCCTCACACACACACGCACACACACACACACACAGCCCCTGCCATCTCATAAACCCAGGTTGTGTTGTTTCCAGCAGCAGTAATATTTTATGAGGGTTTTGAAAAGAGGAATACGGGCTGCTCAGGTCACGACATGAGGTTACTAAGGACGTCTGTTGTATAGAAATGTACAATTTTGGTTAAAAAAAGTTTGTGACCACACCTTTCAAATGCTCACACAGATTTAATTGTTTTTTATTCCATCTAAGACATGGAAATTCAATTTTGATTATGAATGTGATGACATTGAGAGACTTTAGGATGATAATTTTTCCTGGTGTGCTGGAAGCCTAAAAAGGAAAAAAAGCATTAGGCGAGCCCATCAGAAGCTACTGCCAGCAGCTGCGTTCCTTTACTGTCTCGGGTTCGGCTCCAAGAAGCCCAAATATTAGATTTTTTTTCATTTGCATTGCCTCCCCTTGTTTTTTTCTTCTTCTTTTTCTTTTGTTTTATGACTGGTCATAAAAGTTAGAGCCAAAACCTGCTGGATGCTTTTATATAGAAAACACTTAAATTGCAAACAAGAGCGAATCACGAACATGGCTGAACGGAGGAGAAAACAAAAAAGGAACTAGAAAATGGAAAGATACAGAATGCCTGTTGCATTTGTGTTATTTTCTGAAACAAACAGCAGGAAACAACTTCTACGAATAGAACATAAAGCCGTTTATATCGTAATATCTGCAGTTTATGACTCACTACTACAGAGTCAAGAAAAATAACTGCTGTTAAGATTCCAGTATGTTTTACTATACACATTATGATTTAATGAGTACAGACATATTTAAATGTTTTTTTTAAAACAAGTTCAGTAGTTCAGTAGTTACTGGACAGGGTATTGCATCAGCAGATCCCAATGTGAAGCATGAATAACATAGGGTCAGCCCGCTTAGTCTCTTTATTAAATCTCGGCAAGTGTGTCTGTGTCTCACCGTTTAGTCATACTTCTTGTTCTTCCTCATGCTTTAACATCTTAACAGAGATGTTTATGGTGGTTTTGCTCTTGTGCCTCAAAAGAGTGAGACCTCTGCTGTTGAACTGCACACATGAGAAGGCAGCCACACTACGTCAGCTCTTCTGGAAGTCTGCTTATGATCAAATCTACATAATGCTCCTAGACAACTGTTGAAAATAAGCTCAGATCTAAACAAAGCTAAACAGCCTGTGTTTTACTTTTCAAATAAATGTATTTTTACATGGGTTTAACATTGTAAAAACATGCAAAACTGCAACATCTTTCAGGTTCAAAATCATTTATTTAATGGTTACTTTAGAAATCTTAACCTGTTTTGAAAAGAAAACATCATTGATATGTGACCACATAAAGATATTTTGACATAAATAATAATATATAGAATACATAATATATATAATACAGTTATTTATAATTTGAATGACTACAAATCATTTTTAAGGATTAAGTTTAAAATAGCAATCACCCATTTGCTTGTTTTCAAAACTCTCCTCTGATTTTCCAAACTCAATCCTTTGTTAACACAGAAAAAAAAGCTGCATGAAACATTATTTAAAACCATAAAAATATCAATATCTGATCGCAGTATCGATTTAATCATTAAACTGCCAAATCCAGAATGCAACACTGGAAATAAAATCAGAGTGACACCTCTTTCGGACACTATTAACTCTTTGTTGAACTGTAGGTGCGGCAGCAACAGGTGACGCGTCCCTGTCATTTTTGTCCCAACTCGGTTGCCATCGCATAGTTCCTCTAACGAGCAAGACTTGCGTTTTCACTGAACTGCACTGATTTGAATGGATTAAAAACCGCAGGGTGGCTGTTTCAGAAGTGACATTCACATATGGATTCCCGGAATTACTCGAAGGAGCCATTTCCAAAATCTCCGCGACGTTCTGCCGAATTTCGTTTCGGAGTTGGTAAGTTTACTTAGCCTAGCTGCAGTAGCACCGAGCCAGCTTCGGTTCGGTTGCTATATTTTTACTTCAATCGGTTTTATTTTGTCAGTTTAGAACAACAACTATTTCGGGTGAAAGTGCTATTTGTAAACTTAGTGATAACTAAACTGAGAACATTGTGATTGCTTTTGTTTGTTTACATGCCAGTCAGTTTGTTGATTAACATATATGGTGAGTTGTAAACGTATTTAACATATAGGAAGTCTTTAATGAAATGTTCGGAATGAAGTATCATCAGATAATTAACTGCGTGTATTATCGTGTTTCTGTCTGACAAACATCAAGTACTAAGAGCCAGATGAACCAAAATAGAACCGAGGATTCAGTTTTCTAAGGAACTTCGAGGTTCTGGAAATCTGACAGCATGAAGTGATGGAGAACCAGGAGGAAAGGTAAACACATACACACACATGCATTTTAAAGTGGGTCAGATTACAAAAGATTAGTAACATTTTCTTCTTCTGGAAACTTTTATGCCAATAATGAGTGAAAAATCAGTCAGTTGTTAAGTAAACCTGCTTCTTCCTGTTCAGGGTCACAGGGAGCTGGTGTGTATCTCCAGCAGTCACTGGGCGAGAGGCGGGGTCACACCTAGACAGGTGACCAGTCTATCACAGGGCCACGTATAAACATAGAACCATTTACACTCACACGAGGGACAATTTAGAGTTACCAATTAACCTCAAGCATATTTTTGTCTGTGGAAGCCAGAGTCCCCAGAAAAACCCCACACATGCACATGGAGAACATGCAAACTCCATGCAGAACCCAGGACCTTCTCGCTGCAAGGTAGCAGTGCTACCCACTTCACCACCGTGCAGCCTGCGTGAAGGTCTAAACTGTTAAAAAGTAACCAGAAACTGTAAAAGATGTTCTAAATGGTTACTGGAAGGTCTGGCAGTATTGTTGACATTTACTTTGAAAATAATACACTCACACTCAGAGTTAAGTGTTTTATTTGTTGTTGCATCATTTTTCATGCACGTGTTTGCTCTTGCTTGTAGATTTGTGCTCCTCCTGGTCTGGGTGCATGTTGGAACCTGCAGATGCTCCTCAGACTCTTATTGATTGATTGATGAATAAATGAGATGCAACATCATCTAGATTCAGGATGTGGCTGTTTGGGTTTTTGTGTTGGGTTGTCAGAATGTTTTTATGTGTGCAGACCTGTAGATGAGGCGGCCATCGCAGTTCCAGAGCGAGGACTTCTCCATGTGTGGAGTCCAGCAGGATCCAGCCACGAGCTCTGCCCGGAGAGAGTGCTGCTGTCCTCACCTGTTCTGCAGGTCTCACTGGGTGAACACCATGGCCTCCTCTTGACACATGGTGGGTGTGGCTAAGCAGGTTTGGGTGATAGTTGTCTGAGTGATTCATAAAACTTGTCTGGAAAGAGTTGTTTTTTTTTGTTAAGTCAGTGTGGTAGTGTGAATTCTGCACCTTCGTTAATATTGAAATATCTAAAAGAAAGAATGAATTTTAAATGTAGTATTTTGTACTAATTGTAGTATCCTTTGAATTCAGTATACTTTCAGGAGAGAAGCGATTGGACCCAGTATTTGTTTTCTTCCAGGTGGTCAGGTGTTTTCTTTTGGAGACCTTTCATGGAGGGGGCAGAGGATCCCGTTGTCAGCTCCGGTGCTGGAGGTCTCTCTGCGAGGGAAGGTTACAGTCCGCGTGGCTGCTGGCGGTTTCCACTGTGGGGCAGTAAGCGAGCAGGGCAGCGTCTACATGTGGGGGGAGAATACTGCAGGGCAGTGTGGGGGGGCTGAAAGAGGATCTGTTACAAACACCACAGTCTCTGAGCCATGCCTGGTCAGCGTGGTGGACACTGAGGTCATTCCTCAGATGGCGGTGCGGGTCGTGGACCTCGCCTGCGGACGGGAGCACAGCCTGGCTCTATCAGCGCAGAACGAGCTGTGGGCCTGGGGGAGCGGCTGCCAGCTCGGCCTAGTCACCACAACCTTCCCCGTGTGGAAACCTCAGAAGGTAGTTCTCATCAAATCAGATTAAACGTAGCTTCTGTGGATTTTATTCACCTGATTTGTTTTTGTTGCAGGTTGAACACTTGGCAGGCCGACACGTGATTCAGGTCATTTCTCAAATACCTCCTTTAAAAACCTTCTCAAATAAATAACACTTTAATTTAAATGAATTCCTTTAAATTGAATCTACAACAGGTGGCGTGCGGCGCGTACCACAGCCTGGCCCTTGTTCGCAGCTTACCTGCTCAGGACTCAAATACCCAGAATACCCCCAAAATAAAGGAGCGTGTTCAGTCTCACTGTCCGGTGATGGACCGAGAGGAGCTGTTTAACTCTGATGATTCTCAGTACTGTCCACTCGGAGTGGAGCTCACTGAGGTCATGAGAAGTCAGGTAAATTAGGTTTCTACTCCTAAAACTAAAAATCTTAAATGTCAAATCAGAGAACAGAAGATTTTATTATTTTTCTACAAATTTTACATTTATTTTGAAGGGTCATAAAATGTGATCTACTGCCTCACTGTGTGAGCTTCCACAGACCAGCAGTGTTATCTTACAGGAGTGTTTGTATTGATTTGGTTTATCAGTGTGAGTTAAATCTTTTTGTTGAATCCAAAAAGTCTCTAGAAACTAGAGGTTATCTTGATATACCAGCCTGATTTCAGACTTATCTGTCCACTGTGTGATGTCTCTCTTTCATTTGCATTCCAGGCGTCTCCCAGAAGACGAGCCCCCAGACAGAGACTCCCTCTGGGGGGAATGTCACGTGGCAGCGGTCCTGACATCGGAGCCCACACTGAGGGATGGAAACCGACCCCAAAACTGTACAGTAGCTTATAAATAATGAGTGTCTTTTTACAGAAAAAGTCTGTTTTTTTTTTTCTTCTGTGACCTTTTCTTCTCTGTAAAATCTTCCATTCGGCACCAGGCTTGAGCCTGAAGATCAGACTGACTGCAGACCCAAAGCTCATCTGATGTCGGGTTACAGAACCAACAAGAACTCAGACATCTGTGCTGAGATGGAGCTTCAGAACCTTCTTGAGAATCTTTCTGTCCAGTCGTTGGAGTCGTATCAGTCCACAGCGACAGGTGATACCGACTCAGTGAGCAGCCACACTTCAGGTATAGGATGTCCATCCTCCCTGTTATTGTTCTGAAATGTGATTATTTGTTTTTTTTTTTGTGTAGTTTACTTTAAATGTTCATTTTTTTAAATTACAGCTGAACTTAATCGATTGCTTATTGATTGTGATGTTTAACACTCTCATCTTATCCTTCTGTCTCCGTTAAGCAGATGACAGCTGTGTTTCCTCAACTCCCTCTTCAGATCCGTTAACGTCCAGCTACAACTCCACTTCTAAAAGACAAACCAACAAGTAAGATCAGATTTAGCAGAAATTGATTGAAATTGATGGACTTCGATCACAAAAAAACCCCAAAAAGTTGCAAATCGGTTTCTCCAAAACATCATAAAGAATCTGCAGCTAACACGGGGGATTAAAATTGGACACTATTTTCACGGATCGGCCTTTAATATGTGGTGGAGAAATACGACAAAATAAAATAAATTGACCGATATAAAAACTGGGTTATTTTTTTAAACATAATAATAAACATGAATGCAGTTTGTACTTATATCTTTATTAACAGTCCTCATAACGTCATTCCAAAATTACCTGAGTAACGTTGTCTCTGCTCTCTAATGCTCTCGGGTCGCTATGGTAACATTTAAACATGCCTTCAGAATAAGATACACCACAAAAATAAAGACAGAGTGCATGAAAAATATAAGTGACCTGCAGGATCTCATGCCTTTAAACATCTCCTTCAGATTATCCAGAACAGGCTTTGTGCACGAGAGTAGAACTCCTGGCGTGTCTGTTAAATGCAGCTTTCTTTTTTTAGAAGTCGTTGGCTCGTCTTCTGTGTCCTCGCTGGGACTTTTCACCATTTGTAAAGAAACTTTCTAGATACATTTGATTTATTAACTTCACGTGACCAAGACAAGTGTCTTGACATGCATGAAGAGTAAGTCATACGTGGATGTAAAGGAGAAAATCCAGTTATTTTTCAAAATAAAACATAATTCAGACTCAGATAATTTGGAAAAAATAAGAGTTTTAACATCCCAGTACAAGACACAGCATTTAAAAAGAATTTTTTAAAAGTCTGATTTAAGACATGCTTAAACACAGCTGTACTAAAGCCATTAAATATAACATCCTTCTGTCCTGCATCAGTGGACCATCCGGGCCTTACTCCTCGTCTCCGGTGTGTTTGGAAGACGTTCGTCTCTGTCTGGAGAAGGAGAGGCAGGTGCTGCAGGGACAGAAGAGCTCCAGTCTCACAAACATACACCAGAAGGGAGAAACTGCAGCCAGAAGGAGACGCTCACTTCCTGGAACCCCCCACGGTAGGAATGGGTGAACATCTTATCGGCTGTTTTGGGAAGTAAATACCTGTAAGCTCTTAATATGGAGCCAGTTAATTCGTTTTTTGGGTGGTGGAAGAGTTTTTAACCTTTTGACAGGATATAATCTTGATTTTTATCTGTAGTTTTGCTCTTTAGTTTCCATATTCATCAAGAAAAAAGCGTCACCAAAAGCCGTAAGAGCAAAACTTTTCATATATTACAACACAGCAGTTCTTAGGCAGAGAAGCAAGAAAATTCAGACCAAAACAGACTTCTTTTAGTAAAAATGTAACTTTATTGATGAGCCGAAAGGCTCAGTTATAATTTTAAAGTTTCTTTATATAAAATGACTTCAGATAAATGATATAAAACAAGTTATTCTACATGTGGCGGCTGTGAGACATGGCGGTGACTCTCTGACTAACTTCCCTTTTTCTGGTTTTCTGGGAGTTTCAGGAACTTGAATCTGAAAAGCACATGTCAAAGTTTTCATTTTACAGTCAGAATTCAGACGGAACTGTGACTTTTGTTATTTTGACAATTAAATTTCAGTTATAGTGTTTAAAATATGTCTTTCAGGGTCTCCTCGGGGACACTGTCCATGCGTTTGCAGGCCGTCCTCGTCAGTTCAGGCTCAGGCTGCTGGACCGGAGGAGGCAGGAGACGGGCTGCCGTCCCTGGAGACTGAAGTCTGGAGCTGGGGCCGCGGTTCCGAGGGCCAACTGGGTCACGGAGACCAGCTGGCCAGGTCTGTGAACGAGTTTTAAACTCAAATATAATATAATGGTTTAGATAAACACTTATGTTACCAGAAAAGACATTTCTTTTCATTTCTGAAGTTGAGTTCTCTAATAAAATTCTACTGGGTTCATGTTTATGATGGTAATATTCACACAACATATGGATGTCTAATCCAGGCCCTTAGGGGCCCCATCCTACATGTTTTACATGTTTCTCTGCTTCAGCACAATCAGTTTCAAGTTTATTCAAGTTTATTTATTTATAAAGCGCCAGTTCATGACAAAGTCATTTCAAGGCACTTCACAGAAAAATCAACCAATTAATAATAAAACATTTTCTATCTAAGGAACCAGCCGATTGGGCTGAATTGTTATTTCAGCACAATCCCCCATCCTGAGCAAGCACAATTGGCGACAGTGGAAAGGAACGACTCCCTTTTAACAGGAAGAAACCTCTAGCAGAACCCGGCTCAGGATGGGCGGCCTTCTGCCTTAGCCGACTGGGGTCTGAGCTGACAGGAAAGAGACACAGACAAACACCGATGTATTTTGGCCAGTCGTCATGTCTATAGAAAGATAAACAGAGAAACAGTTAATGGCAGCAGTAACAATCAAAGCAATAACAATTTGATGGCTCTAATGGGAATA
>SSNP01000002.1:6061317-6208694 GCA_006937955.1 Pachypanchax playfairii | reverse complement strand
AGAGCTAATCAATAGACCTGACTGGAAAATAGCTGCTACTCCTCCTCCTCGACCTGTTGCTCGAGGAACATGAAGATTAAGGTAGTTAGAAGGAATTGATTCATTAATACTAACATGATCCTCCTGCTGCAGCCAGGTTTCCGTAAGACAAAATAGATCAATATGATGATCAATTGTCAGATCATTAACTAACAGAGATTTAGATAAAAGAGATCTAACATTCAGTAAACCACATCTAATGGTTTTATTTACAGGTTTTATATTAGTAACTGTATTTATTTTAATCAGATTTTTATTATTTATTTTTCTAGAACAAAATATTTGTTTATTTAATTTGAACCGTGGTTGAGCAGACACCGTCTCTATAGGAAAGTTCATGACTAACAGGCTGCTGACGTGCTGAACAGGTAATTCAGACACTGAAACATGCAGGATAGTGACTCTAGAGGACCAGGACGTGAAAACTGGGAATAATTTATGAAGAGAAAAAATTTTTTTTTACATCGATACGATGCTCCATGTGTGTCTAGACTCCAGCCTCTGTGTATCAAACCCCTGAAAGGCCAGGAAGTCATCAAAGTGTCTGCAGGATCGCACCATTCGCTGGCTCTCACTGCTCAGTGTCAGGTAACACACATTTACACACAACTACGAGTCTCCGCCCACTGAAAACCTAAACATGAGCTCAGAGCACATCTGTATCCGTGCACAACAGCTGTACTTGTGTGTTCCAGGTTTATTCGTGGGGAAGTAACATGTGTGGACAGCTTGGTCACATCAACAGTCCCGCCACGGTGCCGCAACAGGCAAAGGTTTGATGATCCGATACACAGTCACGAGGTGGCGTTCTCACGTTAACACAATGTTCTAACAGAACGGTGGTTTGTTCCTCAGCAGTCTGATGGTCTTCGTGTTTGGGATCTGTCAGCCGGTCAGAGCCACTCCCTCTTCCTGGCTGACGGGGACTGCATCCAGCCGGTGCTGCTGTACTGCGGCCAGCAGCAGCAGCTCGCTGGAAGCTCATACCAGACCTCACCAGCCAAGGCAGAGCGTTACACCGTCAGAGCCGCGCTTCTGCCCTTCTGCATCGAGGTTTGTGGGTCACACTGAGGGAAACGATGGGTGGAGCTCCTTTCCATCTAAATCACTCGAGCAGATCTTTATGTTACTCTAGTTCTGCATCTTGGAGATAAAAAACAGTAGCGTGGCGTGAAATATGACCTTAAATGAGTAAAAAGCCGAATGTATAACATCAAGTTGAGATGGTGTTTTGTCTGTTCTTGTGCAGATGGGTTACATCAGCAGTGTTTGCAGCGGCGGTCAGATGTGTTCGGCACTAACAGACCTCAACATGAAGGGTTTTATCTCATCCATCCACGAGTTGGCTTCCAGAGAGAGACGCTTTTACTGCTGGCTGAGTGATTTCAGGAAGCTCCTCCTCACGCCGCTGCGTAAAAGAGGTGCAGACATAAAAGTTTCTGTGAAGAAACAGAATAAATAAGTTGTTTAATTGAACAGAACCTGCGTATGTTCCTTCTGTCCTGCAGACAGTGTTTGTCAGGCGTTAGGGGAGCTGTGCACGCATCTCTTCTTCTCTCTCTGTGAGAGTTTCGTTCACCTGAGCACCCTGGTTGGACGTCACGCCACGGCGCTCAGCTACTACTTGCACAACGCGCTGAGCCGTGATGTCACATCCTTTCCCTTGCTGACACACTCAGAGCATTTCCTGGACACATATAAAAAGTAGTGGGTTTTTTTCTTGCAGTAATGCAGATAATAATGTGCAAGCTGGTTTAATTTTACTGGTTCGTGTCTCTCTGTAGATACTGTTCTGCTCTCGGTGACTTCCAGGTGATGGGTGGATTCCAGCTGCTTCAGAAAGCCTCAGCGTGAGCTCTTATTTTATGCTTATGCTTTATGCTTATCTTTATGCTGTTTAACCATCTGTGTGTTTGTTTCTCTCCAGTGAGTGTTCAGGCAGCCAGCTGGTCGTCCTCTCTCAGCTGAGCGTACCTGACGGGTCTGTCAGCGGGGTCGTTGATCTGGTTTCAATGTTCTACTGGCCTCTGCAGCAGCTCCACCAGTACAACAGAGTCCTGCTGAAAATGGCCGCCTGCTACGACGTGGTTAGACCTGAACCCTCAGCTCTTATTTCCTTATTTAGTGTTTAATCTGGTTTTCGATTCAGTTTCATCTCCGCTCCTTTTGTCTCAGTAACTTTTAGAGTTGTTGCATTTTAAGGTGTCGTCCTGTTTAAAATGTTCCTGTGTCTCTGTCTCTGCTCAGCTGACTGTTGAGTATCAGTCCCTCCATCAGGGCAGCAATCAGTACGAGACGCTGTCTTTGTCTCTGCTGAGAAAACAGAAGGAGGCTGAAAACACCTTCCTGTTCTGGAAGAGCCACTCTGGGAAAACTACAGTAAGAACAACAGTTTTTGTAACAACCTTTGAACCCACCTTCTTTTCTAACCAAAAAAAGGTTGTTTCCAAAATAAAATGCTGCCCCCTAGTGTTTAAACTTCAGCCTTTATCTTATCAGGCGAGTCATAATTAACAGTTAATTATTGAATTACAAATTACAACTGTTATTTTTCCCCTGATATCAATAAAATTTAATTTTTTTCCACTATTCCACAAAGTTATTTATAGAAGATTACATTTTTTCTAAATATTCTTGCACTCTGAGTCTTATTGACATTTTTTTCTGGCTAATTTCTCCTGCTTTACTGTATGAATTGCTCAGACACAAACACATTTGATCACTAGTTTATGTGTGTGACAGTAAAAAGACATCGTTGTTCATTCTTCAGGAAAGCTTACGCCTCCCGAAGCGTCGCTTGGTGTGCGAAAGCAGCAACAGATCTCTGACGCTTCAGAACGCCGGACGCTTCTCCAACCACTGGTTCATACTGTTCAACGACGTCCTGGTGCACACGCAGGTACGCAGCCTCAACCTGGAGAAGAAGGAGGTAAAATGTAAACTTCAGAAACATTTAACCATTTAGTTGCCAAAATTTCCTCATAAGAATATTTTTATTAACATATGTTTATAAGGATGTAAAATCATGAGCAATAAAGGGAAAGAATCTCAATAAAGATGCAACTATTTCCATCCCTGTTTGTCCAGGTGAGACAGATTTTAATGTTTTATTCTTTTTTTTATATATATAAAAAAAACACGAACAGGGAAAGACTCTACTTTTCTCTCTTTATTAAAGATAATATTTATTGTACTTTCTGGACTATTAAGCACCTGAATATAAGCTGAACACATGAACTTTAAAAAGAAAAATAGATTTGTACACATGTGTATAGCTGCATGTGTCAACGTTGTAGCATGAGATTTTTTTTACTTTGAATTAGGGATGCAATGATGCCACTTTTTTCAAACTGATACCATACTAATACTTGGATATGAGTACTTGCCGATATACCAATGCTGATACTTCTACCACACCAAAGAAAATGCAATTAGAGCAATGGTTTTATTTTCTTCTCTGCTTGTTATAATTAATAATAAAAAATGACAAAGCAAATTTTAAAGCTATAGTGCGTAACTTCTGTCGCCCCCTAGCGGAATTTTGCATTATTACAACAATGAAGCTGGCGCTTCCATATGACGTACGCCCACCTGTCCCCCCTCCTTCCCCCAACCGCTATCCCTCTGCCGCTGTGATTCGCGATTCCACAACATTTTTATTCTGTTTGAATAAGGACAGCTGTTGAAAAAAGATGGACTCTTTGGAAGAGGTAATTATTGTATTTTTTATTTATTTTCCGCAGAAACGCAAATAGCTTATTACAAACGGGAGACAAGCTGCCTGCTAATTTGTAACTGACAGGTTAGTGAATCGTCTCCTGCTACGAGACTCTCCGCTCGTCCTCCCCCTCCCTTCTTGTTGTGATGTAAAAGACGTAATTTCCTGCGCGAGAATGTCGCCGGTCGACACGCAAAGTAAAAATGATATATATTGAAAAATACCGTGAGATGTTTGAGGAGCCGATCGGCTTAATCTGCATTGTGTCATCTCCTCTAATAGTGGCTTGGCTGAAACGGACATTCACGGACATGTAAAAGTTACGCACTATAGCTTTAAGTGAAAAATAAACATTTTCTGCAAAATTATTACAGAGTTTCCACATTGTAAGTATCGGTTCATGGTATCGTTATCTAACCGATACAAGTACATTAGAATGGTATTGACCCCGATACCAGTGCATCTCTAGTTTTAATGAAATGCGTAACGTAAAGGCTTTTTGGTGAACAGAGCCTGTAACACAAACTAAATTACTGCAGCCTACGAGGGAAAATCACTGTTTTCATCTTTAACTTGAAAGCTGCATCACGTGCATTTCTTCATGTGTTTTTAATGAAGGCGTGTGCATGATGCGCAAAAATCAAGAATTTAATATAAATACATTTAATTTGAATAATTTAATTGATCAGTAATATGACAAGGCGGGATGAAGCTCGTTAGTTTGTAAAAATCCTTCAGTTAACTGCGTCATTGTTCTAACAGCGAACACAACAGGTGCTATTTATAGTTACAGACACGTCACTGTTCTGTGACTTAAAGGGTTAAACTTCACTGTATTTCATCGTTTATAAATTAAACCAACAAATTAATTTCATTGTATCTTTCATCCACTCAGGGGACAATTCCCTCTCAAAGCTTTGTAAGTATATCCTGCATCCTCTCTCCTAGTTTCACCTCCAACCAACCGGTTTCAACAAGGATCTAAAGAAAAGTTATTAAATGTGAACACGGGAATTTATTATTCAACAACGTCACTGGATTTCTGTACTTTCCATCCAGACTTCACATAGTAAAACTAATTCAACTAACAGAGATGTTGGTGCTGTAATAGGGACGCTTCTTTAATATTCAGCTTTTTGACTTATCTACATTTTTTTAGGTTGAATAAGCTGAAATTTCCAAGTTTTTAAAAAAATATTCAACAGGAAGTTGATTTTAATGTTAAATTCCTGTGTTGACATTTATTGTTTCTGCATGAGTTCTTCTGTTCAACGTGAAGTCAAACTGGTTTCTGGGTCCAGGTTGAGGATTTGGGGTGTTTTATTACACTTTGGGGATCAGTTCCACAGATGAGGTCTTCTTCTGTTGCACATGACTTGGAATTTTTACCTCAAGTATTAAACTGTGACTTTATCTCGGTCTCTAACTGTTGCTGTGTTTGGTGTGATTTGTTCTGGTTCTGTGCACTTCACCGATAGAAACCCCGACTATTTAACACCTCCTGTCTGGTTAGTTTGATGTGGTGGGTTTGTAGCATCACAGTTGGTTTATGGTTTTTGTCAAAAAGTAAATCTGTTACATAAGAGGTCGGAACAAAGAAGAATTCCTTTTGTGAGAATTTGTTTCTCTCTTCTTTTTAAATTGTGTCTTTGCAGTTCTCCACGCATCACGTCTATCCTCTGACCTGTTTGTGGGTGAAACCAGTTACGGATGACAGCAGCGGACTGTGAGTTCGTCTTAGAAATCCTGATCAGAAATGCCAAAGTGTTTAGAAAAACGACCTTTTATTGAGGAACGATAACATCTCTGAGCCAATATAATAATAAAACAATAATATAAATAATGTAATTTTTCCATAAATAAGTGTAAGAAAAGCTAAACTTCCTTTAATCATGTTTAATTAATAGATAATAAGTTAATTGCTGCCCTTTATATTGTCATTTTTCAGCTACGCCATCAAAATAACTTGTCCAGAGGAAAGTTTCACTCTGGTTGCTTCAACGCCGCAGGAAAAGGTGCGCTCTCACGCTTATTGTCTTTTTTTCTTTTTTTTTAGTGATGTTTTTGCTTAATTTAACTTTTATTTTTCTGCAGAACAAGTGGCTTCAGTCTCTCAACCAGGCTGTGGATCAGGTGCTTGGTGGGGTCAGGGGTCAGGCGTCTTCACCAGGGGTCACGGCGATGTCACGCACTGCCTCCTACACGTTCTCTGTAGATGAACGTCTCAAGGATGCTCAGTACACGGGAAGCTGGCTGGCAGGACGGGTTCATGGCAGGTTAGAGGATGCACGTGATCTGGGTTTCTATGTTATGAGTTATTCAAGCCCCGCCCCCCTCTGAGTGTGATTTATTCTTTGCAGAGGAACCATGAAGTGGCCCGATGGAAGAACGTATAAAGGAAACTTTAAAAATGGACTGGAGGATGGGTTTGTATTGAATGACAAGCTGTTCCTTTTATTAATAAATATATTCAGTTGTTTGCAGAAATGACTGGAATCTCAACATTTTGTGTGAATTCTGTATTTGTGTGTTCAGTTATGGAGAGTGTGTGATGCGTGTCAAAGGGCAGGACAAGCCTGACACCTACCAAGGACAGTGGAGAGAAGGAAAGATCCACGGGTTCGGCAAATACAAGTCAGTATGCAGTTATTTTTGTAAATGAAGTAGACTTTTCTGTACGGGTGCAGATGTGTCTAGTACAGATGTTTAAGATCATCAGATAGACGCGGTATAAACCAGCAGAATCAGGGAAAAAAAAAGCTCTTAAAATGGGAATTTATATGAAAATATAGTAAAAAGTGCAAATGAACTTGGATCGGCATCGTGTGTGTTTGTGTGTCGGACTCAGGTATGGCGGCGGCGAGGTCTATGAAGGCTGTTTCTTTGACGGTCAACGTCACGGTTATGGGATGCTGAGTTCTGGTAAACTGGTCCGGACCTCCTCCAGCGTTTTCATCGGCCACTGGGTCCATGACAAGAAGACGGGATACGGAGTCTACGATGACATCACCAGGTCTGAATGACCTCACACTCCTGTTTAATAAATAAAAGCATGCCTGCAGAAGTTTGACCACGTCCCGAAGAAATACTGTTTAACTTTAATGTTAATATTCTGTTTAAATGTCTCTGAGTCTGTTTTTATAAGATGACGTAGAAGGAAAAAGGTGTTTGTTGTTGAGAATAAAATAACTAGAATCTATCAGAGGAAATGTGTTTAAGCAGTAATCAGATTAGGATGTCAGAATAATGCCTGATGTTTTTCTGCAGAGGTGAGAAGTACATGGGAATGTGGCTGGACGACCAGCGTCACGGCAACGCCGTGGTCGTCACCCAGTACGGAGTTTATTTTGAAGGAGCTTTCAGAGAAAACAAGATGAATGTAAGTGTCCACAATGTGAATCCTGATCAAATAGTGTGTTGAAACATCTGGAACATGTGTGTGTTTGATCCGTCAGGGTTCTGGGCTGCTGGTTTCAGAAGACGACACAAGTTTTCACGGGGAGTTTTCTGATGACTGGACCATCAACGGGAAGGTAAAACCTCCGCGTGCTTCTGTTTCATGTCCATTTGAATTCGTTAACTGTTCTCTGACCCTGCAGGGTGTTTTGACTCTGGCTAACGGAGACCGTCTGGATGGTCTGTTCACGGGAGAGTGGAAAACGGGCCTGAAGGTCGTCGGATCGTACACCAAACCAACCGATGGCGACTGCGATAACAAAGAGAGAAACGTCCTGCCGTGAGTTTTTACTCTTTAAACTCGCGTCTCCTGAGCAGCGACTTTGCGTGTCTTTGATATCTGAGGTGTAAACATCATTATTTGTCTGAACGTGTTTACGTGCACATCAGGTTGGGTCAGTATGTGGTGCCTGCAGGTCAGAGGTGGATCTGTGTGTTTGATGAATGTTGGACTCGGCTCGGCTGTGATGCTACCGGGAGAGGAGAGAGGACCACAGCCTGGGAGAACATCGCCGTTACTATAGCAACTGCTCGACGACAGAGGTAGACACACATACTGACTGGATCGTCTAACGTTACGTCTCTTAATTTGTTCTCAGGCTCTGAGTTTATGCAAATAATTAGGATAATAATAATTTAATAATCTCTTGTTCTTTACAAATATCAGCCACTTTTATTGATTTGTGGATTTTCATGACTTATATTATGGGATATATGGGATTTACACCGTTATGAACTCAAACACATTTGCAGTCCAGACCTCAGCAGATCTCAGAGCAAGGTGTTGGAGAGTTTGGAGTTCATCCCTCAGTTTGGAGAAGCCGTCAACACTGGGAATTACGACAACATAAGAAGATACCTCACTAAGGTACGGGTGCTCATGAGGGAAAAAAATCAATGAATTAGATTTATTAAAAGGACTTGTTTATGTTTGTGTGGCGGGCGTTTTGTTTGTCAGGCGTGTGAGACGCCCCACCATCCGCTAGGCTGGCTGGTGGAGACGTTGGTGACGGCCTACAGGATGACCTACGTGGGAGTGGGATCGAACCGCCGGCTGCTCCGGCAGGCTGTTCAAGAACTCCAGGCTTACCTCACACATTTCTTCTCCATCATCAGGTACATTCATCCCCTCGACGACCGTAAGATTTACTCTGTTTTTCATTTTCAAAAGTTCTCAAGAATTTATCTTTAAGGATTTAGGAATCATCTTATTGCTCTAAAAATATAAAATCATCCTTTTCATGTTTTATCTTTCGCCAAATTAACATTCTTTGTATTTGCAAATGATTGAAGATCTTTCTAAGAGATAAAATTCTTTAGTTCTTTGATATTTAGAGATTCTAATCTTTAAATTTAGATGTTTCTCCTTGAATTATTTACAGATCGTGTAAATAATTCTTCTTAAAGTCGTCGTGTAGAAGGACTGAACTGAAACAAAGAACTTTTAAAGACCTTCTGGAATTCTGGAGAACTTTTACTCAGAACTCTTTATAAAAATTAAAAAACATCGGACTCATTAAAATGTGAAAAAAAAGATGCCAGTAATGAAAGTCGGCTCAAAATACATCCGTTTTAAAGGAAATCGTTGAACAGATGCTAAAATTTAAGATTACAAACTCGGGGTTTATTCCACGACATGTTTACTGAAATGTTTGATCTTCCCTGCAGGTTTTTGTTTCCAGGGTTACCATGTGATGGCGGCATCATTCCAGAACCGCCGAACTCCAACTCACCCAAAACCAGACATGACTCTAACAAATCCGAACAGGCGTGAGTGTCAACAGCGTTTACGGATAATAAATGATGATCTGAGACCAATAAATGATGAGTTTTTACCATCTTCTCCTCCGTCAGCGTTGTGGTGGTGAGCTGCTCCTCTCTGCTGCTCCCTGTGCTCCTCCCTCGACTCTATCCTCCTCTTTTTACCCTCTACTGCCTGCAGAAGGAGCAGGAGGAGGCGCAGTACTGGGAGCGAATCCTGCGCCTCAACAAGCAGCCCGACCAATCACTGCTCAGCTTTCTGGAAGTGGAGGAGTGAGTGTTGTTTTCTGTAAAACATTAGTAAAAACTTCCCTCCACATAAATATTTGGGTTTTTTTTCTCACGCAGGAAGTTTTGGCCTCACTGGATGTCGATTCTCGGGGAAAAAAAACAGGTCCGAAGCCGTCTGTTTTCTCCATCTTGTCTTATTTTTTAGTCGTTGCTCACGTTTTCCTCTTGAACCGTTTGTCATTACAGATCGTGTCCAGCAGTAAAGATGCTTGTTTCATCTCTGCTGTGGAGACGCTTCAGCAGATCAGGTAGCTTCTGTTACCTGTCTGATGGAAAAGTCTGGCACTACTTATTGTATTATTGATTTTCTCTCCTGTGCACGCAGCACCACGTTCACTCCAGCAGACAAACTTTTTGTGATTCAAAGGACGTTTGAGGAGCTCACGCTGGAGGTGAAACCTTTTCTGAAAGGGGATTTCTTGTGGTGCATGGACGATCTGTTCCCTCTCTTCCTGTATGTGGTGCTGAGAGCCAGGTGTGCTATCACACACACACACACACACACACCTGTAATGATGCAGCGTTGTCTTGTTGAAATATGCAAGACCTTCCCTGTAGAACAAATGTTGCTCTAAAACTTTAATTTTAAAAGTGAGAATGTGCGTATTCTGTTTTTATTTACATTTTATGTGAATATTTTTGGAGTTAGGGTTTTAATGACTGATATTTTTCTCCTAATCAGTCGTTTAGGTTCTGTTGGTAGTTTATTTTCATCCTCTTTGCTTCTTTGATGTCCAGGATCCGGAACCTGGGAGCTGAAGTCACTCTGATTGAAGACCTGATGGATCCCAACATTCAGCACGGAGAGATGGGGCTGATGTTCACGACGCTAAAGGTCACACACACACGCACGCACACACCCAAATATCAGGAAATAATGTTTTCATTCATTTTTTTCTGCCATTAAACTAGAAAACCAGCACTAATAATATTTGAAACTTGTGTTCATTAAATCAGGTTGTAGAAAATGTTATATTCAATGTTTAAAGACTAAGAAATATCCAGTTTTAATGAATCCTAGCAGTATTTCCAGGATCTGGATGACTGAATTTATTTATCTGTCTGGTCTGAAAACTCCTAAAACATAAAATTAGTTAAACTATCGCGTGTCTCTGGTTTGTGCGCGGTTCCAGTTCCCGAGTCTGTTTGACCCACACTCTCACTTCTCTTCAGCATCATGCAGTTTAAAAAACGTTTGCTGTGAAGTTTAAGAGAAAGAAAGTGGTTTTTAAAAAAATTCCCAGAATCTTTGTTTAATCTTCTAAAACTGTCAGAACGAGTCATTTCAGTCATTTGATTGGTTTATAATTTGTTCTGCTCAGTCGGGCTCAGGTGGATAAACGTGTGTTTCTGCTGCAGGCCTGCTACATCCAGATCCAACACGAGTCCACTACGTAGAACCTGAAAGGAAGTGACCCAAACAGAACCAGGTTTTTGACTCCCAGCAGAAGGAAGTCTGACTCCTCACTCACCACAAATCGTTGGAGTTCATTTAATCTGTTTGTTAAACCACATGTTGGTCATGAAATGTACATAAAAGACTAATAAAATAATATTAATCATCTAAAACACTCATCAAAGGGAAATACTGGTTATGTCTTAACATCAGAATTTATATAAATAAATACAATATTTAATATAGACTACTGTAATTATAAAGATTATTATTATTAAGAGCAGCTGAAGGTCCTGGAAGGGAGAAAAAAAATCTTGTTTTTTGGCTTTTATTGTGAAAGAATAAGAATAAAACTCCCTAAAACGCAGCAGTTAGTTCCAAATGTGTTTATGTTATTCACACGTTTTCACATCCAGCACTTTTAGTTGTTTTAGAATGTTATTTCAGGTCTTTTTATGAATTATTTTATTTAAAAAAAAAAAAAAAAAGAACCTTTTATATCACGATCATTCTCACCAGCTTCAGATCAAAAACAACCCTCACTTATATCTGAGGAACTTTTTAAAGTATTTATAGAAAATCTGTTAGTTCTTAGAGTTTGAATAATTCTTTAGATTAAAAGCACTTTTTTATTGGTAGTTAAATTAAATCTGGTCATTATTTGTTTTGCAGCAACTTTAAAATCTGGTTTTGGTTTCAAACTGAATTTTTCTTTTTTTTCCTTTTTATTGCAGCATTTCTGAAATGTCTTTGTAAATGTATTTATTATCACTTATGTTTCTGTAAAATCTGCTTCTGCTTTTCTCTGAGAATCACTTTGATGTTTAGTGAGTCAGCTGGTCTGTTTTTCACCTCTCAGGCCATGAATTATTTCATGGAACTTTAAAACTTTCCCCCATGCATAAACTTGTTCATCACACTGAACATTTGCATCTATTAAAATCAGAAATAAGGGAATAAACATCTTGACTACTAGTTCTTTTCACTGAAATGGTGTTTTATGGCGGTTTTGCACGCAAATGTAACTAAAAGTGATTATTTTTCTAACCACATTGATATTTTTGTAGCTTTATAACTGATGAGTAAAAGTGAATGTTCTGTTTGGTGGTGAAATACATGCAGATGCTGAATGGATGATTGTTTATTTAAAAAAATAAATGAAGTTTGATTGTATAAAAGGATTTCTGATGAGTGTTCTGTCTTTGAAAATTTGGATCGATGCAACAGCAACTCGAGTTTTTCTGGATTCGCAGTGATCAGATGGTGCAAATCTTCAGGAACATTTTACATAAACTATCTTCCATATACACTCACCTAAAGGATTATTAGGAACACTTGTTCAATTTCTCCTTAATGCAATTATCTAATCAACCAATCACATGGCAGTTGCTTGAATGCATTTAGGGGTGTGGTCCTGGTCAAGACAATCCCCTAAACTCCAAACTGAATGTTCACAATCTGCTCAGTTAGTGGGATTTTCACGCACAACCATTCCTAGGGTTTACAAAGAATGATGTGAAAAGGGAAAAACATCCAGCATGCGGCAGTCCTGTGGGTGAAAATGCCTTGTTGATGCTGGAGGTCAGAGGAGAATGGGCTGACTGATTCAAGCTGATAGAAAAACAACTTTGACTGAAATAACCACTCATTACAACCGAGGAATGCAGCAAAGCATTTGTGAAGCCACAACACGCACAACCTTGAGGCGGATGGGCTACAACAGCAGCAGACCCCACCGGGTACCACTCATCTTCACTACAAATAGGAACAAGAGGCTACAATTTGCACGAGCTCACCAAAATTGGACAGTTGAAGACTGTAAAAACGTTGCCTGGTCTTATGAGTCTCGATTTCTGTCGAGACATTCAAATGGTCGAGTCAGAATTTGGCATAAACAGAATGAAAACATGGATCCATCATGCCTTGTTTCCACTGTGCAGGCTGGTGGTGGGGGTGTAATGGTGTGGGGGATGTTTTCTTGGCACACTTTAGGCACCTTAGTGCCAATTGGGCATCGTTTAAATGCCACAAGCTACCTGAGCATTGTTTCGGACCATGTCCATCCCATCATGACCACCATGTACCCATCCTCTGATGGCTACTTCTAGCAGGATAATGCACCATGTCATAAAGCTCCAATCATTTCAAATTAGTTTCTTGAACATGACAATGAGTTCACTGTACTACAATGGCCCCCACAGTCACCAGATCTCAACCCTTTGGGATGTGGTGGAACGGGAGATTCGTGCCCTGGCTGTGCATCCCACAAATCTCCATCAACTGCAGGATGCTATTCTATCAATATGGACCAACATTTCTAAAGAATGCTTTCAGCACCTTGTTGAATCAATGCCACGTAGAATTAAGGCAGTTCTGAAGCCGAAAGGGGGTCAAACACCGTATTAGTATGGTGTTCCTAATAATCCTTTATAGCAATCTAATAGAAAAAAGTTAATAATGCTATTATTCTAATAAAGGATGGGATCAAATGAGAGCCAATTACATCTCAGGATTGTTAGAAATCGATTTATCAGCAAACATTCAGTATTCTAATTATAGGAGGAAACAGTAAAGTGACACCAGCATTTCAACTAAACACAAACAGCAGCAAGCATCTAAAACCAAGAGTAAAGAATTTAACACATTTACATTTTGTTTTCATTTAGATTCCGTTATAAACACGTGGATGGAAAAGGAAACTATTTTAACTAAAAATTGTCACAATTTAGTGAAATTACACACAATGAACACAAGAGGGCGCCAAAGCGCCGTGTTGGAAAGGTGCATTTGTCTTGTTGGAAGCAGATGGAGAGGGTTAGGGTTAGACTGCAAATATTCAGAGAGATAAATTTAACACCAACTACATCATGAAGCTGCAACGATCTTCAATCAGATGTTCGATTAAATCTGAGTTGCACATTTCTGCTCTTTATTGTTGTGATTTAATAAAAAAAACAATACTGGAACTACATTGAAGCATCTAGTTTAATAAAATATCTGTTTAGAAAATGATTTCATGAGAACATTTGTCCAAATCAGAGAATGATCAAATGATCGTTTTAAAGTTCCCATTTCTAAATCTTGTCATAATCCGACACTGTGGATCTCAGATTATCATTCAGTCGAACCTTCAGCCACGCTGGATGAAAGGTGGCATAATAAACACGTTTACTCTTTCCAGCCCAGGCGCTGAGATGTTTCAAAGCAACACAGGAAACTCAGAGTGTTGAAAAAATACCAGAGCTGCTGGCTGCTGTTTTGGAAAAATCTGAACTCAAGCTGCTTTTAGTTCAGGAAGAAACACGAGCAAATGACACGGAAACGCTCGTGCATCTTTTAAAAGTCACGGCTGAAAGTGATGATCACTATAAAGCCAAAAGAAACAGACAGCAAACTTTTCCAGGTGTGACCCCGCCTCTCACCCAGTGATCTCTGCAGACACCTGGTCCCCGTGACCCTGAACAGGAAGAGCAGGTTTAGATAATGACTGACTGACCTCCACAAGAACATGTTTAGATCTGCTAAAGTAACTTTTATTTTTAATATACTAGATTTTATTGTTTGTTTCTGCTCATAAACAATAATAAATAAAAACACTGGATGGTAGAAAACCGTCTCGTATTTTATTAAAGTGCCATCGAGGTTTGAACATCAGGCTTTTAAACCTTTTGTTTTATCAAATTCTCACAACATTTAACATTTCTAGTCTGTCTGTCCATCTTCTTCATCTTATCCAGGGTCAGTTAATGGGGTAACGGGTTCGGGAGGGAAACCCAGACATCTCTAGATCCTCCCAGAGATCCCAAAAGAAATTCCCAGGCCAGAGTTCTTGGTCTGCCTGAGCATTTTTCCCCAGTAGGACGTTTCTCCTAATTAAAGCCTGAACCGCCTCAGCCGACTTCTTTTTCTGCAGCGGAGCAGAACTTCAAGCTCGCCCCGATGACGGAGCTTCTCCATTATCTCTAAATGTCCAGCCATTCTTCAAGGGAAACTTATTTCATCCACTTATATCTGTGATATCATTTGGAAATGCTTCAAAACCATAGAAGAAGGTTAAAATATAGACACACCAGTAAATTGAGATCTTTGCCTTTTCAGCTCAGCTCCTTCTTTACTAAAACAGAGAGAGGGTCCACCTACCATCATTTATAAACAAGACACTTCAACTCCTTCATTCAAGGATTCAACCTTATTTCGGTACAGATCATCATGGCTGTAAATTTGAAGGAGATCAACTCTCATCCAGACCCTCCTCACCATGATTACACCCATGATGTGCAGGAATGACAGACCTGCAACCCCATGTAGGTTAATTAATCACTCCTTCATCCATTCATCACTGAGTTATATAAAGAAGTCAGGGCTGTTGTGGTAACACAAGGTGAAAGGGTTTCTGCTTCAACAACTCTGTGTGTTTTCCATCTGGGTGGAAACTGTGATTCCAGGGATAGTTTGAACTACAAACTGGCACATGGTTAAAAAAAAAAGCAGCATCATGTGTGATCGCGGTGGATTTAGCTGCTCGCTCTGGCTCTTCTGTTTAAGGTCATTGTTGTTTTGCAAATAGTGTTCAGATCCCTCAGCGTCTCTCTTTAACATCTGATGTAAAAATCACAAGTTTAATCAGCCTCAGGTGATGCTTAAAGCATGATACTACCACCTCCGTGCTTAACAACCTGAAAGAGGATTTTATGCTCTAATGGAGCATTTCTTTTTCCTTTATAGTCACACGCTTTTAGATGATTTATATGTACAAAACAATAATAATAATAATCTGCTTTATTTCACTGATTCTAATATGTCAAATGATCTTTGGCTGTTTCAGATAAATAACCAGTAGGCACCACATCAACTCATTTATCCAGTCAAATTCAAATATCTTGATTTCTTATTCATTCAGTGCAGAAAACACATGTATATTAATACAGCAGGTAACAAATTACCTAAAATAACTTATTTAATTTGTTTTGTGACTTAATAAACAAATACATTTAAACCAGAAAAGAGCCAAGTACTAGAACAGAAAATAAGAGAAAGTGTAGCTGATGTCCAAAGAGAAAATTGTGCTAAGAATAAAAGCATCAGAGTGGAGATCTGCAGGATCAGGAACAGCTAGACCCTCATCTGTAGCAGCACTTGTTCACCCTCATTCATCTTTCAATGAGAACACAGAGTTCTGTGCATCTTATACCTCGTGGCTGTTATCAAGTGTTACCTTTCTAATCATGACTGACTGAACTGACATAGAAGGTGTTAAAGCAGAGCACAATACTGTGACTTTAAATAAAGCTTAAATCCTCACAAGTCATTAGAAACAGGATTAGATCTTCACTGTTCATCAGTTACCCAATGATAATTTGCAGAATCTCCTGCGTGTCCCTGCAGGAAGCAGCAGGTATGTACAGTGTCAGTATTTAGTGTTGCAACAGTAAACAACAACAACATGTCTGTGTGTCTTCATACAAACACACTGCTGTACCAGCTTTTTCACTGCCTTTGAACACACCATTACACGTCTGGTATTGTCAATACGGTCCATTTACCGTACGTTTCAAGTTGAACTTCTTCTCATATCCGGACATAGAGGAAAAATGTTGAGGCTAATTAATGGCAGAGACAATTTGGGGGAAATTTCTATCGCTGCAAGGAATTACAACATGTTTTGAATGAGATAAGTGAGGATTTCTGACCTGATGCCAGTGGTTATGCCAGTGTAGGATGTAAAACAGAAATGATGTCACAGCTTTATTTCTGACACTTTCTATTCTTTTATTCTCTTCCAAGACAAATCATCTCAGTATCATACAGTATATCAGCTGTTAATTACTTGAAAAATATCTCAGAATAGGTCAAAACTCAAAGAAAATATTGTTGTTTGCCTGGTAGTAGTTGCAGGGGCGTGTCTAGAAAATCTTTGTTGGAGGGGGCACAGATTTAGAAAAGGGTGGCGCATATAAATGGGCTCATAACCTTAAAAAAATCTATTTTTTTACAAAATTAGAAACTGTTTGTCATAAATTAAGGAGGCACCATAAACCAAAATGAATTTTAAATCTGGCAGTAAACAATGCTGATGGTTCAGTTTCATTAATCATTATCTTTGATTAATGAAAAAGTATTGAGTGATCAGATCTGCAAATTATGAGCTTTTAGCCACTACAATCCAAAGTTTTAAGACGTGGCACTGATAAATAAAAAAACAAAAGGTACAATTAAAAATGTTGTCAGTGTTTATTCAACATACAAGGACATCAAGGTTTGTGTAGTAGCTATTTTTACTGACATAGTTTAAAAAAATGTTTTGTGCAAAAACATCTGATTGTGCAGAAATTGTTATACTAGCTCATGTTAATAACTCTGCATCCTTGTTTTATTTTATAAACCTCAATATTCATATTAAAAATAGGATTTGAGGTTAAATAGGTGTTGCATTCACTTACACTCAGACATCTGAGCTTCAATGTGATGACATGATCTCACACTGGATGTTTGATGGAATTGATTGTCTCAGATTGGGTGGGGGGGGCACCTGGGGTGGCCAATCTAATTAAAAGACCCCCCCCCCCTGGACACGCCCATGTGTAGTTGACATGGGATTGTTACAAAATATTGGTTAGAGTTTTTATACTTTTTCCAATGGGTCACTTTGGTTTTACAGCTATATGAAAGAGCCAGAATGAACACGTGTCTTTAACTCTTCTTCATCTGATCTCAGATCACAGCTGCAATAAAAGTTTTATAAATGTGGCGTCTCACAGGGAATCCTCGGAACGGGAGAGTTGCTGCAGTCAGACTTCACTTCTGTGAATGTTGTCAGCTGAGAACTTCCAGGGACGAGCAGCGCGCTCAATAATTAATCACACATGAGTCTTTGTGTCGTGCACATTCCTGGTGAGGGCCAGTTTCTTACCACATGCATGGAAATAAGACAAGAGCCAACAGGACAAGGAATTTACATTCCAGTGGAGCTTCATCATCTCAGCTAACAAATCACTGGAAGAGGTTCTCCTTCACACCTGAACGAGGAATGTTGGATTTAGTCTTTGTCCACACACACAAACACAAATAACGAAGTTAAATATGACCTCAGAGGTGCTGCTGTTTCAGACGGATGGAGGAGCGTCTCTCATTACACCATCACTTTCCAGGAACAGACACCCAGACAACCTACGCGCACTCAAATCCCATTTAATGGGCCTAAATCTTTTTAATATTTCATGACAAAATCTAAATGCAAAACAGTTATTTTCTCAAATTTTTTTTTCTATTTAATTTTTATTGTAACCCTGAATAAACAAGTGAAGTCGTGTCGGATGTTGATCCTACTGACATCCGTGTAATCATCTCGTTTAGGCGTCTGTGTGGAGAATAAATACGTGTGATTGCCTGCATCTGTGTAAATAACAGGAAGAGTGTTTCTGCTTGTCAACAAAGTCTCAATGGATCCAAACACAGGAACAGTGATGTCATCAGGAGACGGGTTCCTCCGTGGTTTCTCAAACGTCAACAAACCAGGTGAGTTCAACCCAGAATGAGGTTTATACCACGTCATCCTCGAGTAAGATTCAATAAACAGATACGACCTGTACTTTTTTTCTGTATTTCCCGCAGAAGATCAGTGCTCCAGCTGTGGCCACATGTTGACTGACATGTGCATTTTTAAACTCCTAGAAGAAGCCCCCAAAGATGATGTATCAGTTTAAAATTACGATTTAAATGTTATTTCAGGCAAAAATGGCACAGAATATACTGCAAGGAATTTTTTTCTGTAGTACTGACGTGGTATTTTGTAAACTCCAGTAGTCAAGTATTTGTAGAGGTTTGGAGATGCTTTGCCAGCCTCGGAAAAACTCAAATATTGTGTCTTTTGTAAACAAATCCTTCCTGTTACTCTGAGGAAGCTTCTCTGTCAACAGTTTTTATTGGAGCCACATCCTCTACAAAAAAAAAGTCCAAACAAAACTTTTGTCAATGTTCTTTTCAGACTACACAGAAGTTAATAGTTCCAGAAATATTTTGTCCAATTAAATATCAGAAGAAATAAATATTCCAGTATTTATGATCTCCTCACTGAAAATTGGCAGTAAACTGGGTTTGTTAAAAAAAAAAAAAAATGAAAGTAAATAAAAACAAGACAAGGGGAAGTGTTTTTGTGTAAAAAAAATACTAAAATATTCTTGTCTGTTGCAAGTAAAAACAGAAATCCAGTCATTCCTACAAGGACTTAAAACAATCTGGAATAAAAAGCAGCAAATATAAAAAGAAAACTGGTGAATTAAATCTAAAAGTCCAGTTTAAAGGGATATTTCAATTATTTTGAAACACGTTTCTGCATGAAAGTTTCCTGAATTACATTCAGTCTAAAGAAATAGAGTTTATCTCCAGCAGGTCAAATGCAACATATTAAATCATTCTTCCAAATATCCAAATGTTATTTTATATAGTTATTTTAACAGAAATATTAATTATTTTGGGTCGTGAATGCTGCTTATGATATGTATAACTCCATGTAAAGAACATGGAATATCCGATTGAGCGCTGTGTCATAATATAAATAATATTTACGTGAACTTTACATTAAATTTATGAAACTGGAGCAGTTTTTAAGATGGCAGCAATCCACACCGGTCGGTAGCTCATCAGTTTCTCCAAACAAGAAATTACTGACAGCAAAAACGTAAATAATTTACAATGTTTACACAGAAACTTGCCTCAACATCTCCATAATATAACTCTGAATAAAAAGTGTGAGAAAATATTAAGAAATGCAGCTCAAAAATTATTACTTGGAAGATTCGTTAACTTTATTGCAGCGCCACAGAATTATAATCCGACACTGAATCGTTTTTATTTATTAACGTTTGATTCTCTTCAGAACTAAATGAGATGTTTCTCCGTCTGATCCTGCACACATCATCGATGTCTTCTAGGTTGTAGGGATACAGAAGACCTTTTATTCTTGTTGTTTTTTCAGGTGTGGGCACCTGATTCAGCAACACCCAGACTTAAATACATAAAATTATAGAATTAAAAAGGGAGTGTCCTCCAACACAGTCCAAGCCTTTAACAGCTGGTTACTGAGAGTGTGACTTCTAACACTTTCCACTTCAGCTTTTACAAACATTTTTGACATTTCAGTTATTCCTCTGATATTTAGAGAGTCTGTGAGGGTTTGGGGGTAAAGTTGAGGTTTGAGTCACAGTCAATGAAAAATGAAACTGCAGCAAATAGATGGGTTCATATGCAGATGAAAGTGCATGCCTTCGGCCTGCAAAGTGCTGACCTGGTTTTCCTGCTGTGGGTTGGCATCACCTGCAAACAGCAGACCTATTCACACACACAGACTGAGTTCCCTGTTTGAAGCTGTGCAGGGATTTCTGTGTGCTGCCACACAAACGTGCTGCAAGCTTCTTTTTTGTTTCCTGCATAAGAAGGTCTGTGCATGTACGTGTCCTCGTCAGAGGTCGAACGTCAGGAAAATGGAGAATTTTCATTGGAAAATAGAAAATAAACTCAATAACTTACAAATTAGGATGAAAATAAGAGGATGTTGTTGCAGTTTGACTCATTAAATAAAAATTAAAGTATTTTTAACATCTGATGTTGTTGTGTTTGTACATGCACGTGTATATTCTCACTAAACAATTCTAGAGGAATATTAAAATCATCCATACAACAAAAAAATATAATATTTTTTATAATAATAAAAACAAAGGAAGACATGAATTTTTCTTTACTTTTCTTAAGTAAATAAACACAAGAAACCTTAAAGCGTTTAATTCAACCAATAAATAAAAATAAAGATACATGTACCGTCTTTGAATCTGATGCAGATTTCAAAACAAGGTTCTAAAATAATTTTCTTAAAATGTTTAATATATTCATTTGCACAAAGGACCAAAATGCTGAAGTGTAAAAATTCAGGACAAATTAGTAACAATTAAATGTAACAAATGAAATGTTTTTAGCATTGACGCATGTAATAGTATTTTCTTATCAAATAAAGCTGCAGACATAAAATGCCAACTGTGCAGTGTATTTGTCTAGAAACACATAACTCAACCAGTTTCAGCCGTGCAGAGTGCATCACTCAGCAAGACACTAACTCCCCCAGAAGCCACAAATATTATCCAGCACACACTCGTGTTGTGTGTGCATGTGCATTTCTGCCCTTTAGCCTGGGTTCTTGTGTTCCATCGTTTCAGACTTGTCATCATTGTGCTTCTTTTATCACAGATTGTTTTGTTCAGCTTAGCTACTGAACCAGCACACTGGTTTAGTGGCTCAACACAGCAAGGTAATATGAATTGAGCTGGTGCAGCACGACACACCTGGATTAAAAAAATAAAATAAAAACTTTCCATCATTAAGCACCCAAATCCGTCTCCATTGACAACCCGACATGGGATTCTACTGCATCAGGTCTCTGCATCCATCTGATGCAAAAAGGAAGCAAATTGTGACAAAATGTTACTTGGTATGAGTTTAGATGTCTCAAAGAAATTCTAACACACACACACACGTGTGCACGCACACACACACAGTAGTTGCACTCATTCAATGAGTAGCTCATTTTTGCTCAGTAAATTTAAATCTTTGTTTTTGTTCAGATGTTTTATTTACAATCATACTGAATTTTACAATTTTACTGTAAAAATGTGATCTTTTAAAATTATGCGTCTTACTTAAATTGAGAAATTTAACTGATAGTAATCACTTTGTTTGTTATGTTGAAAATCTCATATTGCCGTTCTCAATTTTCCTTTCCCAAGTTTCAAGATGTAAAATCTGATTTTATATTTGATACTAAATGCATCACTATTGGATAGAGATTGAAATAAATAAACTGTTATTATCCTTTAAAATTAGACCATAAAATAATGACTTCACCAGATTAAACTCGTTAAAACAGGGAATATTAATCATTTCTGAGGATCAGTGCTGCACCCTGATGCTAACTGCTGCACCTTTAGTGGTGAAGATTTACGTCACCAGTATGAGACAAGTGATCTGTGCTGAAGTTAAAGTGGCAGAACACAAATGTATCAAAGATTTCTTTGATGTTGAGATGAAAAAGAATCTTTGTAAATATGTTTTAGTTCTCGGATTCTACCTGTAGAAAATTAAAGTTTCTGATGATCAGTGCTGCACCCTGAGGCTAACTGCTGCACCTTTACCTGCTGTTGATGAAAAATGAATGAGTAACAAGAAGTGATACAATCTGAGTCATCACATCAGCTGGATTATGTGTGTGCAGCACATTCTGGGTTGAAACCTGCAGCACTGATCTGAAGTTCTGATAGTCTGAAGTGACTTGATGCTTTGGTGTGACAAAGCAGGTGTGCATCTTTATTCACTCTGCCCGTATCACGTTTCTTCCAAGAATCTAAGAAACTTTTTGGAACTCAAGGACTTAATCTGCAGGCATCTCGTTTCGGTTTGGTGTTTACAAGCTGAACCTCACAGACTTTAATGCAGCACATGTTTTCGTTTTCATTATTAAAATGGTTTAATTTAATATTTCAGCTGAGTGTCATCTGCATATAGTAAAATAAGAAGCAATAAAAGAGATTCTGTCTCAAAGTCTAGAAAAATACTGATCTAAATTTACATGAGTTTGTATTAATCGATCTGATGTGATTTTTTTTTCTAATTAAGAAAAAACTCTTTACAACAACATACACCTGTTAACTAGACAAGATTTATAACTGGGTTTATGAAACTTGGTTAAAATAAACTATTTAAGTTATTTTTGTGACTTCATTTTCTGCCTCTTACTTTTTATCCTGATCAATCTTTGTTTTATATCTTTAAATTTGATTTTTGCTCTTGGTTTTTCCTCAACAAAATGCAGCTATAAACCCACAATCAGTAACTCAGTTTGCCAAAAAATAAACTTACAGTGCCTGAAGCCGGATCGACTAAGTTATCCACATTGCTTGTGTTTGCATCAGCATCTTCCTCGTCACGTAATTTATTATTTCTGCTCAGATAAAAACTAAGATTAAATCTGTTTTTAAAACGGTTTCATCAAAATTGACTGTTTTTAAGTCAATTATGTTATGTGTCAAATACTGACATTAATTTAATTTAAATATAACTCTCAGCTATATATAATTATTATTAGTTTCCTTGTTTGTTTGTTTTTTAATATTAAAATTAACAACAAGTTTATGGACAAAATCCAAGCTGGAAAATAAACAGAGGAAGAAAGTTTTTATTTTTATCTTTGTTTTGATCAGCAATTTTTCTGCAGTTTTTATTTTATTTATTTTAGTTTTTTCTTTGGTTTTAAGGAGATTTGCATCTAAATACATAGACAGATGACTGAGAGTTCAATTTCTTGCATATAAAAGTATTTGTGAAAAAGAAAAATATATGCACGAAATCATTTTGTCAGTTTGATTCTACATGTCTTGGTTTGCTTGGACTTTTCTGCAGCAATCAGACTTAAAATTACTGGCTGTTGACATGAAAAAAATCAAACTGCTAGTGTATGTTTTACTCTGTATGAAAATACACATAAAGCTTTATTCAACCCAGCAGCATTGGGGCCAGAGGAAGGAGCTCATTCATTCAGCAAATAAAGTGAAAGTAACAAAAAGAGCCTGTTTGAGAAAAAAATGAGTTTTAATCCATTCCAGCTTGTTTGTTTTCACACTCAGCTCATATGTTCATGTCAAACTCTCACCCCGTCTCTCTTTACCTGAATGCAACTCTAATGTTTCGCTTTTATTTTGCCAGGATTCATTTCTGTTTACCCTCCTCTCGCTCTGTAATTGAAGTTCATGTGTTCGCCAGTTTAGAACAGAATTAGGTTTGAGGTAAACGCATGCAGGTTACAGGAGGTGGATTTTTTTAAAGAAGCAATAGAAGATTATGTTTTACTCTTTAAACGAGCTTTTAATTCATTCTACATGCAATAACTCAGTGTTTGAACAGGTTAGCACACATCTGCATCTTTGTCCCAAATTTTTAAACTTCTTTGCTGGTTTCTTATCTGATGTGTCTCGACGCTGAATTTTTCAGAAAGTTTTTAATGAAATTGCTTAAATAAAAACTTCATAAGAAAGTTTGATAATTTACAGAGAGAAATGTTGAGTAAATTAGACAAACATTTCAAAGTCGAAGCTCCAAACTGCTGTAGTTTTTAATTTATTATATTTTTGCTTGAAAAACAACTGAATAAAGTTTTTCATCAGCAGCTGGTTGCAGTTCTTTAATGACAAAAAAACAAAAGCTTTGTTCTACTTCTGCTCTCACATGGGCATAGGTTTGATTTACTGAAAATTTTGCAACTGATTCTTTTTTCACACACACAAACACACAATAGAGATCCTCCTCGGGGAGAGTTAAAAGAAAAGCTCCAAATCCAGGTCAAGCATTGATGCTGCACGGCTTTGAAGACAAGAGGACATTTGATCTGTTGTCAGTCTCTGCTGATTTCTTTCACACATAAAGAGATGTGCATGTGTGTGTGTGTGTCTCTTATACNGTGGGGGGGGTTGTATTTCTGACCTCCTGGGGACCCGTTTCCTGACTTTTACTATCTTACTGGGGTCCGAGGGTTCTTGTGGGGACCGAAGCCTGGTCCCCATGAGGGGGACTCCCCTTTTTAGGGTTATGGGTTAGGTTTATAGGTATGGTGTGAATAGAGTTTTAGTTAGTCTTAGGGTTAGTTATAGATCAGTAATGGTTAAGGTTAGGAAAAGGGTTTGGGTTAGGTATAAATCTAGTTACTAAAATCAATGGAAGTCAATGGACGGTCCCCATAAGGATAACAAAACACACTTGTGTGTGTGTGTGTGTGTGTGTGCGCTTCCTGGGTGAATCTGAAACTTTGTAAAACTGGACTTGACACCATGAGTCCCGTCATCAGGATGCTAAAGCTGACAGGTTTGGGACTTTTCGACCCAGCAGCGTCCTGCAGAGACACAGTTGAAAGCAGAGTTTTCACAATAAAGTAGGTCCATGTGATATCATGGGGCTAAAAAGTAAAACTATCATCAGAAATGTGAGAAAGTAATCTGCAATGTTATCATTGCATGACTGCTGGAAGCAAAAAGAAGCAATGGTAGGATTTTTGAGCTTCACAGCCAGCAGCTGATTGCAGCACTCGAAGCAACAAAAGAAATGTCTCAGTTTGTCCTCACATTTAAACACTCATCAGTCCACACTTAATTATGATTCAGCTGTTTGGTCCGTCTGTGTCTTTTTTCTCTCCATCAGTCGAGTTTGTCCATCTCTCTTGGAGCAAAGTCTTTGATTCTGTTGCTAAGCAACCTCTGTGGGCTGCTTTGACTCTCAGAATCCAGAAAGCTTGTTTTGTTAGACAGAGTGATACGAGTGAAACCTGCGAATAAACACAAACATAAATCATATAAAGTCCATCTGAGATTTAATGTTTTTGGAATCATACATGAACGAAAGTTAAGAGTTCCAAGACATGAGACTATTTACTTTTTAAAGGTGTAAATATCTGCCAAGATAAACATGTCATCCCTGCAGCCTGTTTTAAACTGGTGGAAATCAAACCAAAGTTTAGCATCACTGGATTTCAGTCAGGAGAATGAATTTAGAGAATAATTTTCGAGATGAACTGAGAACACTCAAAATGCAGAGAAGGTTTACACAGTTTTATTTATTTATATCTGTTTATTTAAATGAAACAAATGAGTAAACTTTATTTATAAATGCAAAGTAGACATCCGATCAGGTTTCAAACTGAAGCTGATTTGCTCTCTCTGTCCCTGTAGGGGACAAGTAAAGTAGAAAATATGATAAAAGTACTGTATATCTTAAAACTACAATAAACTACAAATAGTAATTTAAAAGACTAAAATTAGGATTTTACTTGGGTGTTTTCACTTATGTAGGTTTCAGATGTATTCTGTTTGTTTGTTTATTGGCGTTAGTGTTGTCTGGCTGCATTATTTCCTGTTTCATATGAAAACATTTAACTGTGAATTGTTCATCTTTTTTAATTACCAGATGAATTAAACATAACTGTGTTTTTATTTTTCACTTTTTTTGGCTTTAGTGATCTATAGTGTAAAATACAAAGGCCACTAAATAATACTGTTTGTTTATTTTAAATTCTAAATTGAATTATGATTAAATAATAATGTTAATGATTGTTATTATTTATTCAAATGTCAAATAATTTACAAAACCTTGTAAGAGTTATGTTTTACATGTTTTATTAAATAATTTTGTTTCTTAATAAATACAGGTAGGCTATCGTCAAATAAAACCACTAGCCACACGCTCATCCCTGCCAGGTGAGGAAAAAAGGAAGTCCATCAACAAAAGGTAACACACTTCCTGTAAAATCCTTCACAATAAAAGGTTAGCTAGAGTTTTTACGCTTCATGTGTTGAAAAGACAAAATATATTTCTAAATACTTAAAGAAAACGAGTTTATTTTCATGTTATAACTATAAAAACGCATAATTAGCTGTGTTAATGTCACGCTTTGCGTTTTGTGTGTTCTTTCTCAGCTTATATTTTGAAATTCTATGCTTGGAATTTCCGGTTTGGCTCCCTTCAGCTGGTGTAGCTTGACGCGGCGGTGCTGTCGTCAGCCTGCAGCATCAGAAAATAATCAAGGATAAACAGAGTAAATTACCCTGTTACCGTCGTCGCTTTGGAAGATGGTGGCTAAACAGAGGATCCGCATGGCGAACGAGAAACACAGCAAGAACATCACGCAAAGAGGAAACGTGGCCAAGACGCTGGTGAGCAGCATGACTTGAGCCCAGATGGGTGACGTTCACCCTGGGATGAACGATGATGATGATGATGGTGGAGGAGGTGATGCTGCGGTTGGGGTTCTGTCTCGTGCAGAACGGGATCCGGTCTTCCAAACCCCCGTATTTAGATTATTAACTGAGCTGATGTTCAAATAAACATGTAACGCGTTACCACAGAGTAACTTCACGTTACTTTACCTGGTGGTTCATAATGTGATGAAGCAGGAAAGGAAACACATTTTTCTTTAAGGTCTGCTGGCAGCAAATAGATACCAAATTCTTGAGTTTTTCAGAGCTCAAGTAATCCAGTCAGATTCAACCAAATCCAATAAATTCTTATTCAACTTTTCTTTTACTTGTTATTACATTACAGTTAGGGATGCACTGATACTTAATGTACTCGTATCAGTATCATTTAGTTAACCAATACCATGAACCGATACTTAAAATGTGGAAACACTTTAACAGTAATTTAACAGAAAATGTTTATTTTTGACTTGAAATTTTTGTTTTGTGATCATTTTTATAAATATTTTTTATCTAGTTCACCATCATTTGTTGTAACAAGCAGAGAATAAAATAAAACCTGTCTTCCAATTCATTGCATTTTTTTGTATGGTAGAACTATCAGCATTGGTACTTGGTATCTGCAAGTACTCAGATATCTGTATTGTATTTGAAAAAATTGGTATCGTTGCATCGCTATTTACAGTAAAACATTGACAGACATCTTTTCATTACCCTCTGCTCTATATTTCAAATGTACCTGAAAAACACCTAAATATTAAGAGAAACCATCAACAAATTAGTAGTAGAAACTTGAAGCAACTAAAAGATTCATGAATTCTTTTCTTTCTGTCCTGATTTGTCTGAAAAGTTAAATTTTGTTCTCCCACTCACTCCCTCCCTCATGCTCCAGCTTTTTTTTTTTTTTTTACATCATCAGATCAGTGACTAAAAACTTCCCCCGCAAACACGCAACGTGCCCAAACAGATGACCTCACCGTGACGCTGATCCTTCTCCTGTGAGGAAAACACTTCATTTCGTAACCAGACACTGGCGATAGTTTTACCGCAGAGTTGTTGTTGTGGACCATTTTGATGAGTAGCAGCTTATTCTTGTCAGTTTGGGGGAAAATAAAAGTGGTAATTGTCACTTTAAGTAGAAAAAAACAAGGGCTAGAAATGGGAAACTGAATTAATTTGCAGCATCCTGCACTTTTATTTTGAAGCTGCTCTTCTAATATTCAGCATGTGTTTGTGTTTTTGTCATTAAGCGACCACAAGAGGAGAAGTACCCTGTGGGTCCCTGGTTGCTCGCCCTCTTTGTATTTGTTGTATGTGGATCAGGTAAATCTAAATGGTAAATAAATGTGTTTTATGTGTTTTTTGACTAGTTTTGACCTGCTGGTTTATTTTCTTGCAGCCATATTTCAGATCATCCAGAGCATCCGTATGGGGATGTGACCCAGAGGGAGGCTGTGGACCCTCGTCCCCCTCCTGGTGCCCTCACTGAGCCTGGTCCTGCACACTCGTCACCCCTTTCCAGATGCCCAGAGACGGATGCTTGATGTTGGAGACTTCCAGCACCCGGTCTGGATCAGTCCCTGCCCCTGATGAATAGTGTTGCAGTCTGTGGTACTGACAGCTTTTCTATGGACAGTCTAAAACCACGTGGGCTGGAGAGTGTGTTTCATTTTACGCTTGTGTGTTACGGTGAGAGTGAGCTGGCAGCGACTCCTGCTAACAATGTGCCATATTTCTTCATGTATTCGTTCGTCTGTGTTGTGAGAAAAATGTTTTTTCAAATAAATGTTGAGCAATTTGAGAGTTCAGTTTTTATGTGGTTTATCAGCGTGTGTGGAGGTCTGGGTTTGATTTCTTGTAGCAGAAGCTGAGTTTAGATTATTTTCATTATCTAAATGGTCAAACAAACGAGTAGTTATCCAGCGAGGTGGAGCTTTTTGCCGTTTACTGTTCTGCTAATCGGCCAAAATGTTTATATTTCTTGTTTTGTAGTTCTGGTTTTATTACTGCTTTTTTATTCAGCATGTAAACAAACTGATAACACAGAATCCCCCAAATCATCATACTTCCACCACCGTGCTTTACAGTTATCAGGTTCTCGTAAAAACCTCTAGACTGCAAGTACGCTAAAAAAAATGATGCTCATTGCTTTGAAATTTGTAGTTTTACTTAAATATTCCTTATAAAAGGATGTTTTTGTTAGATTGCTCCGATTGTCTACCTTTCCAGTTTGGTCCTACTTGCACCTTCAGGACTTATCTTGAGGATACTTATAGGTTCCTTCATGTAAATCAACACCTAATGGACAACCACTTTCTGACTTTGATGTTGTTTAACTTGTTTTACCTAATTAAAGATAATATATTTTTAAATGGTCAAATATCTCAGAGCATCACTCCAAAAATAGCAACATATATAAAATAATTAATAAGTATGTGGTAATAACCGAGTGTCTCTAGGATATGTTGTATAATTTCCCTGTAATATTCAGCTGGCATTTAAAATAATAATAATAGATCATCTGAGCGCTTTCAGAGAACGCTGGAAGATGAGGAGCAGAAAATTAGCATTAGCACATGAGCAGATCTGTGCAGATTAACAAGTTTCATGACCTAAATCTTGAAACAAACTGGAGACAGACGGGAGTTTTTCGGAGGTGTAGTTCATTTAATCGTGTGTTTATGGTTCAAACTGACACAACTGGATAAAAAGACTCAGATTTTGTACTTTTTCATAAGCATGTTTATTGAAAGTTGTGAAGTGCAGCTGTCAAGTGCAGTTGTAGGTATTTATGTTATCTTGTCCGGTCTTTGAGGAAACATGCACAGAACATGAGCATACAACTGACACAGAATTAAAAAGAAAACATCTTCAGAGCTTGTGGGTTTTTTCTTCCTAAAGTTGCATCTGCAGATCCAAAAGTTTCTCACTGTCAAGAAAAGAAAAGAGCAATGTGAAAAGTGTTTACAGCCTAAGTTAATGTAGGACGACACCATCAGCCGTGTGTTGTCAGTTAAATAACCTCCTTTCAATCCGCAGTCCTGAAAATACAGCATTAAAGATAGACGACACGGATCGAGCGCGTTACTCATCAATCTGTGACCTAGATAGCTTCTTTTTTTCCTTCTGCTCCTATTTTACATTGTAGTTACACTATACATACATGTACATCCTTGTCTGCCTTTGGAGGAAAAAAAAAAAAAATGCAGCTTAGCCCAGTGTCCCGACCCCGTCACATGAGCTTTTAAACATGCCACAGGCAGGGCTGAGAAAACAGCGATGGTGGGCAAAACAACGAGCTCGAAAGTGAAATACTGAAAATAGATTATCATCATCTCCGTAAGAAACCATGTTATGTTCATCCCACCAACCCACAGTTCAAGTAACATCATCAAATGTTGCTGAATGTTGCTCAAAATAACCTCCCACCCCCATCTCCGCCAACTCCCCCATGCCAGATGGGGACTTTGACATGATAAGAACTGCTCACATTCTTCATCCGTCACTCCCAGAAGCCTTTTTCTATCCACATTTAGGATCTCACCTCGGCTGAGAACTACTTTTATTTACATTATTCAGCAAAATAGGTAACAGCCAAAACAATCTTCCATCTCCTACTGCTTCATTGTCTGTATATCACTTAAAATCCAGACACAGGCACAGTGATTTTAGTTTCATTCTACAAGTATTCTAAATATGTTGAAGTCACAGAAAAGCTGTTTGTTGTATTTTCATGGTAAGACATTCTTTTTGATGACCAAGGATTATTTGGCAAATGTTTGATGATTCATCCTCTGAAAACAACCCCCTCCCCCTAACAAGATCCCCTAAGCAGTATCTTAAGATTGTCACTCATCCCTGTGCTGAGGAGCACTGCACTGCTTGTCCCACTGGCTGCATCCTTCAGAGATAAATATGTGCAAATTCTTCTCTTGACAGCGTCACCTCCTGCTGTAGAAGGCAAAGTTTGGCTCTGCAGCTGAGCTCAAAAACTACAAGTCAGTCAGTCCGCCTGAGCGGACCAGGCTACGCCGAGGGGCCGGAGCTGTGCGAGGCAGGCTGGGCGAGTGTGGCAGGGTTTGGGGGTCCCGTTGGGGCAGCTGCTGGGGGAGAGCCCGTCTGAACCTGGGCCTGGAACTGAGCCATCTGTTCTGGACTGGCTAGCGTCTTCAGCAGCGTGTTCTCCTGCTCCAGCTGGGAGTTGCGCTCTATCAGCTCCTTGATCTGCTCCTTTAAGACCTCGACCTCCTCACGGACAGCGTACATCAGGTGACTCTTCACCAGATCCTAAACAAGACAGAGACACAGGTTTAAGACTTAAGTCTATCAACACAACCGCGATAAACAGAGACAGTTATTATTTTCACAATTTCAGCAATACCAGAAACTGAAGCTTCAAAAATAAATAAAACCTGAATCCTAAAGATACACTCAGGTGTAAACAAGCCTGAAACTCTGGGATTTTTCACTGGTTTCTGTCAGGTCAGACTTTAACTGAACCGCATTTAACGTGATAAAAAACATAAAATGTGCAATAACATGCAAACAACGAGACAAGCAGGAAAAAAAATCCTAAAAAGAGACACTTAAACACAATAAGCAAAAACCTGAGGGTGAATATTCCCAGAGTGCTACGTCATTAACCCAACCCACTGTGATGTGTTAGCCAATCAGAGGCTGAGGTATTTATAACTGGGTGAGAGTCTTCCAGTTTGCCTAGCAACAGCCCTGACAACGGATGGTGAAACAAAAAGCTTTGAGGCTTTTCTGATTCCAACATGATGCAACACTTTTACTGACTTACATATAGATTTATAAACATAAATACAGATTCTGCCTCAAGTCCATAAACACAGATGCTGCAGAAGGTTAAAATATCACTAGCTTGACTCCAGTTTACACAAAAATGTTACATTTTACATTATGAGTAAAACACAGAACAGAGTAAATAACTCCAAACAAGTCTCCCATTCCTAAATCTGACCTCTTTTTAAACATCGTGTGTTAGTGAACAACTCACCATTGCCTGTTCAATCTTGTTGTCTATGGCCACGACACTGGCTCCTGAAGAGCTGCAAGAGAGAAGAGAAAGACATTAAGCATTTGGAGGAGACTGCGGGCTGCAGCGTGGACACATGGATCACACTCTTCTATGGGAATGTGTTCAGGAAGCGTCTGGAATTTTCTATTGAGCTGTCCCGCCTCTGAGTGCGGTGATGTTTGTCCCGATGCAGGTGAGACGAGCGGAACGTTGTTTACCTGCTCTCGAGCTTGAGCTGCGAGCTTTCTGCGCTCAGCAGCGACGACAGGAACGAGATGGAGAGATTTCTCAGCTGGCAGACGCCTAAATCCATGGCCACGGAGTAACACGACGCGTTCATGCTGTTCGGGTTTTACTACCGCCCGTTAACGAACAACCTCGAGTCCACCTCCGCGCTATCAGCTCCGCAAGACACATCCACAAGCGCTGTCCGGTATTAACGGGGACCGGTTACGCTCAAGCGACGATGCAGTCCAAGGTCAGCTCATCTCCGCGGCACACAAAGGGCTGCAGCGCTCCACAATCCAGAATAATTTATCCAGCAACGCACCGACACGCCGGGCTCTGATTGGTCGAGGCGGAGGCTGATTGAATAATATATTCAGAAACGCCCCCACCTGCCGATCAGCTGACATGTTCTGCACGGAAACGACCGAAACCGGATGGGAGGGGACGACCTACAGGGGCGGGGCTGCTGCAACAAGACGAACCACTCAGTGTTTCCATGGGAACCATTAACAAGAATTTCACAATCGAATGTTTTAAGGTGGTCTTTCCTCACTACAGCTTGATGGTTAAGTGTTTTCCATCCCTGGGGAGTTGGGGGGGGGGGTCTCTAGGGGCCTTGGTCAATAATTCACTGTTACACAAACTCACTAGAAGTCAATTATTCTTTTCTGTACAGTTTTAGGTTCCGGTTATTGAAGGATTTTGTAATCACTCCCTCACGTTGGATGTTTCTTTCATATCAGTTATTTGACTTTTCCAAATGTTACAACAGAATCTACTAAATATCCTGTAAAACAACAAGTAAACAAACAAAGACACACTAAAAAAACAATGATACAGTCAAAAGAAAAAGGAAGATATTGGTGCATGTGGGTTTTATGAACATGTAGCGCCCCCGTGTGGATCAGTAAAGAACAGATACTTTTTGCTCCAGGTGTCTTTAAGGCAGCAGATTGTGGTCAAGTTGACTCAAACATCTTAAAGTGCATTTCAAACATTTTCCTGATGGGAGTGTTTCACTGACTAACATGAAACGACTCCTCCACAAAAATCCAAAAACACAAAGTAAGAAAATCAGCAAACCGAATGGCGGAAATGCTGAAAACCAAACAATAAAAAGCAGCTAAACCAATAAAATGTAGAATGAATGTTGTCAAAGAATTCCTCCTGATTCTGCACTTCATGAAGCTCTCGCTCACTTTCAGACAGATCCATGTATCTGCATTCAGGCTGTCACTACATTTAACACTACATACCTGCTCTGCACAGAAAAACCTTGTCACATATCACATCCAACAATCTAGAGAAAGTACTTAAATCATTCAAATTTCACATTTTATTCAAAACAAATTTGTTTATCGACAGCAGCAGAGTCCAATATTAAAAATAGGTTCAAGCAGCCTCTGATCATTTTTAATCCCTCACAAACACCTGAGGACTTACTCTCCCTACAAGCCTAAAAAAGGAAGCGCTAAGCCGCTCTCATCTTTTCCGGGTTTGTCTTTGACTGGAAGAGGTTTTAGCCAATTATCCACACCGAAATAGCCGGGACGACTGAACTGGTTAAGAATCCAACCCATGTGTGATGTTTACAAAGCTGGATGAGCACAAATAACTCAGAGATGTAGGAATATCTGGAAGCTGTCGTCAAATGGAAACTTTCGTAAGCGTTGATAAATAAAGACAAAGTTTTCTTAAAGAATGACATCATAAAGTGCAACAGAGCACAAGACATAAGTGCACTGGATTAAAAGAATTTTACTGTTTGGATTATTAATTTAAACTGTTGTTAAAAATATATTTTTCCTTTTAAAGTTGCTGATGCTCCTCTTGAGATGCTGGAAACACTTTGGGCTTTTCTTCTGGTAGTTTTCAACACCATTATGCAACATAGTTGCTAAGAATTGAGAGTGCATCTAAAAAAGAACAAGCAGATAAGTATGTAAAAGAAGTCGGGGGGGGGGGGTTAAAAATGACCCAAACAAAGAGTTTCAGCAATCTGAGCAAACGTTACATCAACCAATCGATTCAGACCCAAAGTATAACTAGAAATCATGTTATAGGGGTAAAATGCCATTAAAGAGACGTTTATTATAATTCACAGATTGTGTTATTGATAGGTCGGCCATGTTGGAAATCAAGGCCGGCCCAGTGACCCAGTCAAGCAGCTCAGAGGAACAGACCCAAACCGTCGTATCTCAGTGGCAGCTGGTGTTATTCTTATATCACAGCTACAGCTACACCTGAACAGAAACATCCCATTTATACATTTAAATGTAACAAAAACATAAACGTAAAGCTTGACTCCTGTAAAACTAATAAACTTAAGATGGAACAAACATGCTGGATAAGTGGGGGGCTGCTTTATTGGAAGCGATGGACTAATAAAAACATCCCAAACACAATGACCAATAAATATCATACAAAGGAAAAAATGTGTTTCCTGGAGCTGGAAGTGTGAAGGACGTACGACTCTAGTTAAAATGAATTAAATCCAAACACCCCACAGGACTAACGTCACCACGGAAACCTTCAGTGAAAGACCAGATTAAACTGCACCGCCGTGCGGGTCTTTTGCATCTGTAGTGATGGTCTGAGGAAGTGTTACAGTGGACTCCTCCAGCTGGATTATTTTACCTTTTCAGATGCTGCTCCAGCTCCCAGAACAAAATTTTCACAGCCATCTGGTCATGGCCTTGCAGTTGGACTCCCTGCACTCTCATTGAAGCGTCTCTCAGCTGGAACATACAGACTCCGATGTAAGGTAGCGCTGCGTAAAGAGCTGCTTTGTCTGGGTGTTCTCTACCAGCTCCTTAAAGAACAGATCTGGGTCATGATGACAGATGCATCAAAGACTGAAGCGTCAGGCTGAATTAACACATCCTTGCAACGATCATTTCTGTGTGTACTTCATCGTTCCTGTGTCAACCATTTGTCTTTGCATGTGTGAGTGAGTTACTGGATACAGACAGTAGCTGCACGGGTGGTGACGCGTGATCATGTGGTTCTGGGAGTTACATAAACCATCAAGTGAGATTAGCATGTGGCCCAGTGATTTCCCTGCTCCTACACAGCAAGGCTCTGAGAACCGAGCCTCGCCTCAAACAACCACACAGACTCTGTTTTATTAAATACTACAATTAAACGGACATGTGCCCATGTGATTTACAGCAGAGAGACATGAGACAAATGCCGCTTTAACATACTTTAATGCCTGAACAAACTGAAAACTCACAGGGCCCCCGCCGGCTTAGAGACGACCGGCCAAGAGACAACAGGTAAGGGACGAGCAGAATCCAGGGGATTTCACATGTCCTAACAGACTCGATCAGCTGGGGTCAACCAGTGGCTCATGACTTCTGGGAAGGACGATTTCAGCTAACCATCCAAACTCCATGTAACAGGATTCAGACGTGTTTATTCAAACTCTAAACTGCTGGTTGTTGAGTTTTGCTCTATCATATTGTTTATCATTGGTATGTAACTATTTATTAGGAAGAGCGACGATGGACTTTAGTTGAAATTCTTAAAGCAAAAGCTTTCAGAGACTGTTGTAAAAGATGTCAGGTAACACTTGGTGTATTTTCCAATGAATTCAAGGGAGAATAAAAATAAGAATTTAAATGCGACCTTAGTTTTTGATGGCCAAAACAGAAATTTTGGATAATGATGTCAGAGCAACACCCCTAACTTAACATACAACTTCAAGTGTATCACATGTAAGAGCTAGAATAATGGTATTCAGGCTTTAAACACCACATACAGGTTAGGGTTAGGGTTACTACAGCGTTTTGGGTCGTTTTAAATGTTTTCACGTAGATGGAAGCGTTTCTAGAAACAATGATGGGTTTATCAGGATATTTATTTTAAAATTATGTTTCCATGTAGACAAGGCCTCGGATCTAATAAAATTAGACTGTAAATTATCTTTCTCACACGTGCACCAGTTAGTTTCACTTAACCTGAATGTAAAAAGGTCAAAATCATCTTCTGTAAACACACAAGCAAACAAACACACAGTTTACTTGGCTGTTACTCATCTTTGACTCTCAGATAACCTGAAATCCAAAGTTAAGACCCACCAGAATCTGTTACAAAACAAAAATAAAGTGGGATAAAGGTTATAGCACCATACTTAGTTTAACTATAACCAACACCAGTAAGTTTGAATCTGACCAGAATCACCCTGAAAACCAAATATCCCAAGGACGAAAGTCGAGAGACAATACTGAAAGTGAATTTAAACGATATGCATCATCTCATGTAATCAGTGATGCATTTTATCTTGCCTTCAACTCCCAGCTTGGCCATCTGTCATGCATCTAATCTACTACAGAGCTGACTCAGATTCAAGTAGCCTCGCCAAAAAGGTCAAATAAATAAACTGTCAAACACAGAATCCACAAAAAACTGGTTCATTTTCCACGGTTGTTTCATACCACTGACCAGAAGGTTCTGGTTTGCATCATCATTAACTATTTCTAATTTAAATAATAAGAGTTGTAAGACAGTGTCATGTCTTAGAGGAAGATGTCCGTTCTGCAGATTCTAGGAAAATGCAGATGCTAAACGTTAATAAAAATGGACGAGGCACATCCAAGCGACGGGGGGAAAAGCCTATTGAATAGTTGAATTGTAAAGAGTTTTGCCTAAGCTGTAGTTTGATGGTGGAAAGCGCACACAGATGTTACCAGTAAGCCCTGGTGGAGGGTTTTCCATAGTCACACCCTGACTGTGGAGAATGAGAGCGACTCAGTGAGTCAGTCAGGGAGGAATGATGAGTGGCCATTTTGGCCTTCATGCACGGGAGAGTGTGGTGCATTTGGGCTGACAACAGCAAGTCTTCAGTACTCACTCTGAACTAAACTCACACAGACAGAGGACGTGAAATACAAGAGCTAGAAAGGCCTTGATCCATCAGCTCAGCATTAATGTTTCAATGAGTCATGAACTGAAGGAAAACAGAAGACAACAATGTTCCTGTTCATTGTCTCAGCCAGGACACTTTAAAATGTTGCAGGCTAGAGATCCAGAATACATCCCAAAATCTCACTAACACACATTAAATAGACGACCCAAGTTACATAAGGTGTGATGGGTGTGTAAGCATCAGGTTTTTATAATGGGGGGGTGAAACCTGGCATTAAACGGATTAGTAGCTAAAGAACACACAGCATTCCAATCCAGAGAGCCCATCACAGGAATAATGCTAACGGCAGCAATATGAGACAAGAGGAAAGGGGCCCCGAGGGAGACGGCAAAGGGCCACATCTTAGTGTAAAGTCAATACACAATCAGCTGAGGAAAAACCCACCACCTTCATTTAGTAAATCTGTGCCAGAAGTTTAGATTTAATTTAGGTTTGTCTTTATGAACATATTAATTTATTAATAACACAAACCATTTAAATCAGCTGGTTTTATTCTCTTTTTGTTGCTGACTAATTTAAAAGATGTATTGTTGCAACAACACTTACATTTATTGTTAGAAAGACACTGATATAACAGGTCAGCGGCTCTCATATCGCTTATAAAAACCTCTTTAAAAGAAATTTCATCCGTTTTCTTTTTTCCTAACAAAACCTCTTAATTTGTATTTTCAAGATCACAGACAGTGTTTGGTAAATTACAATCGACTGATGAAGTCGGAAAAAACGTATCAATTACTAGACAGCTAACAGATTTATTGTGTTCCTTGTCGTTTCAGGTCAAGAAAAGTTCATCAAATCAATATGTGGAAACATCAGGTTCCACAGCTCGGCCCAGTGTCCCACTTTCACTCATACCTGATTACAAGTAGAGACGGGAAGACAGTGAGTGGATTAGACATGTCTCCACGTCACTGGGCCTGAATCTCAGATGAACGCAGGTACAACTTGGCACTAAACATGATGCTTTACAGTTAGAAAAAAAACACAGTTCTCACATCATCACACTTTCACCGAGACATCGCAGAACGCTGCATATTTACTTTAAAAGATGTTACACAAGCAAACTGAGATCAAGACATGTCTGGGTCTATTGGCTGCTGCACAGGATGGGATTTCTGTAACATCTTAGTTAAAAAAGACTGAAATAAAGTCACAGCACCATCTTCTGGTCACGATTAGAATTTCATACATTAATTCTCTGTTACTGGTTGAGAAAACCAGATTTTTAAATTATCATACAGTAAAAGGAGAACCACAGAGAACTTATACTAATTTACTATATGAATTTAGACAAAATGATAACAGAATTTTTATAAGAGTTAGACCACAGTTACTTTAAAAACAGCACATGGAAACTCTTCTGCTTTAAAAGCTAGAAATTTGTCACAGTTTGACAGTAAATCGCTTCATGTCTTGGTTCCTTCTGAAATGACCCTGTTCCATTAATAATAAAATACACTTTAACCACATTAACCACCTCTGACTCAGTCTGTTCATCACTGTGGGAGAACATGCTGATGCATGACTTTAGACTTCACTTTTGGTTTTTAAAAACATTTAACAGAGATGCAATCTAAAATAGAGTTACATGGTGGCAGCTTGTTGAAGCAGCTCTTACATTTTACTAGCAGGTTTTACCTTCTTTTTTGTTTTCTTCTTGTAAACTTCACTCTTTTAAATTATTTTTATTCTGGTTTGAAGTATGTGCATATTGAAAGATTTCTTCTTAATCTGTTACTTTTTTGGCGCTTGTTATGATGCATCACCATAGCGATGAGACTTGTTTACATGACAGAGCAACTAATAGATATTTCTAAGGCTCAAATACTAAAACTGAGAGCCCAAATCCCTGACGAGTTAAAAAGAAGAAAACGTGAATGCAGAGCAGGAGCAAAGCGAAGAGAGAGACAGGAAGTTTAACCCTTCCTCCATCAGTCAAACTGATGAATGTGAACATCTGCTGTCACCTGTTGGGGGAGGAGCATCAGCGCAGGTGACGTAAAGAGGCTGAACAAATTGATAAAGAAGGTTGGTTCTGTTCTGGGGACTGATCTGGATCCTCTTGAGCCGATTGTGCAAAGGAGGATGAAGAACATGATGGAAAACTCTCATCATCCTCTTTACAACACGTTGTCTTCAGTCAGAAGCTTCTTCAGATCCAACACAGACACTACAGGAGATCCTTCCTGTCCACAGCTAGAACCCTCTAAAACCCTACTACAACATCTAATTTACCTTCAGGGATTAATAAAGTATGTTTGAAGATGGTTTCCTCAGACTCAGTTCAGAGAGGTACACTGCCATCTGCTGGCAGCAGTAACAAACAGATCTTTTTTAACAGCTGACAGCGAGATTTAAGGGTTAGTAACTGAATCTTGATACTGAGCATATAGTGTGTTATTTAAACATGCATGAAAGTGCATCTTCTCTGTTGGACTCCATCATGCAGCATTAAAATTTATAACTGATATTAATTTTTCTACTCATTACAGCATCTTGTGAGAAAATAGTGTTTCTCTCTTAATTCCTAAAGTCACCAAGAGCTATAAACTTCAGAAAGACAAACGATGTCATTCTTCACACAAACTGTCACAAACAAAATGTCTTTAAAGTAACTGCACCCTTGTTCTGGTGTGTGTAAAAGAGACCTCTTAAATTGGATTACCTGCAGAGTATGGATCATTTCAAAAGTAGGATTAAGGATTATTTGGGCTCACGTCCTGTTACCGGAAGCTTCAGGTGATTATACTGCACCGATGTGAATAGTTATATGTTTTCTAACATGAAGTGTTTTTGATTTGGAACTATAATCCTGCTGTCCTGGTCCGGAGGAGATTCTAAATCTCAAAGGGATTATTCCTTGTAAAATAAAATCACAGCAAAATGTTCACACAAATGCTTGTGAATTCTTACGAGGCGCCTACAAATATAACAGAACACTTTATATGCAGCACAAAGGACCTATAATTACTGCAATAATAAAGTCATAATAGAAACAAGCAGATGCATATTTTAGCAGTCTAATGTGTTCAGCATTGAAAACAATACACAGTAATGGAGAGGGGGGGGTTCCAGACAGACATGGATATTCAACAGCACAGTCTCAACTAACAACTAATTAATCTTAAGTAATTTGAGTGAGGAGCATTTCCTCAGTAATTATTCTAACCAAACTTTAAAGAGGATTTAGAGTCATAATAAGGTCCAAAATGCAGCTGGAGGAATTCTAGTTCACAGGGGACTGAGTTCTGCCCTAATGATCAGGTATTAATACTTTTAGCTTCCATTCCAGTTCGTTGTGTAAAACCTTGTTGGTCTTTCATTTTAAAAACCTGGTTATTTGTTTTCTGAGAGCACATTGCAAAACTGCTTGGATTTTTCTTTTTATACTATTTTTTATGTTTACTATGTTTTTATAAATCTTCAGCTCTTTAGTTCTGCAGCAAAACACCAGCTAGGTGACTTAAAACTCTGCAGATGCTTTGAGCCCTTTATAGCTTATGCATCACTGATTTACCAGTCACAGATGTGGAGGCCATACATTCTAAAATAAATAAAAACAACATTATAATGCAGAACAAGAAACCTGTTTGTGAACAGAGAGTAAAACAATTCACGTTCTAGTGTGTTAAGAAAATAAATAATTCTTTTATGGCCTATAAAAAGTGACATGAATTTTTAACTAGAACAATTTCCCTCTCCACACGATGTCTGTCAAGCAAACGCGGTAGTATTAGAACTAAAACATAAACATTCACTGCAGGGAGTGAAATAAGGCCGATATATGAAGGCAGGTCACATCTTCCAACCAGCAGGGGGGAGTGCAGCACCGCTTACAGAGCTGAAACCATATGATGGCTATGCTTTTCAGTGACAGAGTCAACAGCACCTGACAGGGAAATAAAATCTACTAAACAAGTTTGGCAAAGAGACGGAAAGTCAGACAAATAGAAGAACTCATGTGGCTGTAAATATACTTTTGGTTTCTGTAAAGAAAATTGGAGCACACAAATGTGCTTCAAGCAACACTGACATTAAACAATCTGCTGCAAAAACCAAATCTGACATTCAAAACCATGTGCAGAACCAAAGTCCAGCAAGTTCATGATCTTTTAGAAGTGGATGAGTTCTCCTGCTGGTTATTATAGAAGAGCAGTACAGAGACTGAGGTTTGGAACACAGAACTAGAAAGCAATCAGAGCGCAGACATCCGTCAAGCAGCTCATTTCACCCATAATGTGTCCTCGCAATAATACAGTGATCCGGATCATTCCCAAAATCTGACTGACTGGTCCCAACCTATCCTAAAAAATCAAATCCATATCTGTCCCATGACATGCCAAGTTTTGTTAAACAGATGAACCAATAAATAAATAAACACCAGTGAAAACATAAACCTCCTTGACGGAGGTAAAGAAGATGGTTTCCTCTGTGCTTTAATGGAGCTTTTAAGCTAAAGTAAAAACAGTCGGACAACTTAATATCAATAAGTCATATTTGTATTAAGCCAAGCTGATTGTAATTTCCCTTCATTCAGTCAAATATATGATTACAACCTTTTTCCTGCAGCTTTTTCAATTTCCAGTCAATTTTTAACAGCTATTCTGTTGACCCTGTTTTCTTTATGTACATAACACCAAGGATTTAGTGACAGAATTCTGAAAAACAAGTCACAAGCAAGAGAAAAAGAAATAAATACTCTATAAAAACACATTAACCACAAACAGGAATCTTTACACCAACAGCAAAGTCATTGATTGAATTCTGCGTGCTGTGTGTAACGTTCCCCGAGCTGACTGGACAGTGTTCCGGCCACAGGAATGCTGGCCATGATTCAGCACATTGCCTGCATGTTTAGGGGGATGACAGCAGAGGCCCACCAAAATCTAAAAATATTTTTGTAAAAGAAGCCTGGCTGAAGATTGTGCTTCTATCAACACCACATATCTCCTAAGCATGTATCACATCACACCTGGATAACAAAAGCTTCTACTGGCCACAGAATAACGAATCTGACTTTCTTTTACCAAAAACAAACTTACACTAACAGACAGGTGCGTCATCTTTACACGTGTACTCCCCGCCAAAGAGTCAAGACACAAACGACCTGCTGACGAAGACTTGCAATTTAACAAAATCTCAACCAAATCTCTCTGCAGCTCGAGATGGAAACATTTAAGATGCATCATACAACGTGAAATTGAACGGACGGACGGACGGACGGACAGACGGATAGATAGATAGATGAAAGTTTATTTTCTCACAAAACAGGGACAGAAGATGATAATTAATGCTGCTAATCCTGAGCTGATCAGAAAGTAGACTCAGCACAATGATTCGTCATACAACCTCTCAAGAAGTGGACTGAATTCTAAAGCAGAAACTGATATTTAATAGTGAGACTAAAATCACCCAAAAATCCCCATCAGAGAAGCACCAGTAAATAAAACAAAAACAACAGCAGCAACTGTTCCTCATCAAGGTTAGATTTTAATGGCAACACGTGTGAACGCGTGTGTTAGTGCAGTACGAGTGTGTTTAGGTTTCAGGGGGTAATTTTCTCAAAGATGAAAGTGACACTAAAGACAATCCATTATTGTCCATTACAGGCCATTAGTTTTCCCACAGCACTCTTAAGTGAAACAATCCTGTTTATTGATGGAAAAAGAAGCTGTCAGCAAGAAAGGGGGCGGATACAAACAGGATCAACGCTGCATCAGCACACAGATACAGTAGGTGCACAAACAGGAGCTGAGACATGAAAGAAACTGTTTTCTTACATTAATGTTAAGTATGATGTTGTTTATTTAAATCAATCGGAGTTCTCTGCCATTCATGTGGAAACCTGAATAACATTGAGGAGTGAAATCTCCCTACTAACCCTGTTTCTCATACCCAGCATGCTCTCTGGCTCCATCTGAGACTTAAACTAGGACGATCAACATGACGAACGACAATAACTGTTTACATATGGGACTCATTGTCCACTCATCTGGTTCACGTCCATGCTTTACTATTAAAAGTGGATCAAACCTGGACAACTTCAACAGCTGACCAGGAAGAGGACAAAGAAGAAGGAAGATCGGCTCATCGACCGGCATCAACATGAGATGAATGCAGCAGTATCAAAATGTGTTGCTATGGTTACACAGATGCTAAGTGAGGTATTCCTTTTAAAGAGGCCCTTCCATTAAAAACGGTTTTTCTGAGGTTTCTGTTGAATATTTTAGCTCCACATGTGTTCTTACCTTCATAGTGGGTGTGAAAACAGGTCAACAACTTCTCTTTCAGTTTTTATCTCTCAAACTACTCAGGTGACAATAACATCCGGGTTCTCCCGAGTTCTAACGGCCTGTATCTGTTTCGTCACAACTCCTTTGCTCGTTAGTATTCGGCAGCTCCCGCAGTTGAAACCACGCCTAGCATGCTGCTGGCTAAAAGCTGTAGCATAAGACGCAGCAAACGGGAAGACACGACGTCTGGCGTTGCCATGCGCAGCGGGGCAGGAAACAGTATACCTTGCTCTCATAGGCTAGTTTGTTAGCCAATCAGAGTCCAGCAAATTTGAATAATGAATATGAACAAGCTGCTGCCGAAGCAGCCTGATGGAAGGAGCCGGAACCACCCAAATTTTAACGCAGACAGATTGAAAGGTCTGTTAATCAGAGTTTCCTGGCTTTTTTTAGATATAAAATGTTTCAAATTACTGGTTAATACTTACGAAATAACCACAAAATCCTGAAATTTGTATGAAATGGCCTCTTTAACATTTGTTTCCACTGTTTGGTTCCCTGGAAAGTCCAAACTGCACCAGGACTCAGGTTTCAGGTGAACTAGAGTTCTGATGAGCTTGAACACCTGCTGCAACATAACAGACTGAGGAAACAGACTTCAGTCCGTTAAACGTGGAGCAAAAGCAGCGAGTGGGAGTTTGCAACAAAACAGTTTATCCAAATCTTACGCAACAGTCAATCGTGCATAACACATGAAAACTATTAGATTGTGTAACTTCTGTTGCTGAGATGCAAAAGCTAATTTTGGAGTTCAGAGTATAAGAACTATAAAAGAGCGTGCCTGAAGAGATAAAACAAATATGGTCGATATTTTATCTGAGATCCACTGTAAAACTCTAGCACTCAACATCTGGATGGCAGGTTTTTTAGAGGTTTTGTCTAAGTATTTCCAATACCGTCACCTACAGAGACAATCATGAACACAATCTGCACAGCTGAGTGACTTTGCTCTCTCTGGTTCTGACCCAGAGTCAGTAAGCCTGACTGAGTTGAGCTGGGTCAGCTCAGGTCACTTCCGCACTGAATTTGGTGATGGTGGGGTTTTGTTGATTTCCACACAATGAGCAACAGACCCAGGTCTCACCAGCTCCCTGTGATGCCAGGGGGTAAGATTACATTCAGAACAGCCAGCAGCAGAGATAGTCATCAGACTGCCAGCCAGACCACATTCCCCTGAGCTTCCACACACTGAAACACACCCACACACTTACAGGCTATGCTCACCCCAACAATAACTCTGCATTATTAGTTTTTTAAAAACCCCTTTTGACCCCAACGTTTGGCCAAAAGACGTCCCCAACGATGTGTGGTGACATATTCCGTTAGAACCACATTTACCTTTAACATTCATCCCATCTGTTTAGCCCAGAGGCAGGATTTATTTATGATTGAATATACCAGTGTTCAGTGGTTATGAAACATAACTCATATCAGGTTAAACTTTTTGAAATAAGCAGCACGAGTCACTGATAGTTACATTAGAAGAAGGAAGCCATTATCTGCATCGTTGCTATTGGGAAACCTCAATCTGACCCTATAAATAACAGAACAGAGCTTTGGCTTGTTTACATCTCCATCTGCAGCCTCAGGGTGCACAGCAATGCACATTAATATATTATTTGTATGAAGAAATTAGGTTTAAATCTTTTACAATAATGTCAAAACAGACGTCAGAAACCTTGTTTTCTTTTCCTTCTCTTCTAAAGATGGAGAAAGTGTCTGACTTCTGCAGTAAATTGTGTTTCTACTGTTTCAAAGAATCAAGTTAAATGAGCTGAAACTGTTTCAAAGAACTAAGTAAAATTTCTAGAGATAGAAGGAAGTTTTGCAAATCACGTCAAACCCCAAAAAATAAATAAAATCTCGTCTCATCCGGTTGTTTATGGAACGATCCTGGAAAACAACAAACTCACGTGAATGACGGGCATCGTTCCAGATACAACAACCCCAGCCTTTTCACGAAATCTGTGGATGGAAACGGAGCTTTTGACCCACGGTGTCAGTGGGAATGTTTGAAACTACCAAAAACAAAGTCCTCAGTTTGTAATAAGAGACTATTTATATAACTTTTTTTTAACCTTAAGGTCAAAACGTTGTTTTACTTGAAATGTTAGAACACACAAACATCTTGCACTGCTTTAGACTGAAACTACTGGACTTTATACTTTTTACTCCTTGTTCTTTGCTGACATGTTCACCAATTTCAGAAAAGTCAGACAACATTCTGAACATTTTGCCCTATTGCGTTGTACTTTATCTGATCTGAGAAGCCATGAACTTGTGTGAGTGACAGTAGTCCGTCCTCTTACGGGGAACTGCTCGTCTTCCCAGATGAAACAGACTTTCCTTCATACGCAGCATGAATTAGATTAAAACGTCAACAGGTTAATCTGCAAACGCTGTAATAGAATCAAACATCACATATGGATCACACAGTCCTAAAGCTTTAGGATATTTTAGCATTAACTCACCAAAAACCCAAACCGGTTCTTTATGACTGAGATTTTGAACATTTACATGTGAAAGATTTAATCACAGACAATGCTTTAAACTGAAAATCTGCACCAATAATTTCCACTATTAACTTATTTATCAGAGATTCATAACTAAACAGGCTAAACACAGTGAGACAAACAGTTTGCACTCTGCGTGAGCGGTCAGTCTCAACACATGATTAATCTTATATGGAACTAAATCAGATCTGAAACTCTGTTGACATGAAAACAAGCTGCTAATTCTGACGAACAACTTTTTTTAAATAATCGATGTCCCCCTCAAAAGTCTAAAACAAAAACATTAAAGATACATCAGCTGCAAGACATCAGAACTGAGATTTTAACTTGTTAGAATTACCTCATAATAAACATTTAGCACCTTATTATACATTTTTTGATCATAAACCCTCGGATCAGCAGGAGCTAGCAAACAAACACATCTGCTGTGAACTGACCCCTTTAATGTCTCGTCAGCACTTGAAGTCAGACTCATCACACATAAAGCCTGAAAATACAGTGACAAAAGGATCAGGGAAGAAACGACACAACCCCTGATGTGGCACACGGCCAGAACACGCGTTTAAATTCAGCCCCACGAGGACGAGAGAAACTGGTTCCTCTGCAAAAACTACATGCACAAAGAAAACTGTTCCAGGACTACACGATCCTTCAGTAATGGCGTCTTCGAGAGAGAAGAGTCGACTTTAACAGAAACTAGGATTTCCGGCAGGAATTAATCAATAACTGTGTTGTTATTAAATTGCAATAAGAATATCAGACATGATAAACACTCATCTTTCATCATGAAAACCCTCCTTGTGTGTGAACATCTCAGGCATGTGTGAATAGTACACTTGAAATAAAACAGCCTCTTTACTGCAGTCTAGTCCTTTGCCATATTGACATCACACATCGATATTGCAATGATGATGATAATGAAGGTTTCTCTCCCACATCCAACACACAGAGGACAAAAAAGGCAGCAGGAATAAAACACTAAACATTCTGCTGCGAAAAAATGTGCAAAAAATCATTTACAGTCATATTAACACAGTAATATTAAAAATGGTTATAGACATACATGCTTTAAAAGACACACTGAACTCCTTTTATTCTGTTACTCATAAACACTTCTGCCATTTATAGGTCACCTAAGAAAAGTTTTAACACTGTAGTTGAATTTAATTAACGCCTCCGTCACAAAAACACATGAAGAATAGAACTGATCTAAAACGAAAGCAGTGAGAGGACTAATTATAAATTCCTTCTCATGGCAGAAACTCTACTATAAAAGATTCATCATACATCATTCGGAGCTTATCAGCCTTTACTTACAATTAATATCAGATTAATTTTATAATCAATCAATAGAGTTTGATTAAGCTGGACTTGGGTTGTGTCTGCTTTACAGGCACATTTTCTCAGACGACGTATCGACAGCGGATCAGCTGATGTGGGTATGCTGTAAATCCAGTTTGTTTTTTTGGACAGACAGAAACGAGACATCCATGTTACGCTACATAGACTCTACATTCCTCTGATTTCTGCATCATGTGATTCTTTACCATCCAACTGACCCATAAAGATAAAAACGACCTACTAACGCTGCCTCTATGTTGCATTTGACGTCACCGGTAATCAGCCTAATACAGTTTCTTCTTTCAGAACACAAAGCATACAGGGTAAAGGCCAAGTTTAACTAAAGTTATTGGGAAAAAGGAGCTTAAGATTGGTAATCCAAGTGAACTGTGGGTAATTTCCGGCTAATGCAAGATGATTAAAATTCTGACCTCAAACATTCATTTTTAAAACAGAACACTCCAAAGGACTAATAAAAACATACAAAAATCAACAACAAATAAACTTTTTTTTTACCCAGCAACCTTGAATCTGCTGTGAGTTCACCCAAAGGCAGAGTGCAGGTCATTGTTATCATGATGTGCAGCTACCTGTGTTATTCTATCACTAATCAAATAATCTCACAACTTCCTTTGTGCTTCCTGCTGTTTTACAATGCGCTGAGAGAGAGTAAGACAAACTGTCTAGCAAGTGTAATTTGTGCCCCGTAAGGCAAACAGCAGCGGTTTAAGTGATCCTACAGGTGAGGAAAATGTTAAATCTCTGCAGCCACTTGACAAAAACAAGAAACATGTCCAGTTAAGTCCTGTGTCCCGTCGTAAGATGACAGACGGAGTGCAGCAGCTTCACCGCTGAAGCTACTGATGGCTGGTTATCTAGAACAACTTCTTTCTTCTCTGTCTGAATTAGGATTTTATGCTGTGGCTTTGAAAGTGAAGGTATACAATCAAATAAATACTTAGTGAGTTAATAAAGTTTCTTACCCATCCTCCTCGCCTTCTACAGTCTTGACACCAGCTGGTGCAGTTAAGGCACTGGCGGTGGTGGTGTTGCCCTCCGTTTCCTGACCCTGGCCAGTACTGGAACCTGCCTCTCCTCCGGAAAGCTTGGGCAGCCCCAACAAAGCAGACTGATGCTGGAGCAGCAGCCGCTGGGCATCCTGCAGCTGTGTGGTGGTAAAGCTTGGCAAACTGGCATAGAGGGCACTGGCCTGGGCAGCATGAGAAAGGGCCTGGGCACTGCTGTGGTCCTGGGTCAAGCTCACAGAAGAAGGCTGGTTATGAGGAGCACCTGGTGGAGGCATCCGACCGGTATTACCGGTGTTGTGGGACTGGGGCTGATGATCACTTTGAGGGTTGGGAGGAGGCACACTTGGTGCAGATGCTTGGCTCTGATGGACCACAGATGGATGCTGGCTGTTCAAGCCTGGATTCTGAATTTGGGTTGGGAGTGACTGTGGTTTCTGCTGCTGGTTGTCAACATGGCTTGGGTGGCTTTGAGGCTGCAGGCCAAGAGCTGCAACACCAGCATGGGAAGGTATATTGGAGGTGGTGGACTGTGTGTGAAGGAACCCCTGTGATTGCTGAGAACCTCCCATCATTTGAGCAGCTCCATTAGATGGTCCAGATGGTGTTTGAGTAGAAAGAGGTTGGGAAGCAGCAGTCGGGGGAATACCTTGCTGCAGCTGAGTGTACTCAAGTGGCCTCATTGATACTTGGGGAGCTGGAGGGGAGACAGCCGATTGCTGTGAAAGGCTTCCATAGCTCACGTTCTGCTGCTGAACACCTGCTAGGCCCTGTGTGGACACTGGAGGCTGATTAGCAACTGCCTGGGCATAAGTGAGCTGCTGCTGGGGCACAGCAGGAGTGGGGAGACCTACAGTGGTCTGCTGTCCTGGCATGAGTGCAGCCTGATGAACGTTTGTGGGAGCTGACGGGGCTACAGTAGTCTTCTGGGTCTGCATGTGAGATTGCGGTTGGGACACTCCCATACTTAAACCACTGGGGATGATTCCTTGATAGCCGTGAGGTGGGGAGGCGTAATCCTGGGCATGCAGAGGTACTGGGGATCCCCTCGTCTCTCCACTGCTCATGTTCTCAATGTAATGGCTCACTGTACTTATCGTACTATTCACAGGACAACCACTTGAGCTTTCCCTCTCAGATGTCCCAGTAAAGCTCTCTGAGACAAACTGACGTACACTGTGGGTCGCAGCATCAGACACTGAGCTTCCAGCAGCAGAGGCCGGTAAGTCTTTGTCATAAAATTCAGTGCATGTCCACCTGCCTTTCTTGAAGGGTTCAGAGCTAGAGTCCAGTTTCACTACCCTGAAGCGAGAGCCAGTAGCCGCCACAGCAGGGGCTGGAGTAGGAGCAGGCATGACAGAAGCAGATGATACAGAAGCTGCAGCCACAGCTGTCGTGGGAGCATTCACAGGCTGCAGCACAGCTGATCCAACTCTCCCCTGGATCCCACTGGGGACCCCCACGCCTCCAGAGGCACTAACAACTGCAGCAGCGGTAGTTGTAGTAGTCATAGAGTTGATGTTTTGCTGTTGCTGGATCATGTTGAGTGTAGCGTTGGACATATGGTTACCACCTGCTGGTACGGTACCACTCACACCACCACTTCCACCACCGCTGCTACTGCTAACACTCGTGCTGATCCCCCCCCTCACAGGCACATTGGCAGAGCTCAACATATTCACATTACTAACACCACTGGTCTGAGGATTAACTACGCCAACTGTGTTGCCTGTCACAGAGCTGTGCATTCCAGGGACAGATCCTGGGGCCACAATTCCCACAGGCTGAGAAACAATACTTGGAGGGGTGGCATGGGAAACATTCTCTTTAGGGCCCCCCATGTTAGAAGGCATTTTCTGGGTGAGAGAAGGTAAAGCTCCAGAAGTGAGGGAAGATTGGGCTTGGTTAGGATGATGGGGATGTTGATGGTGCACAGTCCCATTCACCATGGCCTCACCGTGCCGCTGCGCCTGGGTCAGGGTGTGGGGGTGTGAAGGCTGGTTGGGGGAGACAGCTCCGGGAGTTTCCGCCTCATGAAAGTTATTCAGCGTCTCCTCTGAAGAGCTTCTTTCCGCTCCCACGATGTCATTAGCTCTGGAGAGGGACGCATCCAGGATTTCAGAGGATGATAGATCCTCCGTATGGGACTCATCCAGGTCATCATAACTTTCAGTGTCCTCTGCAATACTGTTATTGGTACTAACTGACACCTGTGCAGGCGTCACACTCGTAATCTGGAAACCACTCTTCTTTTTTATCTGAGCTCCAGCAGACTGCGTGGGCTGGGGCTGAAGGTTCAGGCTATGGGGAGGAGGATGATGATGGGGACCCGGAGATGATGAACATGCAGGAGTCTGAATCAGCAGCGAGGGTTGACAATCATCATTTGCCGGTGTTGACAGCGTGGAGCCGCTCCCGCTGCTTGTGTTGCTACCTCTTCTGTGAAAGACAGCCATCTTCCTAACACTGCCAGAGTCTCCTGCAGGGTCCGGATGGTGCATTTCGAGGGGATCCGGGCGGTAGTCGCTCTCTGACAGTAAGCAATAAGACTGCAGTTCGTTAACGGCGCCGTTTTGCCAAAACTAGTTACCAGACAATCCAGTTGAAAAAAAAAGCACAAAGTCTTAAAGTGCTTGTTCTAAAATCACCGGGAAGTTGTGACAGTGTTAACAGCCTCTCATGAACGATTTTCCCGTGGCTTTTAGCCGCTTGCTCAGCAGCTAGCGAGCTAACGTCAGCTGATGCAGTTAAACTTCGCCGGTTAACGAATCCGTCTGCGCAGCCGTTAAACACAACCGAACATGTCGAGTGTTTCGAAACAAGATATTTTGTTTCAATAAACATGCGCAGTAAACGTAAACCAGCAGCTGAGTAAGTGACTATGTTAACTACTAGCTCGTCAGGAGTATGTAGCTAGCTGCCAGTCTCCATCACAGTCAACAGTAAGTGGCTTTTTAACTGCTCAATTTACTCCGAGTTGATCCGAATGAAGCACAACGACTCAGTTCACAGTGATCCCAAAGCTAAACGATCACTTAAAAGCAGAGTACGAAGGTTATATCCATCCCACCGAATGCTCGCTTTGGTTTTGCTGTATCACTGGTCCTCCCAGCGGTAGCGTCGTTAGTATAAAGCCTGCTGCTCGGCTGCTGCGACCGGACCGGAGAGGAGGGGTTGCTCCGTAATATGGCGACCGCGCATGGTCTCTGCTGCCAGACATAAAGCAGTCTGGGTGAGGCGGTGAGCTCAACATCAACATTCACGGAAAGAGACGAAGTGTAACGAGAGCTGTCGACATTTACCGGAAAGTACCGAGTGAAGTAGTTTCCTGTCCACTCGATTTCTGCTGCTTGAAACTGATCGGAAAACACGGTTAAGCCGTTTTTTATATGCAAATTTGGTGTAACTTACTATTTAAAGCTAGGCGTAACATTCCAAATGGAATAAAGAAAACATTTGCAGTGTCAGAAATATAATTTAAGAGGAAAAGTGAATTTTAAAAGGCACTATGCAAGAACAACTTTAAAAAGTATTTGTCTTACAGTATCAGGGTTAAATTATGAAACATTTTATCTGATGATCAAAAGAAAGTAAAACCAAACACCAGTTAAAAAAAGAAATCTTAATATGACATGTGACAAGAGCTGTTTTGACATGTTCTGTTCTTATTTAACATTTCTGGCATTTCTCTCATTTTTTGGGGGTGTGAGGCATTGAATTGTGTATTTTTGTACAGATACAAGCGTTATTAAGTTTTTACTTCTGCCTACTTCAATTCAAGCAAGTCACTGCTTGACTAAATACATTGAAGGGGAGCATATTTGAAACCAATACCTAAATTAAATACAACATATTTTGGATTTGTTTCATTTTAAATTGATTTTTTGAAAACTTTCATTAAGACCAGAATAAAAATCCAAATAAATCTATTTAATCCCTAAATAAAAGTCAACAATGATTTTTTTTCTCTTTTTCACCCTTTTTTCTTGTTTATTTCATCTTTTCTTTTTTCTTTTTGGGTCTAAAAGAAAATAAACAAGACTAACACACTGAAATACTGAAGATTGAAATCCTGGATGCTGTAAACATGCGGTGGACAGAGCAAAACATCATCACAACAGTGTTGGTGAAACAAAGGCAGACAGAGAGCTGCTAGATCTCTCTGCAGACACAAGTGTTAACCACACTGAAGGATTTTTCTACACACAGGTAGTATTTGGGGCCTCTGTTCCTCCCGTGTGTGGCAGAGTGACAGCCGAGAGAAATGTACACATTTGTTGGCCGCTCATGTTGTCGCTCCGGGTCAATGAACTCCTGCGTTTACCTGGTCAAGCGTATTTATTTTGTCTGCTTTCTAGATTTTTCTTTTCATCGCTGGATATTTAGATCCTGTTGTCATTCCAGCTCTCCACATCACATCTTTTATTTTCTTTTAAGTAAATTGCAGAGAAGAATAAAAAAGATTCAATAAATAATCCTGAAGGAGACAGAAGATTTATCATAGTATGTGTTTCTTTGTGTTTTGTGTTTTCAACTACACTGGATTCTTTCTGTTTAAAAACATTTCTTTAGTTAGTTTTGTAAAAGAATTTAAGGTTGTTTGCATTAAAAACAAAAGAAAAGCAGGGAGAGGAAGGACAGGACGGTGTGGGTGTCGTGGTAGAAGCCAGTTGCTGTCGGCAGCTTCAGATCACAATGAAAATTACAACATTATTTTGCTAATATTCAGAAATAATGAACATTTAGAGATCAAATTTCAAATTCTTTATTCAAAAACAGAACAGCTTTGTTCTTCTTAGCTTCTCAGAAACATTTGGTTGTTGAATGTTGCCTCATCGCTGCCAGTTTGAGGAGAATTTTTTATTAATTAGTTGGTAGAGCTGGAGCTCAGGAACAAGGTGGTTCATTATCATGATCAGACTTACAGATCCGTCATTAGGATTGCAAGATGCTGCTACCCAAAAAAAGAAAGAATAACATCAGCTGAACAAGGAAGTCTAGAATCTGAAAGTTATGACAGAAGGTTCTGTTCCGTTTGTTCTTGCAACAGATGATAAAACACAGAACAAGTTTTTAATTTATGGATCTTTTTCCTCCCTAACTCAGCTTTGAACTGACTCTATATTGTGAAGAGACCCAATCAGAGAACATTAAAAAATGAGATCAATTAATATTCTTTGAAAAGTTACCTGACATTTATTACATTTATGGTCTTTCTCTTGTTTGATGGACTGATCTGCAGATAATTCTGACTGAATATAAGAACTGATTTTGAATGGAGGCTGCACGGTGGCGCAGTTGGTAGAGCTGTTGTTGCCTTGCAGCGAGAAGGTCCGGGCTGGGGCCTTTCTGCATGGAGTTTACATGTTCTCCCCGTGCATGCGTGGGTTTTCTCCGGTTTCCTCCCACAGTCCAAAAACATGCAAGAGGTTAATTGGTAACTCTAAATTGTCCCTAGGTGTGGGTGTGTGTAAATGGTTGTTTGTCTTTGTGTGGCCCTGTGATGGACTGGCGACCTGTCCAGGGTGTCCCCAATGACTGCTGGAGATCGGCATCAACCCCCTGCGACCCTGAAAAGGAAGAAGCAGGTTTAGAAAATGGATGGATGGATGGATGGATGGATGGATGGATGGATGGATGGATGGATGGATGGATGGATGGATGGAAGGATGGATGGATTTTGAATGGCTATGTCCATTGTGCTTTTACTCCAGCTGTCACAACAACTTTACACGCAGATACAGAAATATTTAGTTAATAAAACTGATCTTGAAATGAAGAAAAATTTATTGTAAAAAAAACTGTTGCAGGATCAGCAATTTGATTTTTAAAGCCCCAGTTAAAACCAACAAGTCCAGGTACCACAGTACTGCAGTGAGGGTCAGTAAAACACTTAATCTGTGTAAAATTAGGAGTTCAGCTAAATTCTGTAACATCTTGAATTCTAAATTTCAAAACAAAACCCAAATGTACATGTAATTAATTTTCCTGCATGTATTTATAATTGCTTTTCCAAAAACGATTTTGCAGAGAAACATGATGATGTAATGTATTTGTTAAACCTGGAATGTGTTTAATTTTTTAAACTGGATGTAGTTAAGCCAGAACTTAAAGACTTTTTGTTTTGAACACAAATAATCAATTTTCCATGAGGTAAAAGTTGATAATGGGGAGTAAAATCAGACAAAAAGTCATCAAACAACTGTTTGATTTTTGGTGTAAAAACATAAATAAATTTTACATTTATGAATGAGTTTATTTTCATGTTTTTTGGGTTGTTATGAGACTCATATTTCATGCTTCTGGCATAATGTCACATTCAAACATGTGTGGTCATGAACACACAGTTTGACACAAAACCTCAGTGTTTGTTGTACTTTGAGTTCCATAAGGTTTAAAGGCCCGAGGACACGAGATCAGTTAAAGCATTTCCCAGTTTATGTCAGTAAAACACAAGTTGTTTGACTTAGAATTCAGTGTTTATTTTTCATATCTCAGCTGCAGATCCAGAGTTCTTCAACAAAGCTGGTCATGTGATCATAAGGACCGACAAAAGGGATCGAAGGCTTTCGTGTTTAAAAGGCACGTCATAAGAGGAATTGCAGTGATAGAAAAGTGTACAGTCATCACGATGAATTAACCAAAGCAGTAACCTAAGATGTGCATCCTGAGGGATGAGTGAAAGGGAAACCTGAGAGCCACTCGTGGAAATACTGCATTTAATAATGAAGGAGAGAATCTCACATGGCACAAACTCGCTGTCAAGTTCAGTGTAACATTATTGTAAAACTGCTTCAGTCAATGGGTTAGCATCAAATGTTGAAATGCTTTCATGAAAGGTTTTGAATAAAGACTGAAAATATTTTCACATAGATCATCTGATGCATCGCAGCATCTAATTAATAACCATGTTCATCCTTCTGTAACTTAAAACTGATTAATTGGATCTTTGATCACAGCATCCCCATCAGGTCAGTCAGTGTAATGTCCAGCTGCACAGTTACTCTATTATTTTTTATTTTACAATTTAATGGTATTAGTAATGGTGCAAAACATGTAAACCAATAATTATGGTCTTAAAACTGTGCCGTAAGATAAAAAATGTAAACATTGTTATTGACAGAGAGAAGCACCAACCTTGAGTTCAGTGGATGATTTATGAATGATGTTGCTGGTGCTCAGTATATTACAAAAGTATCGTTACTTATTCATGGACAGAATTGACTATTTAATATTTTTACCTTCACATACCCATGACATACCTGTTATTATTATATTTTATTTTATTTTATTTTTTTTTTTTTATTTTATTTTATTTTATTTTATTTTATTTTATTTTATTTTATTTTATTTTATTTTATTTTATTTTATTTTGTAATGACTCATCCCATTTAAATTAATTTTTATATAAATATAAATATAATTTTAATATTTTATTTTATCTCATAATGACTAATCCAATTTAAAGAAAATTGTTATCTAAATATAATTTTAATATTTTATTTTATTTTGTTTTTATTCGATTTGATATGTCTTTGAACAAAGCCTAAAATGTGATTTGCAGCAGCGTTGGATTGATGGAGGAAGATAAGGTTCTACATGTTTGAAGAAAACTGTCAAAATAAACCAATAATACACTTTTATAAACATTAGCATTCACAAACATTGTTAAATAAAGGTACATTGCTGTGAGCTTTGTGCTTTTTTGTGTTTCATGTCTTACTGCTTTGCAGAAGGCATCTGCCTAGCAGGGGCTGCCATGGCAACAGCTCTTCATTCAGCTAAGCGCTTGTAGAAACTGTAACAGACATCCTTTTATTGCATTTATTCCTGATCCTGTTATATGTTCTGAACAGATTATCATTCAAGAAAAAAATCACAGGATGAAAATGAAATTATAATGTTTGTGTCTGAAGGTTCTGCATCACATAGATTCAAATTTGAGGGCAAATATTCCAGCGTGAGAATAACCTTGATGAGAAAAATAACTCCGAGTTGGGGCCAGTTTCATTTCATCATTGATGAAAAGGGGTTTTACAGATTTCAACAGAGGAAGTCAGACTTAAGATTCATTGTCTCACTACACGTATCACACACCACACTTTCCACACACTCTAATGATGCTGATAAACTGAGAACAGAAGGTTGGGAAACTTTGGAGACTTTGTGTGATTGTTGTCACCCAGGTGAGCTTTATGTGAACGTGTTGACAGCTGAGGTAACACAGTGTGACCCTTTGTGCTGCTGAGATGTTCCAGGTCACTCTGATGAGCGATGCACATGGGCACGGGAAGCAAAGATTCTCCAAATTCACAAGCTTTTGTTCTGAAACATCTTTCATACTTTAAAAAATGATATAAATGGTGTTAATTTGGATGTTTTGATTGCATTGATTAAAGCTTGTTATATTACAGAAGAGTAAAAAACAAGTAGCTGAAGAGTAAAAAAACAAACAACTGTGTGTTTTTCTTTTTGTCAGTTACTCATTCATTCATTTATTCATTCACTCCTAGCAGTTTTATTCCACAAGTTGTCCACTAGATGGAGACACATACAAATGAGCTGGCAACAAACAAACATACTTTTTCAAATAAATCACCAATTTTTTATATAAACACTCTAAACAGTTTAAAAAAGCTTGGAATAAAAAAATCAATAGATTTTACCCCCAAACCCCATAAGGACTGTTTAAGAAGTTTTCCTTTCTTTAACGTTTATATTTTGGATTTTATTAGTCCATTTTGACAGATAGGCTCAACACTGCAAGGCTGCTTTATTAAATCCTTTACATACAATTTTAATCCAAGAGTCTTACAGGTTGTTCAGACCTGGTAATACCATATGTTCCAGGTGCACCTGAGTCACACTTACTGAGAAATCTTTTATAAACATTTCTGTGAGCTCAGTCATGTAACAGACCTGATGTGGGCTGAATAAAAGACGTGTGATCTTAATGACCTTGGTGTCAGAGTGTTTCTGCCAACTAAAGTCAAACAAGTGGAAGCTTTTAACTTCCAGATGCTTTGCTGTCTGTTTCACATCTCAGGTGCTTCTAATTTGTGCACCAATGAAAAAAACATTTCAAAACTAGAAATCCTTCATAGAGCTTAGACCTCCACCAAGCACCTCAGTTCCCCCATACTGTGATTTACAACACAGCGTTGATTTATCTTGCTAACAGACAAACTAACAAACACTGGTGAAAACATTCCCTCTTGGTGCAGGTAATAAAACAAAGTAAGTATAAAATGGTAATTTTATGCAAAATCAGTCAATCAGTTATTTTTTAGCTTTGAAGGATGCATGTGAAAGTGATTCAGAGATTCAGTGTCTGTGTTTCATACAACAATGTTTAGTTTGCTGCAGGAGCAACCGTTTAATTCACTTGTTGTCAAAGGCTAAGGGATTGCTGTGAAAGATTTAAACCACGCCCAATTTCTTTATATTGTGCTGATTCCAAGGAAGTGGTTTCAATCAGTGGCTCTTTAGGATCCCCCAAGGTCTCCTAAAGCTCTAAACTTTGTTTACTGTTCCACTCATTTCCTGTCTGGCTCTTGAACAGAGTAATGCAGAGAGTGAACAAGAGGAAGGAAAAGAGTCTCCTGAAAATGTTTACAGCAGAACAGGATCTGAAAGTTCTTCCTAAAAATAAATCTGAGAAATAAACCCTTCAGCTGCTCATTTACAAGCTTTTTCCACCAAAAACCCCACATTTTTGGCACAAATATACCGTCAGATAAAGTAAAATAAAACTTTAAATATTTTCAGAAAGAAAGCAGAAATATTAAAGCAAAGTTTGGCTCTTCTAAAACAAAAAATAAACCAAAAATAAACAAATGAATTCAAACTTCTGGAAAGTTAAATAAACGCACATCTTCAGATAAAAAGTTATTTTAAAACATACTGTCTTATAAAAGTTATTGAGTTTTTACTTACAAAAATACAAATTTTCACGAAATCTAATGTTAAAAAAATGTTGCTATTTAATTTGCACAGCAAAAGTTTTGTTGCTTCTGAGCTTAAAAAACAGAAAAGCAAAAAGTTACAAAGGTTTTATTTTGAAAAGCGGGAAGTTTTTTTTTTTCAAAGGTGCGTCACCGTTTTCAATTGGCACCTGCGCGCGCTGGTCTGTGTTTGAAACGATGTCCGAGGTGAATTTAACTGGAGTTAAACAAAGTAAAGGCGTGTGGCTGGTTAAGGTTTGTAAAAAAAAAATTACCAAATATTTTATAGTTTATTAAAAACACGATCCGAAACCAATTAACGAGCAATTAAACAATGTCATTTGTTTACCGGAAATAAGTCAGTCGTTATTTAAAAACAGTTGGATTCACCAAACGTTTGAGCGTTTAAAGGCATAAAACACACAGAAAAGGCTGATTTTTCCGGTAAAATTTCTTAAATTTTTATTGGAAATAATGATAAACTCTCGTTTCTCGCAGGTCCCCAAGTATTTATCTCACCAATGGGACAAAGTCACAGAAAAGAGAGAAGTTGGAAAGATTAGTATAATTAAGTACGTATGCAAAGCCTTAAATACTTCTAACATGTTGATGTTTAACTTTTATTAGTTTTGAACTTACAGTGATTGATTATTAACGAGTTTATTTGACACATTTTATAATTTGTCTTTTTTTGGATCTGAAATGAGTTCAACACCAATAAGATATTTGGAGATTTGAGCTGTGGGAGGATCGCTATGATTCTCAAATGACATATTAATCAGTTTTGAAAGCAAATGTTAGTTTTACCTCTAATGAGTGAAGCATTTTTTCTGCCTCCTTTCTAACAGGAAACAAGGTAAAACAGAGGTGAGAACGATTGAAATTTTGTTCATTTCAGGTTTTTTTTTATCCATTTTCCCACTTTTCAGTTGCTGTCTTTCACCACCATCACTCTCCATCATTTTCACCGTTATCCTCTGTTGCATCGTCTTACTCACAGGAATCAATAAAGGGATCACATTTGACCTGATTAAATAAAGAGACGGCTGATGATATGATTTGTTTGCAGCGTATTGACTAAGTTGTGTTTCTCAGGTGTGTTTCAGTCTGAGTGAGGACCTGGCTGCACTGGGTTCTGTAGGAGAGAAGGATCCAGCATCACTGCAGGTCCCGAGGGAGTATCCCTTCACAATGCACACAGTGGGTGGACAGACCATGGCTGTCTTCAGCCAGAGCAACAAAGGTCAGAATCAAACAGCCTATTTTCACTTCTCAGGAAAATCTTGTTTGTAACACTCTTGGTGCTCAAACAAACAGATTTGTGTGATGTTTGTCATTGGCAGTGAGGTTTTTGTTACTCAACAAATGTCCCAGAGAGAATCAAGAAGCTTCGACACAGTTCAGTCATACGGAAGAATTTAAGTAACTGCAGTCTGCTGAAACCTGCTGATTTATTCTTCTTTGATTGCACTGTAAAATTCATGAGAATACTCAGACCAGCTCCTGAGTTGCTGAGGACGTTTGCTGCCAGGCATAATGTGTCATGCTGCTTTCTGAGCCAGAGGGATTTGCATCAGATCAGGAGCTTAAAAATAGCTGTAACTGTATTGTTGGGTGTCTGTTCTGGTGTGACCAGAGAATTATAGAAATTACTTCAATTTGACGACTAACAAGGAAGAATATTTTCTACATTTACAAACAGAAATGAGTAAGAAATAAACTTTTCATGCGTGGAAAAGAGGTTGTGGAATGAATTTAAAGATTAGGATGTTACACTAATTTAGCGAGCATCATAAATCAGTGTTAAGGTAAATAAATAGCGAGGAACAGAGTGTTCAAATCATCAAATGTCAAGAGCCAGCTCTCTTCATGACGGGGTGCCAGCGCTCGGTGAGAAATGGCTGTTTTTCAAACCACTTTTAAAGATGTTATAAGTGTAATTGGTTGGTGTTGGCGTTAAAACAAAAAGCATATTTTGGGCGTTCCCCAGGCGGGACCAAATTAGATTAAAGCACATTCTGACTGCAGACCAACTTGCAGCTTAATACAAAAGGGGAAAATGTATAAAGGAGCTGAAGTGCGATTACCGCAAGAGTGATGGCGCATCATGTTTTCTACACCAAAACAGGATGAAATAAATCCACAAAAACAAGAGGCGCTACCGATTGAAGTCATGCACATTTTTGTGCAACAGATTTGGAAGGCGTGACACAGCTGAGCACGTCGGTGTCAGTGACAACAGATATTTCTGGTTTCATAAGCTGCTTTTCTTTTCTTTTTTTTTTTTTAGAGGAAGCCACAGGATCCAAACTCTTAATAAACATTTATAATCTAGTAGTTCATGTCTCACATTCTGTGTTAACAAGGAGAATAACTAGGGTTTTATTTTATACACTTTCAGGCTTTTCGATTACAACTTTCTTTTCTTTCTTTAGCAGGTACACATTGACTTTTGAAGCCAATCTTCAAAATCCCCCAAACATTTTTGCTGACTATTCTAGTGAATTTCTGTAGAAGAGTAATCCCTTATCATGATGCAGCCATCACCGTGCTTGATCATATGCTGTAAATATGCGACTTTAAAGCAGGACTAAATAACTTTTCAGCAGCCGTGTCTCAGACGGTCGTTGCTGGAACCGGTGTTCTGCAGAAATATGCTATCTTTTTAAGATGTGCTGCCAATTTCTTTTGCACATGTGCCGTTCCACAGTCTTGACTTTGATAAACAGATTTATCATTTATTTTTGTTTCTATATTTTTCCATAAATAAATTTTACCTATCAATTAAATTCTCCTAGGACAGGAACACTAAATATGAAGTTATTTTTAATTTCTTTGCATTGTCAGAACAACAGGCAAATGTTTGGACGGGAAGGATCATAAAAATATGTATAAATAATTAACAGGGTACACTTATAAACAAGAATAAACTTCCTATGACATCTCGTTGTGAAATAAGTTGTCAATTTGTACTATGGGGACATTTTTTATCTGGGAGCATTAATCATCAGAACACCACTTCCGGCTGGGACCCGAATTACTGAAGTTATTTAGTCTATTGTAAAGCCATCGGAGGCGTACAGAGTGTCTAATATGAAACTGAACGTGTTTTTCGGTGAGTACAAGTTTCAAAACTGTAGCTTTTAAAAGTTATTTTGTGCTGCTTTAACAAAAAATGTCTGAGTATTGTGATATGATAAAGAATGAGAAGCTCCACGGCTGTTTGTCGTTGTTCGAGTAGTGCACATGCGTTGCAGCCCGCGCTGCCCCCCCTCTTCCCTCAATGCCAGAAGTGCTTCCGTTAGAAATATGCGTAGGAGTCTCCCCTTGTTTGTTTACTATCAGCATCGCTGGAGTTTTTTCTCAAATTACCAGAACGTTGTTTTTTCAAACATGTCAGACTGATTAATGGTAAAGGGCTGTTTATTGTTACTTTTAGCAGTATAAGTGTGATTGACAATCTAGTAGCTAATAGATAAGGAAACAGGTTCATTATCTATTGGCTACTTTATTTCAAGCCCCACCAGGTCTATGATTTATTAATATTATAACTTTTTCTTTTGGAAACTAGAAGTACAACCTGCTACAAGTTGATAAAATGATTTTAAAGTAAACTTGACTTCTAAATTTGCTACAAAATCTTCTTTACCAGATGTGTCTTTAACATTTTGAAATTGGGCTGTCTTCTGGGTGTGTAACTGAGGTGTTGGATGGAGGTGCTTTTCTAGTTTGTAATGAAATGTGGATCCAATCAACTTGTTGAAGGATTTAAAAGAAAACTCATTTAAAAATGACTCATCAAATGTTCAAAGACTTATTTTCAGATTCAATTGGAAACTTAACAGAATAAATAAGACTAGAAACTGGATTTTAGGCAGGAAAAATATTCATTGATACATTGACTTTACCTGCATATTCACTGCTGTTAGAAATCTGTACTTGAACTGTTATTATTGTTTTTCCTCATCAAGGTTTATTCTATCACCACCCTCATACACTTTAGATTCACCCACACTTGCAAGTGTGTTAATACCTCCTACATTTGATAATAGATTTTTCTTTTTCAAGGCTCTTTTCTATTACTTCAGTCTTTTCTTAGACGTACTCCACCATGTTCTGCACTCAGAAATTTAATCAAAATGAGGTTTTAAATAATAAATAAAATCTCTACTTGAAGCAATGGGTGGGTAAAAGTGTCACAGTAGATCATTAGGTTATAATCTTGTGTTTGTGGATGTGGAAACACGGCGTTCAGGAGGCGTAAAAACCTCTTGGTTATTTTTCTCAAAGGTGTCGCTGCTGCAGATGGCTGGTTGGACTGTGAAAGTGCTCTGGAAAACAAGAAGTGGGATAAAATCCTCTGAGATGCGGTGGTGTGTAATCTGTATTTACCTGACCGAAGCTCTGCTCCTCCCGCACTCGCCTACAGGAAGGTGTACTGGATGACACTGGTCTCCCACTCGTTTTCCTGCATTCTTACCCTCAAACACACACACGTAACCACACACACACTGAAGCGTACCTACCTATCCTTACCTGCGCTCACACATTTGGACTGCATTTACACTTTCTTCAGACCTTTTTTCCGCTCGCGCTCAGACATATTTTGTTATAGTTTAATTTATATAAAAGTGATGTATAAATTAACAGAACATGCATCACTATTAAATTATTTACCTTTGACTTTTAGCTTTATACATGTAGATGTCATATGTACACTAAGCTAAACCAAAGCTCATGCCAGGAACATGAAAACAATCATGTAAAACATTGAGCCAAATGCTGATCTTTACTCTAATTGATCCACCAGCATTTTTTTATACATGGTGAAGAGGATGATGGTGCAACTCGAACACATACAGAGGAGCTGGAACTGCCCAAATCTTATGGGGCAAACAAAGTACTGGTTAGAGACGGTATTTTCTTCAGACTGTGCTGTGATGAACTTCGTTAAAGCAGGACTAGACAACTTCTCTGCAGCCGTGTCTCAGACTGCTGTTGCTCGAACTGGTGTTCTGTTGAAATATGCTACCTGTTGAGATATGCTCCTGCACATGTGCTGTTCTGCAGTCTTGACTTCAATAAGCAGATTTTATTTTTGTTTCTATATTTTTTCATGAATACATTTTACCTATCAAATAAATTCTCCCAGGACAGAAACACTAATTATGATGTTATTTTCACTTTCTTTGCATTGTCAGAGCGACAGGCAAATGTTTGGACACACCCAGAGGACAGCTCAACGATGGCCGATAAGGACTCAGAGGGCTTTTTTATAGAAAATATCTGGGAAGGATCATAAAAATATGTTTAAATAATTAACAGGACACAGCCACAATACACAAGAATACTGTATAAACTTCTAATGACATTTCGTTTTGAAATTAGTTATAAGTTTGTACTATGAAGGCATTTTTCTTCAGGACAGCATAAATCATCAGAACACCACTTCTGGCTGCGATCCGAATTACTGAAGTTTTTTAGTCTATTGTAAAGCCATCGGAGGCGCACAGAGTGTCTAATGAACATGTGCTTTGATGAGTATTTACTTACTTCAAAATTGTAACTTAAAGTTGTAAAAGTTATTTTGTACTGCTTTAATGCTGGTGGTAATATTTTCTTAATCATGGGTTTAAAATAACAGAAAAGAAACTTCCCAGCTCAGTAATGACATATTCAACTATTTCTGAACTAAAACTGAAAGTTTTGAATTGCAGACTTTAGCAAAAAAATGATGTTCTAACCCTCTAAACAATTTTTATTAGTCAAAAAGCTGAAACTGGGTAAACATGCAGAGGACATGTTGGATCAGGTGTATCGAAGCTCCGTATTGATGGACAAATGATTAGTTTATTTCTTCAAAGTGTTGCAGAGTTAGGTTTGGGTTTTCTGTTTTCTGCCTGCTTCATCTTAGTCACTGCTGTTCAAGTGAAATTTGAAACCATAATTAGCTTAAATTATATCATCCAGCAACATCCTGTTTAGCAGTTTTATGTTACATTGCTGTAGTTTATTTATGATTTAACATCTTTTGAGCTGCTTTTGGTCAGATGCTGCAGTTGAGAATGTGGAGTTAACATTAGGCTTAATTTTATTTTGTGATTTAATTGAGTTGTTTTAGATCAATTCTGTGCATCAGAAACTCTAAATACTTACAGAATCCTAATTCAATTCAGTTTATTTATAGACTATCAATTTACAACCAGGTTGTTTCTAAGTACTCTCCAGAAGCAACAATTCACATAAACAGTTCCAGACTCGAAACTACTTATACACAAACAGTTCAGCTGAAATATGATCCATTTCACTGAATTATAAAAACACATTTTATTAAAAAGTTTCATATCCAAGGAAACCAGCAGATTGTGTTGAATCTTAATTTTAAGATTAATTTTATCCTCCATCCTGTGCAGCACAAATTGGCAACAGTGGAAAGAAACCTCCAGCAGATCCAGAACCAGCATTCTGCCTGGACTCACTGGAGTCTGAGAGGACAGGAAAGAGACAAACACAGATGGATTTGTGCCAGTCGTCATGTCTTTGGAAAGCTGAAACAGAGTAAAAGTTAATGGCAGCAGTAATATTAAATACAAATATAGAGTCAAGCAATGTGGTCAGTATGTCCTCCGACAGGCAAAGTCTATAGCATAACTAAAGGGATGGATCAGGATAATCTAACCTAACACTGAATGAAAAAAGGAAAGTTTGAAACCTATTCTTAAAAAAATAAATAAATCTGGAAGCTAGTTCTACAGGAGAGGAGCCTGATAACTGAAAGCTCTTCCTCCCATTCTACTTTCAGAAACACCATTGTAACTAACCTCAACTAATGCAGCATAGTGAAATGTAAAACGTAAATCTGACAGTCTAGTTCCAATAAATAAAATTGGAGGGTTTATAAGGAAATAGCATCGTAACATGGTTAAAAGCTCCAAAAAGTTGATTTTTTATGATACAGGACTTTAAAAAGTCTATTTTAGTTCTCAAATTCATTCAACGTGTTCTAATACTCTCCAATCAGTTTGCTATTCAACAATAACTTGGTTTATAATCAGAACCTCCTAATAACATCTGCTTCTAGTGTCTATAAAAAACTCTTACAGTAATACGGCTGTGATACAAACTAACCACACAAAATCCAAAGTCAATCAAGAACCGTTATCTCTCCATCTTTGGCCGAGAACTAGGAAAGAGCCAAACACAATATCTAATCTCAAACTATTCAGATTCTGTGAATTTCATTCCTTCAACTCTGTCGTGGATGTTTTCAATGAGCCAACAGAACCAAGCGGTTGCTAATGGAGACAGTCAGTGATTGATACATACTGGAATAACGTCTGACATATCTTTTGTGCTGCGGAGCTGCTAGCTAAATATTCCTCCATTATTTCCTCTGTTGTGGCTCTGCATTGTTCCGGATGAGGACAAGGTATTGATTAAGGGGTTGCCAAGCAACAGGCTTAGCTGCCACAGAAGCGTGCAGCGGAGAACAGTAAGCCAGATGTAATTTACTGCTCTGTTACAGTATGACTTCTCTTGAGCTGCCCGAGAGGCTTTTCACTGAAACTTTAAAATCCTTGAGTGCATTGAAAGGATTAAAAAACCGAACATGATGTCTGTATTCATGCTGTCAGCTTGTCAAGATCTGCAAAATTTACTTCAAGATGCTTCTGCACTTTGGCGTTCTCGATGAAGTCAAAATAATTTCTAGATTATAAATAAATGTAAGAAATACTTTGTTTTTGAAGGATTAGAACTGCATCTTTTTGCGCATGTCAGATCATAAACATCAACACGGTGACAGTAAAACAAGAATTTCTTTAAAACATCTGAAACTAATTTGATATCTAATTCCACTGAGTAGATATTTAAAGTGTGAATATTCAAGTATGTTCTTGACTGTGCTGCACCAATAAAAGTGAAACAAACAATGTAAAACACAACTGCAAAAACAAAGAAATCTTTGTGTAATTATTTATGTTGGTTTATTTTTCTAAAACCATCAGACTGATGAGAAGTTGAAGAAATAACCCAAAAATATTATTTCATGAAATAAGAAAAACAGTATCAGAAATGTTAATTTCTTTTGTATTTTTTTACAGCAGCATGTGGGAATCGGGAAAAAAGCTCTGCAGTCTGCATTTATGAGTACAAATAAACATTCTTCAACACTTTAAAATAAGGATTTGTTTTGAGACAAAAGTCTAAATTACATTAATGACATGAATTAAAATCTTACATGTAAATAATGAACTCTGTTTCTGCTTTAATGATATTTTGCAGACGTTCACGCACCACAAGCAAATTACTCCACTAACTATCAACCATCACAGTCTGATTAATAACCAAATCATTAATTTATGTTTATAGCTGATCAAAGAAAATTTGTTTTCCAGACCAGTAGCATTTGCTGTGATTATTTCTGCTCATCAAATGCAATTTTTGGAATTGAAAACTGTTTTCTACAGTAAAACTGGAGACTTGTGAGTCTTTAATAACAGTCCTGCTTCACTGTCTCTTCACAGCTCATTTTATCATTGAAAGCAAGTTAATCTGATGAATTCACTTCCCTTTTTGGTCAAATACAAAACCTGCAAGTGTGATTTAGATATTAAAAGATGACTGATAGCGGTATTGAGCTGAAGTCGGATGAGGCTGTCTGTTGCTGCAGATTTATGTAAAAGCCATGCTTGTTAACAATTTTAATCTAGATTAGATTCCTTAGTGTCACAGCAAGCATCCCTCAGTTCATCTTAATTCAAAGAATCATCAAATCAATTACTCATTCATTCTCCTCAGAACATATAATTTAGTCTAATTAAATAATTCAAAAGCAACTTAATGACACAAACTTTTATTTGTTTTGTGTCAACAGACCCGTTCAACCGTTTTGAATCATATAATCCCATCAGATCAGAATCTAGAGGGAAGTTAGAACTACAATGACATCCTAAAGAAATGAGTTACTACAACAACGAATTTCCCTTTTGGAATAAAGAAATATTATTGAATAAGTGAAATGTGTTTTTTGCTCTATCAAAGATTTTCTTGTTAAATTAACTCACCTCCTCTTCATTTGATGCAGTTGTCTATGTCCTGGTTTTTGGTGTTGAAATTAGGCCTTTTTATTATTAAAAGAAAGCAGGAACTAAGATTAAAGATGAGAATTTAATCTGATCTGAAACTAAAAGTTGTGCTTGTGTGTTTCTAATCCCTTTTATTCAGATGAACAATCTTCTAAATCTTCCAACTGGTTTCTGTTCTCGTTGTTGTTTTTATTGAAGGAGTACAGCTCCAACAAAGTGATTCATGAATTATTAAGCGTTTAATGAATAATATCCCCTTGTTGCTGTCAAATGTGGGATGAATTTTCGGCATCCACCTTCAGCTATTGATTTGTTAGTTTCTATCCAGGATGTTGGACACCAACAGGTTTTGGTGACTGACGTCAAAGAGCGGTCCTTCTGTTAATTGTTAGAGGAGTTGAGGCTGTGTTCTGCCTACGTAAATCCACTGGGAGACTTCAGAGTTCATGCTTTCAGAGAGCTCGATCCTCTTGGGCATTTTCACTGTCAGAGCTGTTTGAAGCTGTCTGCTGCTTCCTGCTGCTCTGTTCAGCATCACAAAACCACCAGAAATTCCTTGGAAAAATTTTGCATTTAAACAAAATGGTACTGAAATCAGTTTCTGTTCATCTGAATATTTGTTTTCTATTTCTAAAGACTTTTAAGTTGAAATCTGAGCTTTTTTTCTGACACTTTCAAACATACAGCTGCTTAATGACAGATTCTATCAAACCAAAGCTCACAATTAGGTAAAATTATTGCTGTGCAGTCCAACAATCCTGAATTTAATTCTATTTTCATGAGGTTTTGTCAAGATATTTAAAGAGTTTTGCTTGTCTGGACATTTTTCTGTCTAGTTCTTGAACATTTTGAAACTTCCGCCTTGTTTTCTGCTTGAACACGAGCCAAAAAGAAAGTCAAACAAACTAAACACGTAGAAAAAATACTCATGGATTTACTCACAAACATTATCACAAATCTGAGTGGCAGAAGCAAGCAGAGTGTTTTAATTAGGAGAGCTTTAATTTGAGTCCAGTGTTTACAAAGAACGGGATTTCAATCAGGTGTGAGTGGGCGGTTGGTTGGTTAAGTCTGATGTTTGCAACACATTTGATGAGGTGTAAAATGTAAAAGACAAAAAAGATTTGTGAGGACTGTATAAAGAGTTGCTGATGCTCATCAAGCTGGAACAGGGTTGCAGAACCATCTGCACAGACTCTGGATGCCAGCAGTTCTATCAGACTGTGAACATCAAAGATATTCAGAATTATCAGAAATGATCAAGCAAAGAGAAGAATAGATTTAAAGTTCACACAATAATCCTACATAACTTTCATTTTAGCAGATGGCCTCTTTAATTTTGAGTTGTTACTGTGCAATTTAATGCACGCTATTAAAAATATCACAGAAAATATCCGCCTGCTGTCCGCAGCACGAAAACTATTAGAAATGTGTTTCGTTAACAGTTTAGACATGAAAAGATGATTGTAGTTTCAAAGTGGGTCATTTTTTGGGAGAAAGGAAAGATCTCATAACAAAAACATTTAAGGAAAAAGCAAATTAGAAAAAAAAACAATACCAGGAATTCTGTTTATGTATAGAATCTCAAAAAAACAGGAAAGATTTCAGACAGTACCTGCTGCATCATAACCCCAGTTAACATTTCACACTGTTTATGAATTAGTCAATAAAAAGATCATTGTTTTTCAAATGTGTAAACTAATAGATTAAATCTTCTACTGTAGCAAATGGCTTTCTTTTGTATCCAAAAACGCACGTGCACAAGTTGATTTAGAATGCAAATGGACATTTCAGCAGATACATTAATTAACCTGGAGCCAACAGGAAGCAAGTTATTGTGCCAAAAAAGTGTAAAAGAGTTGTGTTCTAAAAGAAAAGTTTTAGACGTTATATGGATGGAATAAGAAGGTCGAAGTCATTGCCTCGGTTTTTAGAAGTACCTTAACCTATTTAGTATGCAGAGTAAGAACTATCATGTTTAAAAATGACTCTGTCTTTCATCATCTCTGCAGCTTCTCCTCCTGCTCCCGTGTCAACTTTAAGAAATGCACAATGAGACCGTTTTTGCATCTCCCGTCTCACTTTAGTTGTCTTCTGCTGGGAGGGTGATAAATTCTATAAAACAAATCCATAGTAATGTTGTAGAAAACCTACAATTAATCTAAAACCTATAAAATATACCCAAGATCTTATTATAGGTAAATGTTAAAGCAAATATGTTCATGCTGCTGGTGAGAAACAGGAACTTATCACTTATATCCAGAAACCAGCATGTTGTTAATATCTGAGGGGAAAATGTTTCTTAGAAACACATTTTTTTCCCTGTGATTTGCGGCGCTGAGTAGCTGTCCAGCTTTTCTTCTTTGTTGGTGAAAACAGAAGAATGATCCAGCAAATGTTTAGTCAGAGAAATGTCATCTGTGTTCTCATTTCTTAAAATAAAGGTTTATCTAACTTCTGCTGTGCTGTGACACATCAGACATGTGACTGTCAGGATAATGATAGAGGGTTTAAATGTGACGCTCCGTCGCTAGTGGAAACAAGGTGCGACCTTGTCAGAGGGCTGCTGAAAGACGGATATGCGAGAAAATGTTTTCTTTTTAGTTTCGTCTATAAGTCCTCTCATGTTTGTGTCCATAACGGAGTGTATTTTAATCCTAACTGTACTCAAACCACTAAACTTACTACTGTGAGATAATTCACATGTTTTTTTACCCTGTCGCAGAAATCCAAGTTAGAAGGAAAGTTATTTGGATTTAAAAGATAAATATGATCAACTCAAAAGGCCCATTTCTAGAAATTCAGAATAACTGCAGGTGAATTCATCCAAAATATTCCAAACATAAATGATGGTAGAAAAAGGTTCTAACTTTGGTTCTGACTTCAGAGATGATTTAATGCAATAATTTCTAACCACGAAGTTTTAAAAGTTCAGATTGTTTTACTCGATCCTGCACATTTACAAATAACATGCAACATGTTGGTTAGTTACTCGCTGATCAGAAAATCTGGTGGCTTTACATTCTAAAATCAACAAGCTTTGAGAAGAAAGGAACATGAATTAAGGCTGTATTCAGACCTGATAGTTCGGTGGACTCTGTTCGATTGGGGACCAAAGTTGCAACATTGTTGCTGTTCTTAGTTGATGTGGTTTGGATTCACACTGCACTCTATGAAACGAACTAGCTTTAGTGCATGTTACAACCCCGCCTGTGGTGGCGCTGTGGTGCTACTGCACTACTTTTTGTTGTTGTTGCTGCACTTCCTGGTGCTGCCGCGGGAGAGTGAAACATAATAAACATGGAGTAGCAGCAGATTCTGGTGGTTTTGAGATCTTTTGTGTTTATATGTACCAGATCAATATTCTGCAGCAGATAATGAGGCAGAAGATTACATGAGACGGCTGCACAATATAGTCCATTTCTGCACCAGAGTTTGTTTCAATCAAAGCGAGACCCACGTTTTTAGGCGGACTAGAGTTCGATTGTTTGGTCCGAATCAGAGTTCGGTTGCCTGTTCACACCTCCCCAAACGAACCAGACTTTCTGTTCAAACGAACTAGAGTTTGATTCAAGCGGACTAAACAGGGCTGGTGTTAATGCACCCTGATTTTAGGGTTTTTCTCTCATTCAGCACCACATGTTTAATGGAGTCTTCAGGTTCTTGTCCAAAGAAAAACTAAATCTTTGAACATGCTGCAATAAACATCAAGAGATTTTATTCTTGAGCAGAGGTATGAGGGAAGAATAAACACATACGTTCACGGGCAGGTTTGTTGGATGGCTTGAAAAAAGAAGGAGTGTAACATGCACAGCAGATAAAGTCGGACAACTTAACTGGATCTTTTTCTGAGTCTTACGGTGAAAATGGAAGAGACCTGACCTCCCTTTCCCACCGTATTTATCATCTCATCTCTGCTCCTCCTTCAGATTGGCTGCTTCTTCCTTTTTTAAGTTGCCAGAGAATAATCAGAGGTATGTTAGTCATTTTTCTGGCTCAACGACACCACACGACTCAGGCCACATGATAAAGTGGGGTGCTTTAGAGACGGAGGGGGCAGCAGATCTGCAGCATGATGAAGGATTTGAGTTTGCCTGGCAACAGGTGAAAAGACTGAGAAAGGACTGTTTTACTCTCTCCATGTCATGGTGCTCTCATCCCTTTTAGCTTGATGTGGTGGGGGATCACAGTAAACCTGCAGCTCCTGAGTAAAACTGTCACCATCGTTAAAAATGCAACAGGTCGGATGTTGCTGACAGAAAAGTTTCAAGTGCAACAACAAAGGCTTTTATTGTACACAAAGTTCTGTGCGTGCTGATTGTCTGTCGACGTTCGCGTGATGTCAGACATGAAAGTGGGCGTATGAGTCATGTAAGAGAAGGCGGCAGAGGCTGAGCCGTTGGTTTGACGACATCGCCTGTCGTTGCAGACGGTTTTAGTCTGCGTGCAGGGGAAGCACAGCTAGAGGTAGAGGGAGTGATGCTGTTCATTTCAAGCCAGCTGATAGTGGCTCCCCATAGAGATAAGCTCTGCAATTAAAAGTTCAAACAGGCAGCAAAAAGAAATTACGCTTTTTTTCATGAAGATAATGAGATTAATGCTTTTTAGTTCTTGGAATAAAGTAAATGTAAAGGTTTCCACTCCTACAAGCTTCCATAAATGGATCGTGACACATTCCTGCTACACACTGAGATAAAACCAGGCTAGACTTGTTTTGCATTTGCTTTGGCACAAGCGGCGTCACACAGTGCCAGAGCTGCTTTTTAATCCTTCAACCTTCACAAAGTAGCTTCGGATTGTTTTTTTTTTTTTTGGTTGTGTAGAATTATCTATTTATTCATGATGTTAATGAGTCATCAGAAGTTTAGCCAGTGTTTACTAAAGTTGTCAGCTGATGTGACAATCACTGTGTTTTAAATGTAATTTTTAAAACTGGACCTTCATTTATTTTTTATTGTTTAAATGTAACAAGCTGTTAAAAGCAGGTTTGTTCTTTAAATAGAAAATTAAAAGTTTTAAAGCAGCCAGTTGGGAATTTTACCCAGCTAGTAACCAGAGTGACTGAGTGTGTAACCAAATAATGATACACTGTAAAACACTTGGGTGCTATGAATCTAATTTATAGTTTTTATTTTCTGCATTAAAAGATTCTTATTGGGGTTCAGGTCTGGATTCTGTGGTGGCATGTGTGAAAATAATGCCTCATGCTCCCTGAACTACTCTGTCACTCTCTGGGCCTGATAAGAAATACTTTATTAATCCCTCAGGAAGGTTCCCTTCAGGAAATTAAGATGAATCCTGAATGGATGAATGGGATGATTAATCCTGCATTGTCATTCTAGAATGTGCCCGTTCCATCAGGGAGGAAACAATCCATATTAAATAACCTGGCCATATTCAGTCAGCTGACCTCGTCCTTTGAGTTGAACCAGGACCTGACCAGCTGCAGCAACCCCAGATCATAGCACTGCTTCCACAGGCTTGTATAGAAGACACTAGTCTAGTCATCTGCATCTCTTACCCTGATGCACCCATCACTCTGGAATAGGGTCAATCTGGACTCATCAGACCACATGACCTTCTTCCATTGCTCCAGAGTCCAATCTTTATGCTCTCCAGCAAACTGATTAGGTGTTTTCTTATGACTCCACAGCTGTTCAGTTGCTTGAGTTCCCTTTACATTGTGCGAGTGGAAATGCTTTTACTTTCACTATTAAACCACATTTCTTCCTGGAAGACAATGAGTCTGCAGTATCCTTCCAGTCTTTAATAATGCGATGGACAGTTCTTAACCCAATTTTAATAGTTTCTGGAACCTCTTTAGAGGTTTTCTCTTCTTGATGCCAATGATTTGACTCTTCTCAACAGATGTCTGTCCTATGTGGATACTCACCAAAACACCAAAACAGCTTCATATTAGACACTCTGGACCCTCTGGTCCCCCTATATTACACTTAATAACTTCAGTAATTCGGATCGCAGCCGTAAGTGGTGTTCTGAAGATTTATGCTGTCCTGATGAAAAATGCCGCCATAGTACAAATTAACTCATTCCGTGCCATTGACGTCTTTTATTTGCTTAAATCCCGCTAAGCATTCTGGGGCTGCGACTCCCTAAATTTGAGCTTGTTACATGCTGTATTTAGTCCTATGATCCTTGAAAGGGGAGGGGCATGTGGAGCAGGGGAGGAGCCAGGTTTAAAGGTGAAAGGTCAAAGTGAATTTGTGGCTCTTTACAGTTGAAATGATGTTAAAATGACTCTTTCAGTTTTAAAGGTTGCAGAACCTGGACTAGACATTAGAGGAAAACCGTCTCCTGATCATGCTACAGACATGTAACGTGTTTCTGTTTTAACTCAAATCATGGAGAAGTTTGTTGCATGTTTTGGAATCAGTGTTTAATGTTGTGTAATGTTGTAGTTTTACACGTGTTAAGGATGTTTTCCTTTTAAATGCACAAGTCATGAGGCGTGCCAAGCCATTTAGTGTCCAAAATTCCAGCATTACTTTTCTAATAGTCTAATTGCAGACAAAATATTCTGATGTAGAAATAGTAAAAAAAAACATAGGTTTCTAACGATAATCACCAACCTCCTGGTAGTTATTCATGTGTGGAGTAAGAAGTCCAGCCCAGACCTCCCAGTCCATGTTTATTTCTTCTCTACTGTTGTGTTGAGAGTTTTGACAACAGCTATCAGAAATTCTTGTATATAAGATCCATCAGAAGTTACATATATATCTGTATGTCTCTTGAATATATCAATAATTGTGAACTGCATTGCTGGTTTCTTTCGCCCAGAGGTTCTTCATATAGTTTGAGCATATTTATCAATTTATTGAATTTTTTTGGTCTCTCTGAATCAATACTAATTCCTGCGTTGGTTAAAAAAATCTTCACGTTTCAGAAAGAAGTAATTATTTAAACTATGCAAAGACAAATCCAGGACATAGTTCAGAACAACATCAATATACTTAAGAAATGGTATATGTACCAGAACTCATATTTTCAGGAATCCCTCCCAGTTGTTAAAAATCTTCATGTAATGTAAAAAAAAATGAAGGAATAAACAGGAGCACTTATATTTAGTGTTTTTTACTGTGAAAGTGAGCAGCCAGGCTGGATTTTCTCTGTTTTAATGTACTTAAAAACTGCCCGATTGGTCCGTTTACCACCATTAAAAGAAGGAAATGATCAAACAATAATCTGTCAGAGTAGATTTTAATCCCATTTCCATTTCTCATTTGCAGGAAAAGTGATCATTACGCCCTCCTCAGATTTAGACACACATCATCGTGTTGTGCAGAAACATATAAAAGGATTCTCCTTGAGGGAAAAGGGCAGCATTTATCTCACCGACTGACCCACTTTTAAAATGCCAAACAACTTCACTGGAACTGTGAGGATTTAAAGAAGGACCTCCTCCATAAAAAGCTTGTGCAGGTGAGGCTGCAGCTTTCACAGCTCAGCTCACTGTGTCAACAACTGTTGCATTTCACGTGAAGATTAAAGGAGGTTTTAATGAATCTCTTGGCTTAATGTTGTTGCATCATGAGCTGGATGCATTTCAAATGATAAATTATGATAGATGGTTCCAATTTGCATGAAAGAAGATCAAACCTGTTGAATATTTCTCACATATTACTGTGGAAAAGTGTGAAGTATAGGTGACTAAATACAAAATGCCAGATTCCTTAAAATGCTTGTTGTTTGTGTAAAAAAACAAGAAATACCAGAAATTCTTCAAAGCTTCTTAGGCTTTTTTTTTTTAATTATGAAGACATTAAAAATGTTTATTTTGTTTGTTTTTTCAAAGATTTAACGCTATCAGCAGATTTTAGGGAAATTGGTGGAAACCTGACCCTTCTAATCGTCATATATGTCTGAGCCTTGAGTGCAAACTCAAAATATTGACAGATGTACAAGTTTTAATTGAAGTGTGGGACACAGTCATGCATTCATTTTATTTTTAATTCCAATTTTAAAAGATCAAACATGAAAAAAGTATTATTACAACAATCTACTCTGTAATTTTTACATGAAGCACAGCAAGTAAATCTCCTGCAAAGCCATAAAAATTGAACAGTAATATAACCAACACTTCAAAAAGGGCTCTGAATTTGAATAAACCTGAAAAGTTTCTGTGCTGAATGAAAGAAAACCAGGAAAAATGCAAAATCTGCTGATTCTAATTGGTTACACACTGTTCATTTTTCTTTTCTTTTTATTTTACTTTTAATATTTTCTGAGTAGGAAAAATGTTCTGCAGAGAATATCTGTTTTAAAATGTGGATTTATTAATTAGCTGTAAGTGAGTTAATAATAACTTAATAGCTTCTATTTGACAACAAGATGGTGATAAAGGTTGGCTGTGACTCAGTTGATAGACTGTAAGTTCACGGCAGGATTAGATGGTTATCAGTGTACATGCCACGAAAACAACAAGTCCTCCTCTCTGACATCACAAGTCATGACACGTGATTCTTCAGTTTTTCCTCTAACATATTAAAAAACACAGAAAAAAAGAAGTTGAGTCTCACTTTTTATTTGTAAAATATTCACATTTAAAAACACCAGCTTCACAGAGGCTCCAACAAACACACTGTTTTTATTCAGTGCACATGCATCATGCTGGATTCAAAGCCCTTACCATAATCACAGTTCTTTGCACTTAACAATGTGAAGTTTGTGCGTCCCTCCGAGTCGGCCGCATTACCTTCGGACGCTAAAGAGACTGATAAACTCAACACAAGCTATTACACCAGTGAAGCACAGCACACGCAGTGCACAGCAATGCACACACACACACACGCAGACTGTTGTAAAAGCTGAATGGCACAGCAGTGCGCATCACGGCTGGTTGTGAGGGGCTTTTGCAGCCGTCGATAAAGCAGATCTATTGGTAAAGCTGTTGATGTTCAGTGTTCTGTAGTGAAAGTTTCACCGTTAGCTTGTCTTCAGTGTCACCGATGCTTCTGTATTTACAAATCGGTGCAGTTCTTAGCCTCAAAATGTCATTCTGCTGTAAACAATCACTCAAGATAAGATTTAAACATCGTCCTATTGAGACAGTTCAACCCACCTGTTCTCCATCTCCTACCAGAAAACACATCACAACATCTTCAAATCATACAGTGATAGAGTGGATATGGAATCAGCTTACACTTTCCCTCCCTGTCTATCTCCTCCTTGTTTCCTTTTATCCTATTTAACAAAATGCAGAGCCTCAGCGGCCACCACGGAGCCTTTGCTGCTGTCAAGGCTGGTTACCAGCTTGAAGCCTGATTTTAGTGCTAGCATCACAGTTTCTAGTTTCAGACAGTCAAGTGTGCACAGGAAGGTGCTGTCTTCTTTAAGAACGAGCCGCGAGCCAGGCTCCGACTTAATGAAGTGGCGGAACTGGATCACGTTGGACGACACCACAAACTCTTCTGGAAAGCCGTCCAATCGGCTTTTGGAGATCTGCACCAGCCGCGCTTTGACCTTTTCGATGAAGCCGGCGTCGCTGCAGTACACTTTGAGGCCCTGCGACCTCTCGTGGCTGTCTGTCACCTCCAAAAACGCGGGTTCTCGCTGTGCAGCCCGTTGACTTTCCCACTCGATCACGGCTTCCACCAGTTCACTCAGGCGGTAGAAATCTGCTTCTCGTCGCAGAAGCCCTGCCTCTCGAAAGTCATCAGGCAACTGCAGCTCTCCGGTGCGGAGATAATTAAGAACGTGGCGAAAAACTGGACCATCTCTGTCAATGAAGGGGTTGCCCATTGAATCAGTGTGCTGAACAGCCTTTTTGCCATTGGCCAACTCTTCCAGAAAGGACCCCAGGTGCTTGGAAAGGGTGGTCCGGTGGGCGGTGTACAGAAACCCCCCTACATTGAGGGTGATTGTACCTGAGGAGGGCTTCTTGAAGCTCTTGCTGGGCTGCAGCAGGTCTGGATTGATGTGCCTCAGTTCACTTTCCATTCTTCTGAGGTTCCATTCCATTCTCCAGTCACCCCCTCCAGCCTCGACTCTGCCTCCTCCACTAAGCCGGCGTCCTTCTACGTTTCTGCAAAACTAATCAAGTCCTTTTCAGTCTTCTCGTTTGGATGTTTGTTCCTGCAGTGCAGCAGGAGAAGGTGTTGTCAGCAGTGAGAATAAACGTGTTTGAGAGAGTGTGACGGCGGATTGGCGAGAGCTGTCTGGCAGAGGAGCTCCAGTGAAGCAGGAGCTGCAAACAGACTGGCTCTGTGTGCTGCTCCGTGTCCCTCCTCTTTCCCTCTGTCTCCCTTTAAGAGTGGGTGTGCAAACAGCGTCACATACAGGGAGGAGAAACATGTGAGCAAATAACAGGAGAGTGTGGACTCTGGGAGCTTTCTTTCTTTCTCCCTCTCAGTCCTTAATCATCTTTAGGATTTAAAAAAAGGACAAAACAAATACCTCTTGCAGCAGATGGAGAGGGGGCTTTTATCATTTTTGTGCTGTGAAATTGTCAGACTTGTGCGAGTCTGAATATGGAATTCCTTTTGCAGCCAGATCCATCTGTTTACCACACATTAGCCTGTGAACTTGAATCAGTTTGATATAATTAGATGCCAGATTAATGTGACATGGAGAATTGAGCTGCTTTAGACACATTTATGTAAATCTGAGCAACTGGGAAGGAGTTTATATAAATATCTTGTTTTCTCAAACAGTTAATGTGACTGTGTTGTTTTTTTTTTTGTCTAAAGGAAAATGGACCAATTACAGTGGACACTTGTCTGGTCATGTAGAACAGGTTTTCAATTGGCTACAGTTTTGGCTTGTAGCCCCTTGTTAAAGGAAGTGCTGAAAACTGGCCATTTACTGCAAACAGCTCACACTGCCGCTCTTCCTGTGTGTGTTTGTGTGCTTCAGCAGTGCGACTGCAAAAATCACACTTCATATTAAACATGAGGAAACACACAGAGGGCTTAGCGATGCTGTGTGAGCCTAATGTTTTTAGTTTTGGACTGGTTGAATTATGTGACAGAAAACATTCCAAATTTACACGTAACCTGCAGATCCAGTGTGTTTTAAACTCTGTACTCAGCCTCCACTCGCCTGCATGTTTTACATCTTTCACAGTTTCAGGACCTCTGATTTAAATTGATGGCTGAGGTCACACAACTGTTTAAATCAAATCAAATAAATAAACAGCTGAAATATGCAGAACAGAGGATCCTGATGTTCACATCTGTATTTAGATCAGTAGAAATGCAATAAGACATGGATGATAATCCCCATTATACAACTCAGGAATCATACGTTATACATTATTCTACGTGTGTAATTTTTTTTTTACATATCTTACATCATATCTAATGCTTTATGTGTCAAGCAGGGTAATTAAGCAGTTTTGTGAATTTTCAGTGGCGCTGCTTTGTGTTGACTGAAAGTGTGACTGTTTGGTCGTTAGAGACCATTCAACAAAAATCAGTGTGTACCGCTCACACAGTCTGTCTGCTTCAGCTGCCACATGGTGGGTTGATGATTTCTCTCAATCCAACTTAAAACACTTTGTATTTTCATTGATATATTCTAACTCTGATGATGAGACACATGTAAGTTGTTTAATCACAGGTAACAACCTTTACTTTGAAAACATCTTTTTGTTTCTAAGTCACTCCTTCTTATTTTCAGAATAAGGGGATCGTTTGTAGAAAATGTGATCTTGAAATGTATATTCTTGGGCTGCTGGTCTGCACATTAAATCTATGTTCATATTAGATTCTGACCCAAAAAGGGTTCTGCTGCAGGAAATATTCCAGTGCAGATGGTTTGTAACCTACTTTAGTTTTGTTTTTACACCAGGGAGGCAATGCCTGACAATTTGTATAATTTATCAGCACTTGCAAAGCATTATTTGTTATTGCAGGTTAACTGAGATGATGAGCTTGTTCTGCAAAGATGTTTAAATTTTAGGCGTATTTCATTCAACAGCAGGTCGCTTGTCAGTTTGGCATTTATGCCAAAAACAAATTGGCATCAACTTTCCATTTATATATGGATAGGCTAATTAAAATAATCAGGTAGAATTATTTTTGTTGCTTCAACTGCATGAAATAAATAAAATCACATCCAAGAATTATCTTCATCTGAATAGTTTTGCAAACAGATGGTTAGAGATGACTTCAGCTGTGAGCTGTTAGCTTGTTGCCTTCCCAAGTTCTTGTCCAAATTTCATAAACATATATAGTATTTATTGCACAGCTTTTTCTAAAGAAATCTCAAAGGACTCTCCAAACACAGTATGACACCGTTCCCCCAGCCTCGATTCCACAAAAAATGTCCACGTAGCATCTGAATGTGCAGATTTAACTCTGGTGTTGGTGTTATTATGGTCTCAAGAAACAAGTTTCCACATGTGGATTAAAGAGATGCTTAAGGACTTTTTACACCTGAGCAGTTTGGTTTCTGTAACCTACAAACAAGACGGTAAAGTTACTGTCATCCTAAATAAAGTGTAAATGAAAAGTTAAAATAGCTTTTTTTTCTCTCAAGTTGCTACATCAATACTGTTTATATACAGATCAGACTGATGAGACAAGTAGAAAGATTAAACACAGCTGCTGGATCGTTTGAAAGGCTGCAAGTGGATCATTTTTAAATATTAGAAGCTAATCTATGCTTTCCTCAAGCTATATTGTTAAAAAAGCTATGTTGGGTTGGTGATTTCTATTTTCAGTAAAATTAGAAAGATCCAGGGGAATTTTGAATGCATATTTATCTGAAAGTAAATCAGATGAGAGCTGTGAATTCAGACCTGGTTTTAACCTGCATGTACGTATGTGCATGTCTCCATCCAGGGTAATGAAAGGATTTCTGCATGATAATTTCTGATTGGATATCAGTGATCTGCTAACAGTCCGGTAAATTAGTAGCCTTGAGTTTAATTTTCTTTATTTTTGAAAGGGTCCTAACAAACCAGTACATTTATAAAGTCTCACTTTTGAGTCTAATTTTAGGCTGATTTTTATTGAACATGTTTTAAAACCTTGTTGGTTGAGGAATCATTTAAATTCACATTTTACTTTTATATTCACTGGCAGTTTGTTATATTTCACACGAGCTTTGTGAAAGAGATATCAGTCTGCTCGGGTTTTTAGGAAAACTACGATCACCATCATTAAATTTTAATATAAACACAGCCAGAAAAATCCTGCCTGCCATCCTGCCCCTGTGGAGGAATAAATGAACGAGGCTTTATGCTTGATTGCTTCTTACCATTGAATCAATTAGAGTAACAGATACTGATGCAACAGGTTATAAGCTGCTGCTACAAATTCAGGTGATGTAGAGCTAAACACTCAACTCAAACTGCTTTGAGTTACTAAAATGTTGCTCCTCTATCTGAAGATCTGATCTGTGCGTCTCTGCAGTCTAATCATACATGATTAGTTGCATCATCGTTAACGACAATGGAATTGCAAACGAGGGCAAAATGAAGTAGGAAGAGATTGTGGGAGGTTTGACCTGTTTTCTGCCTCCTGTTCATTAAAATTATCTCATTGTTGTCTGTTTCAAGATGTGAAATTGTCTCAGAGTGGCAGATTCGAATGTTTGGAACTACTTTTTCCCAAAATGCCGCAAGCGAGGACTCTGTTTCCCTGTTAACTGTGGTGAATTATTCATAGTGTGGCTCTAAAGAGCTTGTGGTTTAACATGGAGTCACTGACTGCTGCAGAGCTGGCATGGCAACCACTTAAATCAGGCTGTGTATGATCTCAGAGCTGTCAGTCTCTGGCTTCATTTATTATGAGAACCATGTACAGTACAGAGTGTTTGTATGTCAGGGGATAAGCTCCCCTCAACAGATCAGAATGTTCAGAAATCAGGATTTCTTTATTTATAAAAGCAAATTTAATGTTTTATCTCATTAAAATGATGATTATTATAATACTTAATACATTAACGTATAGAATCAGTGTTAAATAACATGTTGGTTTTGTAGTTGTTAGCGTCGTTACTGATTTTTAAAAAATGCAAATAAAAATATGGATCACAAGAGTTAAATATTTTATGTGAATATATTAAATTGGAAAACTGCAGCAAATCTTCTCGGACAGCTTAGAAATAATTCTCAGCATATTCATTTTTTTTTTTCTTCAGTTTGAAATTTTCTTCAATCTGAAGAAGCAATTCTGGGGCAAAAAGTACAATTTATTCCTATAAACACAATCGATAGTTTTTGTTTTTTTGTTGTTGTTTTTTTTTCTTTATTTATGTGCAGCTGCGATTCCCAGAAAGTTGGGATGGTGCTGCACCAAATGTGAAAAATTCAGAGATTTTTAAAGTTTATAAACCTAGAGTTTATTCCAAGTAGAACAGCTCAGATGCTCATTTTAAACTTAATGGCAGCAACACATTCAAGTTGGAACAAGATGTTTACTATTGTGTAACATCTCCTTTGCAAAGCTGCCTGTTAACATCTGTTATTCCATTATCTGATGCAGGATTCTAGTCTGGGTGTTTGTGCAGGACTTTTAATGTGAAAGTTCTGCAAGATCTTCCTTTATAGAGACAATGTCTAGACGGGAGCAGATGTTCCCCTAAAACCTCCATGTAGTTTTCAGCATTGTTGGATCTTATTCAGATGTATAAGCTGCCCACACCATAAGCGCTAATGCAACCACAGACCATCAGAGCAGTCTGCTGATAACAAGCTGAGTGGTTTCTCTCCTCTTTAGTGTGCAGGACGTGGTGTCCAAGGTTTCCAAAAAGACTTCCACATGCAGTCAAAGTCTGATCCTGGAGTAGTTTTTCTACTTTACCACAGCTGAAGATGGTGGTGTCAACATACTGAACTGTGTTGACATTCAATGCTATCTGGAAATGTCCTTGAATGTCCAGTAGAGAATCATGTCTGTTGTTAACATAGTCTTGACCTTTGACCCTGTCCCTGTGAATCGTGTGATATTCTTGGGTTGAATCTTCATAGTTTTTATGGAACATTTTCTCCATGTAGCTGCAGATTGGTGAACCTCACATCTTTACATTGACAGTCTCTGCCATCAAACTCTAAACAAGCTAATAATTCGTATAAAATCATGAAACACATGTTATAACATCTGGTATGTTTGTTTTAATGGAAAATGAGATTTGCAAATCATTGAATTCAGTTTTTATTGACATTTTTTACACAGCAGTCCAGCTGTTTTCAGGAACTGGGGTTGTTTGTACGAGTCCTGTTCTTGATTAGGTCACATAATCAGGTAAATACAACCTCACACGAGTGACAGCTTGTCACACAATAACAGTTTAACACAACTCAAGTCAAGATTCTGAGGCAGTTTGGGTAAAACTGTTTTCTGACTCATGTGCAGCTTGTCGAGATCTTTCACAGCTTTGGACCAGTGGAACACTTTGATTTGTTTCCTTCCTTAAATTTGCATCTGTGTCTGTGTTTTAGTTCAAGATTAATTGGCAGAACGGTTATTAAAGTGGATGTGATTAAAAGACGTGGCTGCTGCTCACCTGTTGGGATCTTTGTTGTTGTTGTTCAGTCATCAGTGGGACATTTCAGTCTAGTTTCATTCGTCTCATCTGAAAACCTGATGAAGACAAGTCCATTTTTTTCCTGGAACCTGTTATATAACAAGTTAGAATTAAATGAATGAGTTTGTACATTTTCAAGACTGTATATAGTAACATAAAAATAGCCTACTGTACTCTAATCCTAATTAAAATAGTTTTAAATAGACTTTTCTGTAAACAAGTAAATCATACTGAAGAGTTTGTTTACCGAGAGGCTGTAGATTTGAAACCAGTGTTTAATTTCCCCACCATGTCTCTTTATCAGCAGCACATCAAAGCTTATTTGTTGCATATGGATGCAGCTTATCCACGTTAAAAAAAAAATCTAAACGAGTGGGTGGAATGGAGCTACAAAGGTCGGCAAATCATTACAAAGTTAACGAACGGAATCATTACATTTCCTTAATGAAGCAGCCTCTAGGCCTGGAAGAGGAGAGCTCTAATGGAAAATTATATTTAGAGATCCAATCAGTGATTACCCACACACACATCTTCCCCCTCTGAACATCATTGCTTCCTTGTTGTCATTATGTGTAGACAAGCCTCTATTACAATTGTGTTTGTAAAAAAAAATCTATGGCGTAAGAAAAAATAGATCTGAAGCTCTTCATTATGCACAGCTGTTGCTTTTTATAGCACGCGTATCATTAACTTCTCAAAATCCATAGTAAACATTCATCAGCTGTTCAGACTTCAGGAACTGGAACTAGATTAGGCTTCAAGGAGGATTAATTTGTTTACCAAAAGCAGCTGAAAGCTGTATTTGCACATTATCTTCGACTTTAATGCGTTTTAACCGAGATATTGAATGAGGCGTTATTTTCACTGTCAACATGGAGAAACTTTGGATGAATATTTTGGTAAAAGTTAATCAGGCGAGGGATGTGAAGAAGTTTCTCTTTCAGCAGGAGAATGATCCGAACACACGATTCCTGCTGAAAGAATATTTCACCCATGAGAAATCAAAGCCTTGGAATGGCCTTCACAGGCTTAATTCACAAAGAGCGTCCATGAGATGACTCAGAGGAAGAATGTCGATGCTCTGCCGTGGTGGAACAGAGAATTTTACTGGCTTAAACGGGGGAGAAAATTTCTCCAAAACTCGTTTCCTAACCAGACATAACCAGGAAGCAAATATGTGATGAACTTCTTGTGATTTGAAATAATTTTCTTTGAGTTTTGGGCTCAAATTAAAATTGGTAAATGGTATTGGCATAATTTTTTTATTTAAATATTAAATCTTTTTTTTTTTAATTAAATGTAATACCCTGATACTTTTTGGCTCATGGTCACTAAAAGCACTCCGACATTGATCTGCCCTATTAAAATGTCAACATTTTATTTATTTGTTTGTTTTTTAAAGGAAAACTCACAACCCCCCCCCCCGTCTGAAATTCAAAAGATGCATGGAAGGGGGTGTGGCTGAAGGACTAAGGGGGAGTGGCATGCTGTGCTGTGACTGACATGTCACTCTGACTGACACACGCCAGAGAGGGACAGGTGAAATGGAGGAATATGTAGACGAGACAAGCAGCTCTGATCCGTATCGATTCAACTGGTACATTGTTGTTAGCCAACGCTATTAGCTCCAGTAATGTCGTGTGACTCTGCAATCAGGTGCAGCTGTGCGCGCGACCGCACTACCGTTTCAAGCCGCTGGTTCGTACTGCAGGGGCTTAAGCAGCATAGAATGAGAATGTTGTTGATCAAAGCAAAAGCTAAATTTGGATTAGCTCGTGTAATATCTGTGACTCAGCCTCATGTGTGGCTTGCATCATTGTCCACATCAGAAAACGTGTTCCAGAGTGGTGTCCAAGGTTCAAATCAAAGTATCTCAGCATGAAGAGAAAACCATTCAGTAATGTGCTAAAAACATGTTTTCACACTGTCACAAACACTAAAATGAACTCTGATAACGGCCGTATACACTTCCTGTTCAAACTTACTCACTACTGAGTGGAGATGTAGCCGAGACCGAACTCTTTTATATCCCATAGCGGCAGAATCCTGACGTCACGTTTAGAGAAAGTAAGGTCTCAGCCAATAGCAATGCCTGATTCAAATTCAAGTTCAGTGTAACTTTTTAACCTGAAGAGGGCGCTCCACTAACGGTTTCTGGTGTAAAATGAAAAGTTTTATAAATATGTGCTAAAATACCAAAAACAAGACCCAGAAATGTAGACAGGACCATTAAACACCCATTTCTAGATTTATTTATAGGGTAAGTTGCACTTTAGTCAGGTAATATTAAGCTTAAACAATAATTATTTAATCAAATACATCCTTAGAGGTTTTGGCTTATTGTTCAGTTATCACTTACAAAAATAAGTCTGAAGCAGCAGATTGTCTCAGTTTTACTTTGTCCTCTCTGTTGTGTTTTCATACTAAAATTTGGATCTTCTCTGTGTCTGGAAGACGTTCCCACTTAGAGAGTCTGTTGTTCAGGAACAATTTGGCATAAACTCTCAGTTTTGATGGTGAAGGTGTGAACAAGTTCAACAGAAACGTGTTTATCCTTGTTGGCAATAAAAAAATTGAAAATGAACTGAGTTACTTTAGTTAAATTTTAATTTAGTTAAAAAACATGGTTCATAATGAAAAAATATAGATCAGTAATACTCACAACCTGTCTTCTCATGAAATTAAATTTAGATTATTTATATATTTTTGTCTTAGAGTAAATGAAGTCTGTACACAGATACATCATTCTGTCTCCCAACAATATTCAAGTAATGTTAGTTTACAGCTGCCATCTTGTATTTTTGGCGTGGAGCTGAAAGTCCCGCCTACACAATCATGTGATTATTTAAATGTCACATGACTCTAGTTACCAATAACAACCAAATATAGTAGAAATATGTATATTTTATCATGAAGCTGCATGATAAAAGGTGTATTTAATTTTCTAATTAGTGTTAATGGAGGGGGCGGGGCTTAAGACATGTGCAATGTTTTTATTTTAACAAGACTGTAAGTGTTTAACTACTTGCAGTCATCCTCACAGCTGTACTTTCCACCACCTGCGTCACTCCTACCTAAACACCTGCCGGATGCGCTGAACCAGGACCAGCTTTCACCTCCGTAAAGATCAGTAATGTTGTTGTAGAGAAACATGAGGAAAGAAAATGGGTCATGTGACCAGCCTGAGGCTCACTAACTTTGGTTTTTTGTGAAGCTTTAGACTGGCGACCTTTTATTAAAGGAAAACTCTGCCGTTAGCAGCTGTGCTTGTATACAATCCTCACGAGGAGTGCAGGACTCTGATGAAGATCTTTACGCCGTATGATGGCTGGACGGAGCGTAAATGAGGACTGACAGTTGGAGATGGTGATGGAGGCCTGGTGGGCGGCGAGCTGTTTGTTGTTTTAACATTAGGGAGGTCAGAGCTTTGAGGAAAGGGCTCTGAAGCAGATGGAGAGCGAGTGGGTGGATGACTGTCCTCCTCACCCTGACATTCGCCTCCATGTTCCTCTGCTGCCTCTACTTCTTCAAGCTTAAACAAATGCAATTACTCTAAGTGTACTAGAGTCTTAAATTGCTTTTTTATTGACCCATTTATGCACATTTTCCTGATTTATTGATAATTACGCAGCTGTTTGTAAATCTGAAGTAAACTGGCTCCAGGTTTACTTTCTCTTTTTAATTCTGTGTATTTATAAATAACCATAAAAAGCTTGTTTTTGTCTTATTTGAAATTGTTAATTGTTTTCACATTAGTGACATTAGAATTACTGGTGGTTCCTTTGCATTTAGAGTTTCTCATTTTTAAATGTAATATTTAATAGAATATACTCACTGACCTGTTTAAAAAACTCTAATTTTCTCTGAATAGAATATAATGATGTGGATGCTGGAAGCAATCAGCAGCGGCAGTAGCCGGTGTGTAACCTGTAAGCAGGGGAGTCTTTCTCCTCTTTGTCATTTTGTCTCTGCGTCTGTCCTTAATTCAGAGTAAAAATGTGTTTGAATAGACTCATTTGGTACCAAAGAACAGTTTCCAGCTCAGGTCAATCAAAAACGAAGCGTGTGGGTGAAAGAATGGGTTTAAAGCAGGATCCATTTAGAATAATCATTGTTTGATTTAAAACACATTTCCAGCCGAAGGGTGAAAGAGTGACACGAGATGAGAAATAGAAAAGATTGCATAACATAACATGTGAATACATGGTACAAGATGTGTTTACTAAAACATATCCAGTCTACAAACTGATTGGAAAAAGATTGCAAGATATGATGATCCCATTTAAAAAAAACACCTGATTTTTAAGAATTTTCCGTCAGGACAAAGATATAAGAGACATAACCAGCAGAGCGATAAACTTAAACCTCAGCTTTAATTATTCCATTTTACTTTGAGTTATTTTACAATAAATATGTTTAGAAATGTGAGTTCATCTCAGTTTGGATGGTTTTACAACCAAATCACGAGAATCTTTTAACTGCTTTAAATAGTTTCTACTTTAAAATCTTGCAGGAGACCAATGTGAATGTTGTAAATTAGATTTCAGATGATGATGTTGGGTCATTTGTTTTCACCAGATTTTATTTGTACAAGAAAAACGACCCAAACAAGCTTTAAATGTTTTATTTCATTGACTTGGAAAATGATTGAGATGAAACCAAACAGTTGAAACATGTTTTATTAGAGCCAGTCAGGTTTTATTAGCCTCTCAACTGATACAAGTACAAATAAATTAATTTGTCAAACTCTCCACAGTTAATTTATCTTTTTAAATATTTTTAATGTCATCTCTAGATTAAGATTGACTTTTATCTCATTTTAACATGAGTCCTAATAATAAACAATTATATTATGAATTCCAATTAAGTTTATTGCTGCTTTATGTAAAAAGAATTAGATACCGAAAATATATATATTGATGTAATTTTTCAAAGAACAAATAGTTTTATTTTGTTTTTAAATGATTAGTTTATTTACTTAAAAAACAAAAATGTTAAAGTGACATGCACACAATCACATAAGTACAAAAGTACATCTAGATTACTCACAACCACTTCCAATGCAAAGCTTTTTTTTCTGTAATGTACAAAGAAGTTTGATGTTGTTTTATAAGTTCTTCCCCATATTTCCACACAATAAAATAAATATAGTAATACTAAAGATGAATATAAAGCCAACACAGAGTTGCAGTCTAAAATGTTTTGTTTTTTCTATAACTGCAATGTTCTTAGAGATTTTTGATGTTCAATAGGCCACATGAGGTTTTCAGCAGATGTTTTAATCAATTTTAATCTACACCAAGAATTATGCTCATATGTTAATGTGCAAGTCTGATCTACAACTAATTGTATGAAATATTTGGATTTCCAAACCAGATTAATTTTGCTCACATTTAAAGACAGTTTGTTTCTGTCAAACCAAAAATTTAATTTTTGCATTTCTGATGGGATTTTATCCTAGATCTGCTCTGTACATTGGCCTGTACATAACGAGGTTGTATCATCTGCAAACAAAAGATACATCATTTACATAGATAATAAACAATATTGGCCCTAAAAGAGAGAATTGATGAAGATCTTTGTAGCATTTAGTTTGAAAATGTTAATTATTCGTGCTTCACAGCACGGCTCATGTGTGACGTGACGCTGCAGCGGGACGACGCATCTTTTGACCTGCTTGTCAAACCACTAACATCGGGGCTTAATCAAAATTTAATGCAGGTTTATGATGAAATCTTGAATTTCTCTTTTGCTGCAGCCCAGTCATAAAACCACCTGTTGAATAAGGGACGAGATCCTCTAACATTAATTCTTGATGATGTTGATATAAGGGATGTTTCCTCAGTGGCTCAGCTTCTGATTTCTGTTCTTTTTATCTCTCTTGCTTCTTGAATGTAAAGGAGGAGGAGCCGCCTCCAGCTCTGTGGATCAGCTTTGTCTGATAATTGTGCAATTTACAGTGTGTCTGACCTTTTTAAGCTGCAGGTTCTGAGCTCAGTGAAACCTGTTAATGGTCCACCCAACTTATAATGCCTTTTGATGCCCTTTGGCTGATGCTTTGTGTTGTGTGTGAACTCATAATCCTTCTAGAGGATCCAGTGTCATCAAACACTCCAGTGTCTCACACAAGGCATCATTTAGAGCTCGAATCTCGTTCCTAACGAGGATCGCAGGCAAGTTTCTGCACTACCTTGATGTTGTTTTGTTAATGTTGGGTTTCTGGATTTCATAATATGTCACGACGAGGAGGCAAAGAGCACGTGTGTGTGTGTCAGTTACACAACAACGTGGGAGAAAAGTGATTACAGCTAAAATCAAGAGTGAAGCACATGTAAAGGACATGAAAGCGCACGCAGTTAAAGGCACTTGATTATATGCAGCTGTGATTGGTGGAAAATGCATGAGGTAATGTGTTTGAATCAAGTTGAGAGATTGTCAGGGATCATATAAGTGTTTAATTTATCCTCAGCACATCCTTATGATTAAAAAAAAAAATCCTTCAATTTTGTTTTGGAAAATAAGTTCTGCCTCATCTCATTCCTTGCTTTAGTGTGTGTTAAAGAGGCCAAAAATTAACCAGTAATATGAAACATTTTATATCTAAAAAACATTAGGAAACACTGATTAACAGACCTTTCAATCTGTCTACGTCAAAATTCATCCGGCTTCAGGCTGCAACTCATTAATGTTCATTATTTGAATTTGCTGGACTCTGGCTAACAAACTAGCCTATGAGAGCAAGGTATACTGTTTCCTGCCCCGCAGGGGCATGGTAACATCAGGCGTACTCTCTTCCTGTTTGCTACGTCTTATGCTAACAGCTTTTAGCCAGCAGCATGCTAGGTGTGGTTTCAACTGTGGGAGCTGATGAATACTAACAAATAAAGGAGTTGTGATGAAACAGATACAGACCGTTCAGACTCGGGAGAACTCGGGTTTTTTCGCCACCTGCGTAGTTTGAGAGATAAAAACTGAAAGAGAAGTTGTTGACCTGTTTTCACACCCACTACGAAGGTAAGAACACCTGTGGAGCTCAAATATTCAACAGAAACCTCAAAAACTGTTTTTAATGGAAGGGCATCTTTAAGACAAAATAATAGATTATTATGAACTTAACAATAAATATTTTTCTCTCATTACTGTTAATTTTATTTGATGAGTTCGCTAATAAAATGTAAAGTGCAGGCGACAGACACGGTTCTGGTTATGAATATTTCTGTGTTTTTCTATTTTAGACACAAAAATCCAACTGCAAAGCATCAATTCTTTATTTCTAACATATTTAATCTTAAAAAATGATAATTAAAATGATTTAAAAGGCAAAACAGGACAGTAAGGTATGTTTGTGCTTCCTCACAGAGACAAACTGAATTTCTACTACTTTAAGACTAACCTTCTGAAGTCCTGAATAATAAAAGTGTGTGGGAGAATTAGGATATTGAGCGTCTGTTAAAGGTGATGACCACAACATTGATGTAGTATGCAGGAGTTTCATACTGAAGCCAATCTACTGTTACTGTCTTGAATGTTCCTCCCACACACAGAATTGAAGCCTGGAGCTGCACTTGGCTGTGATCAGTCTTCTCTCTCTCTTTCTTCATTTGTTCATGTTTGAAAAGAAAAAAAATTCTCCTACTTTCCGTGTTCATCTGAGTCTTGGAAAGAGAACACAAGAAACCTTGAATGGCAGCAGGAACGCTGTTCTTTTGTTCTCGACCCTGTCCGTAACTTGAGACAGCAGGAATTTTGGGAGAAAGATGTTCGGTGCATCTGTGCGTACATGTGTCTTGTGGGTTTTTTATTTTAGACTCAAGGCTCTGGAGCTCACAAGCCAGTAATTGCACATAATTGCCTCCATTTGTAGAAAAGGCGAAGATGAACATTAGTGAGATCGGTGGTTTGGAGTCTGAGTGTTTGTTGCCTTCGGAGACTCTTGCGGGCAGCTTATGGAATGCTGTTTGTCACATGATGTCAGGTGATAACGTGGTGGTTACTACAGCAACCAGCGCCATCAGCAATGAAACAATAAAAACATACTGTATTTATCCTTGAAAGAAGTATCTGTGTGAATGAATTCACAAAACAAAAAGTAAGAGCGGTCGTATTCTACTGTTTAAGAAATGTAACTCTGATTTGTGTTATAACTTCAAGTTCAAATCTATAATTTTACATTGTTTTTTCATAAACTTCACCCGAAAAAGACAAACAGCATCAATCTTTACATTCACCTTATGGCAAATAACTTTATTCTATGCGTTATGTTTGTTTAAATCAATATATATCTCAGCTCTTTTTACACCCCTAATGCAAGGAGTCAAACTCCAGGCCTGGAGGGGGTCAAACTCCAGGCTTTGAGGGGGTCAAACTCCAGGCCTGGAGGGTTTCCCTGTTTTAACACACCTGTTGAATGTATCTGTATAATTCTCTACGTGCACCAGTGTGTCTAAACACGTGACCGTTTGTGTGAGTGTTCATGTAGATTTACCATGTGGAATGAGGCATGGAAGAGATACAATGACACAAGGTTTAACCAACCAGTCTGTTGCCATGAACACTAGAACCAAGCAGAACCCAAATAGACACAGGCCCAATGCAGAGGGGATGCCCCCCCAGGGTCAGGATTCAATGACCGGGGGGGGCCAGGGATATGCCCCGCCCTTGATTAGATGCCCGCCCACTCTAAAGAGTGGCAACACAGAACCACACACCGTTACCGTTAAAAGTGGAATATGGAACACGAACACCGGAACAACATCGGATGCTGCAGCCACAACAGAACAAGGCCTCCAGCCATCGGGCTGCAATAGACAGAAGAACATTACGAAGAACACTGACTGATTCAAGATGAATCCGTCCCTACTGGAGCTGATATATTTAACTATAAACAGGTCAGCAGTGCAGGTGTTGTTCCTTCTATATAAGCCAACGTGAAAGCACAAATATTTTTTACACTGTTTTGACATGTTGGGGGACGTTCGTAAAGCTATAAGTGCCTGAGCAGCTGTGATGCGCAGCCTTGTTATTATGTGGACAATACAACGTATCATCTCTGCAACAAAAGACGCCACAGAGAAGCCGATTCAGAGTGACTGGTGATCCTGCTGCGCCTCACTTGTCAGAATCTGATGACGACTGACGAGGAGAGAGAACGTTTGTCCCCGGATCTTTTCTTTTCTCTCCCACGCGTTTTGAAGTGGGAGAGGCCGAGACAAAAGAAGACGGGAACAAAGGGAAATGAGAGAAAACAGGAACGTTCCCACAGAGGAAGAACTTACACTGATTTTCACACCTGATGCTCCTCAGCTGTTTAAAGGAACCTTATAAAAAATTTAACAAGCAGTTTTTCGGCTTTGTGGTGTGAATCCAGTTCGGTTTGTTGTCTCAGCTTTGTCACCCTCTGTGGGCTCACGCTCTCTGTTTGCCCTTTGAGCATCTCTGTCACTTTCTCTGCTCCTTTTCTGACATGAAGGATGTGAAATGTTCAGGCTTTTTGAGCATGTTGCATGTCCAGAATCCAATGATGCCAAATCATACGACAATGCACAAAAGGCTAACCTGGTGCCAACGTAACGCCAACGCTCAGCAGTTGGACTTCTCCATTTTCTGGACAGTTGATTCAAAAAGAGAAAATGAAAACAGCCACAGTGATTGGAGAGGAGCAGAAGAGGCACCAAAGGGTTTATAGAAAAAAAAGCTTGTGGGTTGTACAAATGAATAATGGGCTAAAGTACCTTTCAACAGCCACAGCTTGAAAAATGTTTATTGTTCAACGTGATGTAGAAGTGACAGTAAATGTCAGACTGAAACTAGATGGTTTAGGGATGCAGATTCAAATCATCACTTTCTCATTTCGGACGAATTCAAAAACTTTATTGAACGTGTTCAGATCCATCAGAGCAAAATGCGTTAATTCCCTCTTCTTTTGTTTTTATTTGTAATATTTCATTTAAAATAGTTCCTTTAAATCGAGTCTATGTGATGGGTAATATTCCCAATCGGCCATATACAAAATTTCAGATCTCTGCTCTGCATACTTTGCAAAATGAGGCAGTTTGTTATGCTGTTTTGGACGTCACTGTCTCAGTGACCGTGTTCAAACTGAAATTGCTCCAGAACTATTTGTACCAGGTCCATGAAATCTTGTTGGCTAAGAGTCCTCGTCCTAAACACCATGTGTTCCAACTTACAGCATTGTGATCTTATTCATACCACAATGCTGGCTCTCTACTTTTCTTTGAATATGTTGCCTTATGAGTTCTGGAGGGATTTTCAAATGTCCATAAAAAACCCAGTTTTCAACGTATGAGCTTCAAACTTGGTGGACGGTCTGACATGAACCATGTCTTTTACTCCCTGTGATATCAGGCAATAGAGTCTGATGGATGTGTTAAGATATTAGAGTCCAAAATGAGGGAAAAAACACATTTATGTCAATGTTTTGAGCAATATTTCCCATGAATGACACCAGAACATATTCTTATTGACAATATATAAAAAATTAGGATGCGGTTTGGACTCTTTTTTTCTGTAATGATTTTTTTTTTTAAATCACTGTTGTGCGAAATTCTCAATTACTGTAAGATCTGCTATTTTGAATTTAAATGCAGAGCCTGAATTTCCCCGAGAAGGATAAATAAAGTAAAACATTAACAAACTTTTCCTTGTAGATTCACTTTAAAAGTGAGACAGCGAGACATCCAGTGGAATGAAATAAAGTTTATTATGTATAATAAAGACGAGTGTCACGCGGGGTTCGAGTATTCCTGGTGAGAATCTGACTTCCAAGAGTCTGTGTATATTTTCTTGGGTCTAACAATCAACGACATACGTCATACACATCAAAGAATCATGAGATGAGTCATTCTGCTCCGAGCAGATAAGTACTGGAACATGGGATTTAGTTGAACACATTCAATTCCTTATATGGAGATAAAACAAGCTCGGATTATATGAAGAACAACACAAAATTTCCTCCATGGCATCCAATAAAATTAAAGCATTATTTTAACATAAAACTTTACCATCAATCAAACTGTAGAGTTCACTACAAAACGTTTTCTTCCTTGAATGCAGAAGTTTGCAGGTTAGTGAAGAGTTTTGAAATATCCATTTTTAAAATCTTCCTAGCAGTAATTTTATTAAAGCACACCAGGATCTGGAACTGTTAAATAAACACGTGTCCTCCACACGTACAATAAATAAATATAAAAAAATAAGTGTTCCTAAAGCAGATCTCTGCGGAACGCCAAATTTTTACTCACACCATGATGTTTACCTCACGGCCATCAGCCAGTCGACATTTAAAGCAATTATATAAATAAAAAGCTCTGTGACTTTAGAAAATAACATCTTTCAAAATATTTGACATGAATTTGAAAAAGTTGTTGATTTTTAGTGAAATAAAAGACCGAAAACGAACCCAGTAAAGTTTTAAATACTTGTGTGTGTGTGTGTGTGTCATGATAAAGCAGCTGAGTCACTGTCTGTTGTAGATGAGATCAGTCTGGAGGGGATGGTGGTTCACAGAGCTGAATGTCGACCTGTCGTCTCTGAAAACTACATGAAGATTAAAAGGTGAGTCAACTAACCGTGAGCGGTTTACTCAGATGCTGCAGCGTGAGTGTCCAAATTCCAATAAGTACTATTTAGAGTTGCACAAATTAATACTTTAATATCAAAAGTATTGTGAAACTGTATAATTTACAAATACAACAGCAGATGTTTCTTGCATTTTTGTTTTGCTAATTTATATAAAAACTACAAATCAAAACCTCCCAAATCAAAACAGACACAAATCTTAAATACAGATTTTTGTGATGAATCTACAAGTTTACTTTGCAATGACATTTTTTTGTCAAAAACAAAAAGTCAAATCAGTTTTTGGGAATTAGGTAAAAAGAGAACATGAACCATCCAAACAGACAAAAATACACGTAAAATATTAGCAGATCCGTGACAAACGCTGAGGGATCGGAACAAGCAGCAAGCCAGAGAAACTTTACATTTAAGTGGTCAAATCACAACCAAAAGTTGTTTTTATAATGACAAACCTATAAAGACTCTGATAGAAAGCAGATGTTTTTTAAATGTTGCTCCTTTTGGGGTCAAACACAAAATCTGTTCAAGAGATGTGATGTAATTTAGAACGAGTTGACAGGAAGTGTGTGTGCACCAAACACTCGTGTTCGCTCTGCCTTTTTTTTTGTGAACTGGTCTTTGTCTCCTCTTCACTGGAATATGTTTTTACAGGCTGAGTTAGTGGATGGCATTGCTATAGCAACAGCATCTCTGTGGCAGATGCACTGCTACAATACAACCCGGGGAAAGGCAGTTGATATCGGTGTGAAAGCAGTGAGGCGCAGCAGCAGCACACAGTGAAGGAGCAGGACGGTGTTCTGTCATCTGATCTGAAGGAGGAACCAGATTCTCCTTCAGATCAGATGACATCATCTGTTCAGAGTTTGTGGGATTTATGGGACTTTTTTTTTTACTTTTCCATCTGGTTTTAATAAACCTTACAGCTGATTCGAATGTCCTTCACGTCAGACAGGATGTCAAATTTGCGTGAGGATAAAATTCAACAGCAAAAATTTCCTCCCCACCTTTTTTTGTGTTGATGATAAAACAGTTTCTTTTATTTCAGAATCAGATCGGATTATTTTTAAAGCATCATTAGCACAAAACTAGGTGAAGAGAATAAAGCAAAAGTAAGAAAAACAATAAAAAATTAACAATATTTACATCTGATGTTCTCATCATCTCACACGTGTTCATGTTTGGTTGAGTCTGAATAAAATGTCACCAGGTCAAACCCGATAATAAAAAAAGAATAAAAATATAGTTGATCTTAAATTAGACAAGCTGTCGTTACGTATTTGAGTTGAACTATAAGGTGCTGACAGTTCTCTTCCTGCTGGCAGGCACGCGTGTCAGAACTGACATCGAGTTATTTACAGAAACATATTAACTTTCTGGTGTTTTTGTGTCAGGCTGCAGATCGAGTCCGTCAAGCCGCAGCGTTTGTCTCAGCAGCTGGACAGAGCCGTCGCCACCATCTTTAAGCCTGTGGCAAACCACGATTTCAATGTGAGCAGTAACACTATCGAGGCTGTCACTCGAGTGACGGGATGGAATCTGTTTTATTCAACATTTGGTTGTTCTGCTGATGTAATGAAGCATTTTCAGGACTGAACTGAAGGTTTTATGTGTAAAATCTGATCTCTGTAAATACTAGTTCTTCTCTAGGGGATTTTTATATATATTATTACATAAAATGATTGTTTTACAACTTGGAATTTTTTTAATTCATCTTTCAGATCTCTGCAGCACATTTAGATGATAGATTTTCTTTGGGAAACTCTAAACCTAAATTTAAATATATAACTGGGTGAATATTTATTAATTCAAGAACAAATTGTGAGGATTTTTTTTGGTTGTTTTACATTTTTAAAAATCATTGGTTTGACCAAGATCTTTTCTGACAAACCAAATATCCCAAAAAAGTAAATTTTCTCGAACTGACCAGAAAAAAAATACACAAAACAAAATTTAAAAAGTAAAAATAATGTTTTTTTGTTTTTTTTACCTTCTTTGCTTAATAATTTCAGTGAAAACATATAAATGTGGCTGATTGATTGATTTGGTTTGTTAGTAGAATGAAATGAAAAACATCTGTTTGAGTCGATGGATCTGTCCCTGAGGACATTTTGCTGTTAATTGCATTTAAATAAAAGAAATTCAGATTTGTTCATGATTCATTAGAGCAGCAGAAACAGCAGCACTGTGTGACCTTTTGGATGAAGCGCTGTCAGCGCGGTCACTCACGCCGGTAATTCATCTGTGTTCAAAAGAAAAACAAACCAAAGTGAAAATTAACCTGCCAATTCACAGATCAAACCACCTGTTGGTCTGAAAACCACCCGCTTCAGGACACGCCCAGTTTTACACCTGTCACTGCTGTAACTGTAACTGCTGCTAGTGATGAGTGGGATTTTTAAGGTGGAGTATGAGAAGAAGAAGAAGTCCGAGGGGAAGATGGTGAGGGCTGAACGGCAGGTTGTGTTGGACCTTCTTTTCTCAGCCTTCGAGAAGCACCAGTATTACAGCTTCAAGGACCTGGTGGACATCACTAAACAACCTGTGGTGAGCAGAAATACACAACACACACAAACACAGGACCAAAAAAACTATTCACCTGCCCACCATCCACCTTGCTTTGTTAAATTTGAACAAGTCGCCCACAGCATGACGTCCGTGGTTATTCACACGATTTGTTGTGGCTGAAATTTGGGCCCGCGTGTGCGCACGTGCACGGAGACACACACAGGAAGAATCAATACAGCGCACTGGATTCATTCCAGATCTCAGCGAACAGCAATGTGTAGGTGCAGATGAGACCTCGAGGTCCTCCTCTCCCTCTGATTGCATCTGATTGCATAACCATCGACTGAGTAGGAGTCAAACGCCCCGATACACTCCACAGCATCGTTTCTCTCCCAAAGCACTTGGCCAACACTCAAATTAACTGAACTAAAGTAACCGAAATGTCCATTATGAGAAGTTTTGAAGCACATCACTGTTATTCATCCAGTGAGTTCATGTGGTTTTACAAGCTCAACAGAGACGCCTTGTGGTCACTGTGGGTATAACACACAGTCTCATCTGGATTTAAACAAAGCTGCTGTTTTACTAAATCTTTCTGTAGGTTTGAAAAATATTTGTTAGAGGCCAATTAAACTTTTCTTTTCTAACAAGGAGAAAACGCTTCATCAGAAACTCATTAAACTGAAGGTTTGCACGCTGGTTATTAAACCACATCAGGGTCGGCGTTTCATAATTTCCATCTAACTCAACTTCAAAACTTACATTTACTTTCAAATTGTTGGAATAATGTTTTTCTTTAAGATGCGTGTCTGAGAGGTCCCTTTGTCATCAATCAGGACGCTCCCACATGAAGTGTCGCAGTCCATCGCGGCGCCGCTTTCGTCCTTCTGAGAACTTTATAAAGAAATACTTTTGTACACAACTGTTTTTGTGTGTTGATTCCTTTAAATCCATAAAGAATTTTTGCAGAGAAATAAAACGTATAGTTTATTTGAAGATGGTGTATTGTAAGGTTTTATTATTTTATTTATTATTGCACATCTTTATTATGACATACACGTTTAACTTTTGATTTGTTTGACAGATGCACAAAGCCGAGTCAAACGTTTCCCCATTAGTTTAAATCTGATCTCTGCAGAACAACAAAAGCATCAATCCAGTTGTTACTGATCTGTTTGAGTTGCATCAGTTGGGAACAATAGATATTAGATCTGTAACAGAGAAGCTAACAGCTGATTATAGCGGGGCTGGTTTCACCCACCAGGAAGCAACTTTTTAAAAAATCTGCCAATTTCACATCATGTGAATATTCTGCAGAAAATGTGATTATACTTTTACCAGATACTGTTTGTATGAACTGCTGTATTAACCCGAACTCCTTTTAAGACAGTTTAAAATAAAGATTTTAAACTCTGAAAGAGTTTAAGGAAAATTTTGCATCTAATTATATTTATATTTGCACTTAATTCTAACATTTATTTCAATTTGTAGATGGTTCACTTATTAAAAAACTAAAGGCTGGATACTTAGTTTTATTCATTGCAACATTAACAAAGAAATATTGGCTATAATTTAGATTTTTTTGGATATAAAATAAGATGGCCAAATGCTTAAAGGTTTAAAGTTTGGAAAGTATTTACATGAATCCACATGTTTCTCCTGTCTGCCACAGACCTACCTTAAAGAAATCATGAGGGAAATTGGAGTTTGCAATCGCAAGGGACCAAATAAAAGCTGCTGGGAGCTGAAGCCGGAGTATCGACACTACCAACCTGCTGAAGAAGAAGAAACACAGAACACTTAAATCCAAAAAGGTTCTCCGGGTCTCATCATGTGACCAAAATGTCCAATTATATTGTGATAATTTCTTTATACGTAAAGTCTTTTTGTGTTGAAGTTATCGATGAAAACTTGTTTCATCATTTGCATAATTTAAAGTTATTTGTTATCTGTTAAATGTAAAATCTGTTTTTTTTTTTTATTAAATCTGTTGGAATGCTGCTGGAACTCAGATGTTTTTCACAGCAAATAAAGTGGAAGGAATAACAACAGCAGCATCTTTGTTCCAGCAGTCGCTGCAAAGCCGAGCAGCAATTACTCATGTAGATGAGTCTGAACCGTCTGCTGTGAAAGAAACAGCAGTTTCTCTCCTGATTACACACACGTGCTAAACGAACGCTGCAGTCGACACTAATTGTTTAGAAAGAAGAAGAAAAAAGTACTCCTGGTGTTGGAATCAAAAAGCAGCAATAAATCAGAGAAAAAACAAAGATTAAAGGGCAAAGTGGTCAAAAACTTGTTTTCAGTCACGTTAATTACTCTGGCAGTTTCCATAGCAACAGCTATAAACTGTATTTACATCGACTCACACGAGGCTGAAGCATCCTGCGTGTGTGTGACACAGCGGGTGTTGAGCTGTCAAATGGCAAACACCCGATTAATATGAGATCAGAGTTGATTTCAGCTGCTGCTGTAACTGAATGATATAATTAGCTTTTAATGAACTTTGACCGAAACTTTAAATCCTGTGAAATGACAAACTGGTTAGAAAATAACCTTCATTTAGGTCTTAAATGTTAAATTAAACCTGTTTATTAACTGTCTAATAACAGTGTAAAACTGCTCTGCTTCTATTTATCAAAACTGAATATTATTTTTTTTTTTCCATCTGATGTAACTTCTGCTGCAGATCATTTTGAGCTGAACTTTGTAATCGTGGTGTAAAATCACACACTGCCTGTTGTATGTAAACACAAACTTCAGATTAAATGATCTGCAGCATTTACTTTTTAAGAGAAACTACACTGAAACATGTTTCTCTTTCTCAGATTTTATCAGTAAATTGATTAAGTTAAAGGGGTGAACTGGTACATTCAAACTAGTATGTTTTAATTGTTCCTGATTAGTCAGGTGGCGTCTGATTGGCTGACACAAGAACATTTTTTACTATCTAGTAAAAGCATGTGAAGTCAGATGCTGAGATGCAATCTGTTCAAAATTAAATACCAAGAAAATACATTTAAACTTCAGTCTTTCATATGAAGAACAATTCAAACTTTCTTCGGTTTCTTTTTATATCCAGTTACCAGAATGTAAAATAAACTATTTAACTTTGATCATTCAAATTGTTTCATGGTTAAATATCCATGACTTTCTTCTGAAAAACCTTTAACATGTCAGTAATCAAATAGGAATTAAACTTATGGGGAACTGAACAAATTGAAAACCATATGATTAGGATTTCCTTTTAAAAAAAACTGCAGAGAAACTTGAGTTCTTTATTTTATTTGAAACTGATCCAAAAGTCTTTGCATTGTAGATGGATTTGCTTAATGCAACCGGAAACCCAAGCATGAAGGCGGCGGATGTCAAACTGGATAGTTGCTAAAACAGTATGCAGACAGAATAAACACTTTACAGCTGGAGTCGCAGTTCATTTTCTGTCCTGCTTTTTAGTTTTCATCATGAACACGAATCCAAAATGAAAACCAAAACACTGCAAAGGCAAAAAAAAGAAAGTTAAAATCTATTTAGTGACCAAAACATTAGATTTTCTTGAGTTTTGTTGGACTGTGGGCCACAGCGTGGACAGAAAAGTATCCGCTCAGACGTGATGCAGTCGTGCCCCATCTGTCCGCTTCTGGAGGCGTTTTGGGAAGCAGCAGCCGATTGGACAGCAGTTGTTACTGTAACAGGAAGGAAAATGAGTCAGATGTGATCAGGTAAGCTGTTTGATATGATGTCTGAGACACTGGATACTTACACATTTCTCAACCAACAGCCCGTCTTTAAAGAAAAGCATGTATGGCGTGACGCCATCTTCACGGTAGTCCAGCAGACCCACCATGCCCTCAGGGTTCATGGTCTCCCCGGTGAAAAACTGAACACAAGAAGCACATCAGATCAAAAACCTGTAAATCCCTGTCAACACAGAAGGTGCTGCTAAGATCAGGCATATCAAACATCTCAAGTACCTGGTAGTTCTTGATGTTGCCAAGGATCTTCTTAACTTCCGGTTGGACAGCAGCCATGAAACTCTCCACTCTATCAGGGTTGGTCTCCTGCAGTTTGGCCTTGACACTGGAAAAGAGGGATGTGCTGAATCCAAATCCAGAGACTGAGTTCCCATCTGACCCCTGAGAGATACTCACGTTTTGACGTATTCTTTGATGTAAGCCATGTACTGCTTCTTGTCGAAGCCGGTCTCCTGCAGCTTGTGGTTTAGGATGATGTCGACTCCAGAGACTGTTGCAGACTCGTTGGAATCGCACGCCTCTTCAGCTGAGGCGTTGGCTGAAATTAAAGCATCATCGAACCCTTCTGTCCTGGTGACTCTCTGCAAGTGATAAACACAAACACACAGGTAGGAGAGTGTCGGACACAAACAGAACCAAATTTATCCCATGAATTAGAAATATCAGTGTTACAGAGCTTTCACAATAGATGGAATATGGAAGAAGTCAAAAATGTTTCAATACTTTGAACATTTTATTCCAACTTTTCAATTTCCTTCTTAAACAAAGAAAGTTACCCCAAACTTCAAAATGAAAACTTACTTTGCCTTCAACTTCGTAAAAAATCCCACTTTCAGATTCTTTTACTTTGAAGGTATCTGAGAACATCTCATCATCTGCAGAGACAGAAAACCCCAAAAAACTCAACGACATGAACACACAATCAGTAAAATGAGTAAAACATCCATATTCTCATGTTAAGTGTAGAAACGAGACGCCAGATCATGAGGGATATTTAAACTTTAATAGAATAAAATCTGGAGGCTAAAAAGACAATAAACTTCACACTGAAATTCGGTTAAAATCCCCACTTCCTACGTGGTTCTTTAACACGACTTTTCTGAAGTTAAATTGTAGCCAAAGCGTCACGATCATTTTCCGACTGAAACCCCGGCGAGTTTCTGATTAGCGCAGCCACCATAAACACGAGTTAGCTTGTATTCTAGCTAACTCTGTCCCAAAACAGCGAAGAAAACCCCCGCTGCGGCTCCAACAGAACCTCCACACTCAGACAAAAACATCGTCAGTCTACTTACTGCTGATGATGCACTTGTAGATGATCATTTTGGTGCTTCGGTGTTAAATGTTCCAGAGACAGAGCTAAGGCCGAACCGCCCCGATAGCACGGCAGAGGAAAAAGAACGATCAGGCCGCGAGACGCCGCATTTACATCCTGCTGACGTCACCTGAACTCTGCTGCCACCACGCCACAGTGGCCGAAAGTGGTACTACAGCTTCATGGGTCACAATCAGAATCAGCTCTACAAGTAAGTTGTCTCTGGTTCACATTTGTTCTTGTACTTATAGACATATGTAGCATAAATTATTAGTCAGAGTACTTGAGATGCAGTTAGCAGTATAGTCCACCATAAATGGCTGATTGTTATTTATACAGATAATATACATTTATTTACAAGAGAGAAAAAAGTTATTTCTTCATTAAAGTGTTTGTAATGTTTGTCCAACATGGTGAACGCCTGAGGGACGAAACGGTTGTATCTGGTGCTTTGGTGTACAGAGATCTGTAGTGCCAAGAAGAGATGAGATCCTGGGTGAGAAGGTTCCTGCTGATGCTGCCTGCCCTTTTCCTGACTCTGGAGGAGTCAAGGTCCTGTATGGTGAGCAGATTAACACCAGCGTTCCTCTCTGGGAAATTTGTAGTTCTCTGCAGTCTATCATCTGATCTGCACAAGCCTATAGGACTCTGGGGGCTAACACCACATGGTCCTGCAGCCTTGTTCCTGTTCAGTCTCTCTTCACCGGTTTGCTGGATACAGACAAGCAGAAGGGGGAGGCAGTGGTGACATCATCTTCTTTCTGATGTTGGAGATGATGGAAAAACACCAGAAACAAGATCAATGACTGAGATAGAAGATGAGATGGTTGAGGAGTGACAGGGAAGCTGTGGGTGAAGGGAGGGAGGTCTCTTCGGCTTGGGGCAGGAGAGGAAGATGTTGAGCTGAACATGTTCAGTTCATTGGCTCAATCCAGACTTCCATCTGATGCTCCTTCTGCTTAAAGGCTTTGATCTTCATCTCTGAACACACATCTCTTATTACATTGTATTTTGTTTTTACTGGAGGTTGATCTCTTGCTCTTTCCTGTACACCTCCTTGTTGTTTAAGTTATTTGTACATGTCTCAATGCATCCCTGTCTTCCTCCCTGAAAACTCGTTTTTCTTGTTCAGCAGTTCGTTCACGTCACTGGTAATCCAGGGTTTGTTGTTGTGAAATCACTTCACTGTTCTGGTGGGGATAATGTCCACACATAAGTTTAAATAGTTATAAAGTCAGTCACATCATTGATGTTCTCTCCATGTGAATCAGAGTGCATCCCAGTCTGCAGCCTTAAAACATCCTTGAAGAGTTTCTTCAGCTTCCTGTGATCATCTCAGATTACCTCTGAACACAGTTTATACCTCACCAGCAGTATCAGCACGTCAGGCTGCATTTATTGAAATAAACATGTTCATTCAAACTTGACTTACTTTATTTTTAAGGCTATAAACCCACATTTTAGGCCCCTCAATTACTGTTGCATGCTGTACAAGAAACAGAAGAGATTCAATATAGATGCATGAAGCAGATTTTGTAGTTACCATTAAAACTAATTCCCTCTTAAAAGTACAATACCCACAATAAATGTTGAATCTGAGTCTGGTGTTTTGAAAAGTATTAATGTAAATTTAAAAACTTGATGAAAACCTGGAATATTTTACTACAAGGAGAACGTTGGTCGTGCTGTTGTGTCCATAAAAAGTGAAGTAAAAAAAAATCTTTACTTGTAAAGCAACTTTATTTCTTAGTTATCAACATGTGATCTATACATGTAATGAAACTTGTAAAACCAAATGGATCATGTGATCACCTTTCAAAGGGCAACAAGTTCAAATACCTGCAGTGTGAAGTCAAAACACATGAAGTGAAATAACTCGGGACACATTTTTAGATAAGGAATGAACATAGTTAAAAACTGTAGGTTTATTCAAATGAACCAGTTTTTAACTATATTTAAGACTTATGGGATGGTGGGACTTAAAGAGGATTCAAACAGAACAAGCAAGACAAAAAAACAAAGACATCAAGTCGTCCATATACAAATATACACACAAAATAAATCATCAAAATGCAAAAGAATACAAAGAGCAAAGGTATTTAACATTTGCTCTGAAAGCTTCCTCCCACTGATTACTACACTGTTTCCCACTTGTGACTACATTCTACGAAAGCAAAATACTTTCATATTCCACATAACTGAGAACAGCTTTCACCAGGTCAGTGTGCACGGCACAAGAAACACAGATACCCAGAGTCTTCGTTGATTTTAATTTAGATTGAATTGAGCTGAAAATCTTTATATTCAAAAAGCTAAATCTGTCCGCAGTCCGTGATGACCAGTTTTTTAGTGGGAATGCCTCCCTTTGTACCCAGCTCTCCCATCCGCTGCACCACATCCATACCGTCACAAACCCAGCCAAATGCTACATGTTTGAAGTCCAAATGTTCAGCTTTCTTCAAGGTGATGAAGAACTGAGAGTTGTTGGTGTCACGCCCACGATTAGCCATTGATAGGATGCCTGGGCTTGTGTGCAGAATGTCAAAATTTTCATCCTCGAACGCGCCGCCGTAGATGGACTTACCGCCTGAGCCGTCGCTTTTGGTGATGTCACCACCCTGGAACACAAAAAGGAAACGTGTTGATATCAGAGCTGTCGAAAGGAGGAAAACTTCTGACATACAATTTATGAATTACTTTGTAAATTCCATGATTCAAACATCATTTCCTCACCTGACACATAAAATCTGGTATGACTCTGTGGAATATGGAGTCCCGCAGTCCAAAGCCTTTCTCTCCGGTGCACAGAGCCCTGAAGTTATCTGCTGTTCTGGGAACAACATTGGAGAAAAGCTCTATAGTGATGGTGCCGAGAGGCTCGCCATCAGCAGCCACCTTGAGGAACACCTGAGGGTTAGTCTCTCTGCTGTGCTCTCGGACTCTGGACATCTGTGATGAGACACCTGAATCCTCACTGTTCTGACCCATCATGCTCTGACACTGGCAGAAAGTCTTTCTGAAGGACTCTGCTATCTCTGGGGTTTTAAACTTGGCCGCTAGCTGCTCCACGACACCATCACTGTCTGAGGAGATAAAAAAAGGCAGAAATGAAACAACGAGACAGCTGGTTGAGCATTCGAGGTGTGAATCGTTGTAGCTATGAGTGGTTGTGTCTAACCTGCTGCAGAGGGAGTTCAGCTTGGAGATAACTATCAGACACCAGTGGAATAAATACATTTTCTTTGGCATGAGTCATTCTGTTTCTTTACCTGGAGCGGGGGTGGTGTGTGTGTGTGTATGCATTCAGACTCACCTGAGTAATCAGTGGCAGTCCAGATCATCGCGCTAGCCGAGGCGTTCATGGGTTTAAGCTCCATGGCCTGGGAGATGGTGTGGTTGGCACAGACCCTCAGCACCTGCTCTCTTCTCATAAGTATTCGGTAGAAATGTTTGGTAGGATGATAGAGGATTTTGATGTCGCCAACGCCACGCTCCTTCCACTGACCGAGGTCACGATCCCATCGGAACAATTTGGTACGCTCCTTAAACAAGATTTCCTCATCTTCCTCGCCAGACTTTGTCTCCACCTGAGGGGTGCACGACAACTGAGGATTACATTTTGTCCCTTAAATCATTCAGTTAAAAAAAAAACCAGACAAATACTTTTTGTACTACCTCAGGTAGGGACACTATAGGCTCAAAGTGAATGTCCACATTTTTAGGAGCATCCTCTTCATCACTTCCATTCTCGTCAGCATCATTTTTAGCCTCGGAGGCTCCACTGGTCCCAAACACCATCGCACCAGCATTAGCCCAAGAGAAATTAGCATCTAAAAAGAAAAATACTATAAATATTTTGAAATATTTGAACACTTTCTACATCAAGCTGCTGAGGGAAAGTGATGTTAAAGCTGACCATTTGATCCAAATGCAAACCCTTCTGTTTTTTGGGCCAAGTCCGCAAAAGAAAATCCTTTTAACGAGTTGAAGCCAAAGGCAGAGGAATCTGTGACAACAGGAACAAGGTTTTCAGATATTGAGTTTTACAGCTGATAATTGGCCCTGATAGCTTCAGAGTCACTCAGTAAAATCGGTACCTCGACCAGCGGATGAAGCTGCAGCGTCCGCCCCAGTTTTAGATTCTGGGCTCTTCTTGGTCGACAGGTCGATGGGGATGCTGCTGCTGGAGGTTTCCCTCTGGGTCTCTGTTGGTTTGACTGAAGTTGGCTCGTTTGATGTGGACTTGCTGCTTGAAGCCTCTGCACTGCTGGGTGATGGACCTGAGGCTGGATCATCTGAGAGGGCTGTAGAACTGCTTGAGGCTGGTTCAGTTCCTTGTAACTCAGTAACCTGATGTATAACAAGAAAAAGTTTTTCCATAACTGCATGAATATATTCACAAAAACACACAGAAGATGAAACACTGCCTTCTTTTAAATCCAGTTTTCCACACCTGGATTATCAATCGTTAACATATTGGCATCAGTCACAACACACACTATCAGATAACAGTCCCGATAACACTGTAGTGAAATAACCAGATAAACACATGGTTAAACTCAGCGCTCACTTCGAGCAGCGTGTCCGTTACCAGGTCTTGATGCGCTTTGCGGACTTCTGTCTCAAAGTCTTCGGGCTTGTCGTTGTCTGAGTCAGTGTCTGTGGTGCTGAGGCCACAGAAGAACGTGGGTGGAAGCTGGAGGCTTTTTGCCTTCTCTTCCTCGTCTGGTGTTGGTTTCTTCTCCCACACAACCTGACAGTCCGGCTCTGGGTGCAAAGCACACAAGTTTACAGTGAGAGAACAGTGAGCACTGAGGAAGCATTGCATGAAAGCACTAAGTTAACGTGGTCAGCCAGTAATAAAAAAACAACGAAACGCTGAATGTGATAGAGAAAATGTCTGAGTTTGACTTACCTTCACCACAAGCTGCAGCCTGAGGAGGATCCGGGTACAGCTTTCCATTCAAGGCTTTCACTGCTGACTCATAATCCTCGTCTAGTAAAACAAATTGAATTTTCATTATTAGAAAAAGTTTGCTAGGAAAGAAAACTCAAAAATAGATTCTGTTTACACCTCACAGTCTTAGATCAATGCCAGTGATCATAAATCGTTGACATTTTTGTCCCAACATTTAGCAACTTGGCAGGATTATTAAACATGTATTCTAATATAAATATCAAACGTTTAATATATATCTGTCCAATTATATTATAAACCTACTTATAATAATTCATCCAATTATTAAGAGATGATTAATGCAACAATAAATATGAGAATACTGTCAGAACAATAACTGAATACAGAAAACAGAGTCCGTGGCAGATGATGTCATTATAGTTAGTTTCTTCTGTCAAATCCCAGGGAAACATTTTGGAATCAAGACATACGTTTCCATCAGCTGTTTTATGCCAGTGACTGATAGTTGTGCAAACGCGCACAGAAATATCTCCAATAATTGTAACACAAGTGGTAATTTAGACGAGCATATATGGGTAAAAGATGGTAAATAAATCAAATTTTAATCAAAGTGAGTTTATTTTGTCTCACCGTCTGTTCCGTCATCGCTGACGTAACCTGGCTCATTCTTGTAGCAGAAGAAGGTGAGGGGCAGCATGAGTTTTCGGGCTAAAGCTGCCTGTTCAGCTGTTGGTTCCTTGACATACACGACCTCGACATCAGAGTCCTCGTCTGACCCTGAGCCGCCTCCTTCTGCACGAGCGGGTCCTGCGACGGAGAGAAACAACAAAAAGTCGAGACTGTTTTAAAATCATGCTGCGAGTAAATGGCTGAAAAACATCGAGTTGATTTACTGCGTTTATGAGCACAAGTGTTAGACACTCTCACACACAAAGGAATCTCATGCACAACAATAAATAGCATGCATGTGATTTTCAACAGTGAGAAACAAGTTGTATTAAAGGAAAGCATTCTTTAGCTTGTGTTTGACTGACTACTCCTGTTACTGTTGAGTAGTGCGACATTAAACCACATAAATACCAGCGTTATAACCCTAATTAGCCTCTGTTGATGTGCACATCGGTGGCAAAATGCCTCATCAGGCAGGGAGTTACGTTTCATGCTGTTGCTACACATCCAGCGCTAAAAATGGCACGTGTGACGTTTGCACAGTGCATGCCTCTCTGAAGGAACATCCTCTTCCCTCAGTTCAGCTTTCACGGATGCTGATGTTCATTTAAATTATGAACAAGTAACTGGTCACAGGCCATTACCCAGTAACACTGCAGCATGTGCTGTAACTACCAATGCTTTTCTTTTAAATAATCTTCCTTTAAAAACAGAAATCGGTAGTAATTCTCTTACACATTCACATCATCACCCTAATTAAACTGCAACTACATAACTTTAATATAGTTTCAATAACATGATTGTGCACAAGATGCTTAAATCTTGGTACGCCAAGTGCTCCAATAAATAATAAAGATTAAACTTCAAAACACTGAACATGCAACACATTAGCTTCTGTTTTTTGTTTGTTTCTCACTCCGTGCATTCAGATTATTGTTTTTCTAGTAGCAGTAGGGGTCCAGCCAGGTGACAGCTGAGAGGTGTTAACACACACTGCAGGAATTAGAGTACCTGGGGGTTCAAATTGGATGGTGGATGTGCTGGTCCAAAAAGCCATTGGGTTATCTTTGAAAAGCCTAAAATCCAGCCCTAAAGGATGATGGGTAGTTGGGCGAAAACAAACTAATTGTGAGGCTGATATAATCAGAACACAATGCTCACAATGTTCAAATGCAAAATGTATTAATCTGCAAGTAATTACCAGAGATTAGTAATGAATACCCTAGGTGTTCCTTACAACAGGTGCGTTTTTGATGACATTGTTAAATGTAAACATTTTCTTTGTGTATCTGCACATTTAATTGGCTAAACAGGGAAGAAATGCAGATTCTGCCCAGATAATTTTGGTGATGAATCAGTGCCAACTAAAACGACTGAACAGTAAGATGCAGATGGAACAAGACAGACGATAAAATGACCAAAAACTTTTCATCCAAGATTGAAAACAATCTTTCACACATTTAATTTTTTTTTTACCTGTATTCATCTTGAAAGCAGGAGCAGCAGGTGTAGGCTTGACTGGACTTGCAGACTCGATGGTTATTACACCTGACACAGGCGCTGGAGTTTCTGATTGAGCTTTCCGAGCGCCGAAGATCTTCTGAAGACTATCAGTCCCAAAGACAAACTTGGGGGGAGACACCACAGTCTTTGCAGGATTGATTGGACTCTGCGATCCTGCCACACTTGGTCTCACATCAGGTGAAGGCTCCGTTCGTTCCCTTGTTGTCTCTTCTAGAACAGCAATTGCTGCCTTGCCACAAACGGTTGCAGCCGTGTTTTCGGATGCTGCTGCTTCACTATCTTGTGGTGTAGCACCACGTAATGTCACAGGAGTCATAAGTTGTTGTGATTCTTGAGCAACTTTGGCTTCTTCAAAGACTTGTTTAAATGTGTTAGCAGTCTCCTGGAGCTTAAACCTCACAGCCAGCTGCTCTAGTTTCCCCTCTCCTTCCTCAGCAAAGTCCAAGGCACTCCAGACCCAGGCCTTCTCTGCCCCCTTCATGGGTTCCAGTCTCATCATCGATGTGATCCAGTGGTTGGCACAGATCTTCAGTACTTGGTCTCTTCTCATTATCAACCTAACTCTCTTGGTGTTATAATTTTGCAAGATCTTCAGGTCTCCAATGCCCCTCTCCTTCCACTGTTTCACTTCTTTGTCATAGCGATAAAGTTTGGCTCTGTAGCTGAAGACCACCAGCTCATTCTCCTCTCCTGTAGAGATCTCAACCAAATCAGGCAAAGGGACAACGGGTTCAAAGTACTGCCCATCCCGTTCTTCATCCTGAGTTGTGTCTTGCTCCTCATCAGTGCCCACTGAGGCTCTGCTCTGGTTGAGCTTTGCAGGAGATTTGGAAGGGCTGATACCAGGCTGGAAACTGAAGCTGAATCCACTACTAGATTCACCAAAACGGAAAAGATTCTTTCTCAGAGGGCTGCTGGCAACGGGGGAGGCATAATCAGATGAGTCAGCAGTATCACCTAAAATGTCTTCACTTGAGTGATAACGGTCCCAGTTCTGCATAGGACTAAAGGTTTCATCTTGAGGCTTAGTCACAAGGCATGAAACATCATCCGCTGTCACGTCTTCTTGGTTGTCATCATCTTTGATCTTTGTTTTTTCATCCGTCAAAAAGAATTTCAGGTCTTTCAAACCAGATTTCATCTCCTCTGCTTTCTTAATAAGGTGTGCTGTTCTGCCGGTGTCGACCAGCTTGTGGGGGGTCTGCAGGGGAATATCCAAGAGAAGTCTCTGACACTCTTCAAACTTCTGCTTGAACTCCTCAGCAAGCTCTGTGGTTTTAAATTTGGCAGCCAGCTGTTCAAGTTTAGCATCTCCATCAGAGAAATCATTGGCTATCCAAATCCATGCTTTGTCTGAGCCTGTCAGGGGCTTAAGGTTCGTGGTGGTGGTAATCCAGTGGTTGGCACACACCTTCAGAACTTGATCTCTTCTCATCAGAACCCTTAGACGCCCATTGGTGTTATTTTTTAGAAATTTGAGGGTTCCCACACCCCGTTCCTTCCACTGACTGGTGGTAGTGTCAAATCTAAAAAGTTTAACACGCTGAGAGTAAAGAACCTGCTCATCTTCCTCACCCGTTACCAAGTCCACCTTATCAGGCATCTGGACCACTGGTTCAAACTGGATATCATCATGCTCCTCTGTTTTATACATGCCATCGTCTTCCTGCTCATTAGAGGCGTCGGCCTTGGTCGGAGTTGTTTGGAATGATGAGAAGACCTGATTCCCGGCCCCAGAGAAACCTGAGAAATTGGGATCATTCTGGCCAAACTGAAAGCTCCCCCCAGAGGATTTTGCCAAGTCTGCAAAACTGAATGTGTTGGCTTTCCCAGTAATTAATGGATTTTTCTCGTTTTCTGTTTGAACCACAGAAGACGTAACTGCATCTTCTTTCTCCTTATGTTTGTCAGCAATGCTTTTAAGGAAACTGGAGGCTGATTCAGGTGCAGTTTGATTATCAGGCGAGGCAGAATCTTTTACTGGATCCTGAATACCAAACTTGAAGCCACCATCTGGAATGGGCATTGAAAATGAGAAGCCTGTAGAACTTGTCGTAGGTGCAGACTGAGGAGCTTCAAACTTGAAAGAAGTAGCTGAGCTTTTGTCTTTATCCTGACCAAATTTAAAAGTGCTGCCACTTCCAAAAGGCACTGAAAATGCAGTTCCAGATGGCTGCGTTGATGAGCTCTTGGTTCCAAAGGTAAAACTGAAGGAGGATGAAGAAGTAGAGCTGCTTGTGCTTTTAGCATTAGGATTTGGAGTCTGACAGGCCACACATTTATCAACAGAAGGTTTATTTCTCACAAGGCAGGTGTCACAATCCCATTCTCCTTCTTTCATGCCAAACGTGGCTGCTAAAGACGGATTTGGGTTTGGAGTGTTGCAGGACACACATTCGGTTGCTGATGCATCATTTCTGACCAGGCAAGTGTTGCAATCCCACTGCTCGTCTTTATTAGATACACCAGAACCAAACCCTGATGCTGCAGGCACGTTTACTACTACCAGAGGCTTGTTGGTTGATTTTGCGGCGGGGTTTGGACTTTTACATGCAACGCATGTGTCATTAGATTCTTCATTTCTCACTTCACACACATCACAGTCCCATTGTCCGGGTTTCTTACTGAACTGTGCAGCGAATCCAGAGTCAATAGCAGGCGCAGGAGCCTGTGTTGGAGGTTCGATTACAGCTGGTGCAGCTTGTGTTATCACAGATGTTTTAACTGCAGTTTTAGGAGCCTTACAAAAACCACAGCAGTCTGCTGAGGCCTCGTTTTTTGTTGAACACTTGCTACAGTCCCACTGCTCTGGTTTTTTAGCAATCTGTGATCCAAAGCCAAACGTAAATGAACTGGCTGATGTATCATCAGGTTTTGAAGAGCTGGTGCCAAATGTAAAGGAGGAAGGTATAGAGGCTCCAAAACTTCCAAATCCAGCAAACGTAGAACCCGAACTGCTTTGACTGGATGCATCGGTGCCAAATTTGAAAGTAAACGGAGTGACTTTGGTTTCCCCGGCAGTTTGAATGTCAGATTGTGATGAGGCTTGTGGATTTGCATGTTGACATGCTACACAATACCTAGATGTAGGTTTATTAATCACACAGCACGAAGGACACTCCCATTCTCCTTCTTTAAGAGCAAACTGAGCTGCTAATGAGTTGGAGCCAGTTGAACTTCCTGCTCTTTTTTCTTGATGATTTTGGGTTTCTGATGATTTGAGTACTATTTTTTGGGCTTCCTCAAACCTGTGTTTGAAAAGAGCCGCCTCGTCTGATGTTTTGAAGCGAATGGCCAGTTGTTCAGTTTTAGGTTCTTCATCTGCATAATCTATAGCGTGCCACACCCAGGATTTGTCCGAGCCAGCATTTGGTTTCAGTAACATGTCAGCAGTGATGTAGTGGTTTGCACAGATCTTTAAAACTTGTTCCCTTCTCATTAAGAGGCGGACCTTCCCTTTAGTGTGGTGTTTTAGGATTTTAACATTTCCAATCCCTCGTTCTTTCCACTCTTTTGTCTCTGTGTCAAATCGATACAATTTTGCTCTGTTGCAAAACATTTCCTCCTCCTCTTCCTCACCTGTTTTTACATCTACCTTGTCAGGAAGAGGTACAATAGGTTCAAAGTGAGGACCATCCTCATCCTCCTCACCATGAGTGCTATCATTGTCACTTTCTGCTTTTTCCTGCTCCATTGTCTTGGTGGTGGCAAAACTCGGCTTGGTAACGTCTCCAAATTTGAATGGCTGCTCCACTTTACCAAAAAGACTTCCAGGATTCTGTGTGGGATCAACGAATGAGAAACTGGTCATGTTTTTATTTCCAAAGGTAAAGATGCTAGTTTGGCTTAGGGGCTGCTCCTGGGCTGGAGGCTTTTCTGGAACAGTATCAGTTTTTGGGGGAAAGTCTGATGTGAGCAGACCAAGCAGACTTTCACTGTTTTTAGCTTGTGAAGCAGAAAAGGTGAAATCTCCATCGTTGGATTTAAAATTGGAGTTAAATTTGAAAGCAGTCGAGGGTGTAGACTGAGCGACAGCCGCACCAAAACTCGGCACCCTGGGGACTTCAGCAGGAGCCTGTTGGCTGAAGGAAAGCTTCCCAAAGTCCACAGGCTTCCCCTCGATGCTCTTTGGTTGCTGGACAGGGACTACAGATGGTTTGGTAAAGTAGCCAGGTTCAGGCAAAGAAGGGTTAGTGGTTTGTTGGGAAACACTCTGGCCATAATATTCTTCACTATACGGGGAAAGAAGGCTTGTGGCTGGAGATTCAAATCGAAGAGGGGCACCAAACACCTGTTCCTGTGGAGGGTACATGCAACCTGGGGCTGTCTGCAGTGGAGGTGTGTGAGTGGGCTGCTGGTAGCCATACATGTGCTGCTGAGGAGGCATACGGTTCACACCATACACCGGGCCCTGTGTGAACAGAGAGAACGAATATCAAACATCATTGTAGTCTGAGCAAGTTTAAAGCCAGTGTATAATTGAAAAAACGTACCTTGGTTGGGGTTACATTTGCTGCAGTGCGCAAAAGATACTGAGAGTTATAAGCAGGAGACTGGTTGTAAAACAGAGAGGGTCCTGTGGTGGCAACTTTAACAAGAGGAAAATAGGTCAACAAACTGATGGAAACATGCATTTTATAATGTTTAAATCTATCTAGAACACTAACCTGTTAAGGGGGCTCCATGGTAGGATTGTACAGGAGTAAAAGGTTCCTGCAAGCCCTCCGCCCTGTAGCCGTCCCCATATAACTTATGATGAGGAGAGCCAGCATTCATTGAGCTGTTGCGTTTCAAATCATGAACCTCATTCTGCAAAACATTGACACAACAAGCAAAGACAGTAACAAAGCCGTTATTAAGAGCTCATTTATATTTAAAGGTCTCTTTACAACAACAACAATCACTCTTCAGCTGTAACTCTGGACTAGAACGAGCTGGAAAGTCTAACTGCCTTTTACAGAGGATGAAACAAATTCTATAAGACAAAACTCATTTAATGTTGAGAATAAACTATAGCCTTATAAACATCTTGGCATATGAGTGAAGAAGTCAGTTTGCTTGTCAGTGTATTTAGATAATTTGATGCATCTGTTTCATTTTCACTCAGTCTCAGCAGGAATAAAATCTAAATGTTTAGATGAAAAGTATTTCGTCAAACAGCAGCTTTTAATCAATTAACTCAGATTTTGTTCTAATTGAATATGAAGGATTTCTACAACTATCATTCTGTAGTTCCTCTTACAGGTTGTGGGCATTAACAGTAGCTAAAATACTAATAAGATGAGAATAAAGTTGAGTAACTATAAAGTCTTTCTGTTCTTATTCTGACCTTGATCGCTTCAACCTGCTGACACAGTATCTGAAGGAGACTTTTATGGTCCTCAACCCATTGAGGTGGTGTCTTTGGTGAAATCTGAAAAATGGCAGAAATGATATAAATTCCCTGATTGTAAAGTTCATGAACAAATTTAAATATCAACTCATAAAATGGACTCACCAGTCTCTTAGAAGGGGAGAGGATACTTTTATTTGGAGAGGGAGAAGAAAACTTGATGTGTGATATGGATGCACTGGTTTCTGTGGGACGAGCAGGACTGGAGTGAACTGGACATCTGAGATGCTCCATGTCCTTCTCTTCTTCTGCGTCAATGTCCTCCACAGTCTCACCAAGCTGCTGGTTTACATCATTCAGGAGGTCCACCACTTCCTCCATGGACACAGGAAGCTGCAATACAAAAAATAACAGATACTACAGCTTAGATGAAAAATACACAACATCATCAAAGTTCAACTGCAAAAATCGATATTATGTTACAAAAACATTAAATAACCTTATCAATGTCATCTGCATTGGCATTGTAGATCTTGGACAGATACATCCTGAACTTTCTCAGAAAAGTCATGCATCTGTCTTGAGTCTCCTCCACCCCGTTGCTGGCCTCTTCAGACAGCCGCTGATAGATCTGCAAAAGAAAAAGCAATTATCAGAAAACAAACATTTCTTTTCTACCTTTACCCTCTTTTTGTTTGTGCTTCTCTGAAAACATTAACATACAGAGTTGATTCACTTTAAGAAGAGCTAATCAGTGTCACTCACTACATATTAAATCTGATCAGTGCTGGAAACGCCCCAAAAATAAGAGTGAAGGTTATTAAATGCTGCTGTTGTTTGTAACAATCAAACATTAGCTTGTTTAGTCTCATTAAAATAAGTGCAGTTTATTCATATACTGTAAAAACTTCAGTCTAAAAGCAACATAAAAAAAAATATATCACAGTAATTCTAAAGTTTTTGGTGATAAAAATGAATGAAGGAAGCTCAGATGTCCACCAAAAGCCCTGGTCTAATAAGCTCAGACAGGTGAAAAGGGGACAGCAATCTTTTTCTGTTTACATCTGACCTGTGCCAAATGCCAGGAGGATGACAAGTTATTGATGCTTTCCAAAGTGGCGATTGCCTCCTCCGTTCTGCCTTCAATGTCCAGGAGAACAGCGTATGCTATTTTAGCTTCATCTTCATAACCTTTCACAGCAGAAATCTGAAAGGAACACAAGCACACACACATAGTACATGACAAGCAACATGGTATTCATAGTTAAAATGAAAACACAAGAACAATATTTACTTGAATGTCCTTGGAGTGAAAGTGTAAGAAGAGAGGCTCGAGAGGCTCTGGCACACTCCTCCTGTTTTTAATTTTCTCTAACATCGGCAGAACAACTCTCCAGTAGTGAACGCTGCGGCCGATGTATTCCTTCTGATCATAGTATGAGTTCATTCCATCACCCTGCGTTACAACCACAAACATTTAAACATCAGAAAGAAGACGAGCCTATTTCATTTTAATCATTTTTTCAGCTGTTACAAATAAAACCACAAACAAGAGACGCACTGACAAGGAAGCAACACATGTTTGAACATTTTACACTTAATCCTGCTAAGCAGCTGTAGGCTGAGCAGAGGAAAGGAGCAGGTGTGAAGGCACGAGTGTCTGCACTGCTTCTGGCTAAGTTCCCTACATGCTGTTTGACAAGCTGTGCAGCTTATCAGAGTGTAAATGACATAAATGCTGCAGAAGTTCAAGGATTGCAGTTCATTTTCAAATGAACAAAGTCAATCTTCATAAAAGATGGCACTGCATTTAAAATCTCTGACTGATATGCTGCAGAAATAAAATATACAGCTACACTCTTGAAACTCACAAAAAAAACAAACAAACATCTGAGTGTCAGGTATTTTAAGGTCCGGAGCTTCAAAGCCTTTTAATGACATCGTTATTTACGCTTTTTGAAAACTCACTAAGCCTGATTAACAACTTTAAGCCACGTTGTGTTTTTATGCTTATTTGAATATACCGTCTGGCTGAGAGTCCGAGCCCAGTGGATGGCCAGCGCTGGCTGCAGCCCATGTTTCTCTCCAGCTCTCAGAGTGTTCATTCCATGCTGCACAATCATTCGTAGCTTCGCGGATGTGCCAGGACTAAAGGAAAGAAACACAAACATAAAGAGTCAAGACTGGTAGTAGTTAATTACAGGAAAAAAAAAAAAAAAAAACGAACTTTAAGAATTGCGTTTTGACACTCACGCAGCTCTTTTGTGAATGAGGCTGAAGATGGCATCCCACCATTCCCTCTGTCTGTCGGTAGTGAGGAGGCGGAGGAGAGGAAGAGGGAGGCAGCGAGGCTCAAAGAGCTGCTGCTGTGGACTCATCCCACTGCTCAGCTTTGCTGTTTCCTGGAGCTGAGAGTGGCTACAGAATACTACGCCACATAAAAACACCTGAATGATACAAAAGACAAATAGTTACTAGCTGCAATTATTATGAAGGAACAGAAAACTGGTTCTCATGATAACTCACTTCAAGGTCCAGCAGGCAGATAGACTCTGGTGCATTGGTGTCAAGCTTCGATGTTTCCAGTGTGAGTCTTGGAAAGAGCTGCTGAAGCCAGTCCCTCATCGGGGGCCTTTGACCCAGAAGAGTCCACTGCAGCCCCAACCAGCTCAGATGCTGCAACTCACCACTGTGCAACAGGATGGAACCTGCAGAAGACACAAAAGCATTCTTATTAAAATAGAAGGCCAATATTTCTTGGTACATTAGGTAGCTTTGCAGTTTTGTACCTGTGTCCAATTTTGCCAGTTGGGAGAGCTCTGGAGCCACAGCACAGATGGAGTGAATGTCATCGTTGGCAATAAATGAAGATGCTGTGGAGGCCTGCTGCCCCCAGAGGAGTTCAAACAAAGACTCCTGACCACCGCGGTTCCCAAATGCCTCCACCACCTAGACAGAATGAACACAAAATGATTTATTTACCAGCCAAACATTTTATAAGTGGCATTTTTCATATGGTAGTTATGATACAGGAACACTTGGGGCTGTAACAAACCAGTGAAAGGCTATAAAACCTTAATTTTGTTCATTCACTATCGTATATTACACTTTATTCAGGCTGAAAATTTTTTAACCTTTTACTGACCTCTCTGATCAAAGTGAACGCATCAGAGCTCAGATTGAACAACATGTGCCCAGCTTGACTCTGTCGGTCATTAGCAAGCAGCTCCAGAAGCTGTGGAGATGATGGGTCTCTTTTGGTCACTTTGGCTTTTGGTCTGGGAACCTGAAGAAAAACAGCATCAAATGCTAAAGCAACCCTCATTTCACTTAAAATCTATTTTTTAAAAAAAGAAGAAAGAATGTCACAGCCCATTTTAGTGGGTGTTATTCCAACTTCACACTTTAAGTGTATGATTTGTAGGTATCTTTTTTAACCTTTAAGCCAGATTACGCTACAGTTCCCTAAGATTTTTCCACAACTCTGCAACATTTAAAGACACGTGCAGCAATGCAGCGCAGTGACAGAACCGTGCAGGGAGTACCTGATATGCCAGAAGGTAGCAGAGTGCAGCTAGGTCAACGACGCCCCTCCAGGTCTGCTGCCGATCCTGAACCAGTTTCAAAAGCAGTGTTCCAGCATGCAGATAGAGATGACCTCTCATCTCTACAAACACCTCAAAAAGATCGTCCGAGTAGCGGCTGGCAACGCTGCTCATCGCCTGCATCTCTTGGTCAAAACTGTAAAAAGTTTAGCATGAGTAAAGGAAACAAAAAATACTGCTACTACAAATATTAATCACAGATTGATTCCATGTTATTATAATTTGCAATTTAAGATCAAAGCAGGGTGTTTAGTTAGTGCAACTGTTTCTGATTAGGGTGTAGAGTACAGAAATTGTAAAAAAAAAACAGCAGGAATGCAAATACAGAAGAGATTAGATTTGACTGATTTGGTTATTAAAAACGATACAACAGGACCTGACTTACCCTCTCAGTGCATCCAGACTTGGCTGCACACTGCTTTCAGACAGTGTAATTCTCAGCAGGCTGCAGCGCGTCAGCAGCACTTCCCTCTGGAGACGTCGACACATCTTCTCGTTCCCGGAGATGTTCGGCTGAGCCAGATATTCCTGAAAAAAAAAAATCATCCAGCCTTCAGATTTTTTTTTTTTTCAAATCAAATCTCTTACTTTAAAAGTTGCTGACATAAAATGACTCAGACTTCTTCCCAACTGACCTGCAGCGTTTGCAGCACCACGGTGTACCAGTCCAGATTGTTGCGCAGCAGGCCTCTTTTCTCAGCAGACAGACAGTGTTTAACAGCCTCATCCAGCCGACCATCCTGACAGAACAGCTGAACCAACTTCACATTTACATGAGCATCAGCTGGCCGTGCAGACAACTCAGCCTGGAGGAGGTCGAACAACTGGTTCCAGCCCTGTTGGCCCTGACGACTCAACAGACGCTCCTGAACGGAGACAAACATACGTAAAAATTCTGTATGGCATCTGCTTTTTATTAATATGCACAACTGACTGTAAACTAGGCAGCTGCTGGTAAAGAACATGACATACCAAACAGCTTGACAGCTGACATGAAATGCTCATAAACTGTCCTAAACAGATGTAAGCAAAAGTAAAAACCTTTAGGCTGAAGACTGCTGGGTGTCCAGGCATGAGCTTTGCAGCTTTCTCCACCCAAAACTCTGCTCTGCTGTCACAGTCCTCCTTCTTGACAAGTAACTCAGCTACCTTCAGCACCAGGTCCTTCTGGACTGGATTAAGGTCCACTGAGCGCTGTGTGAGCATAGAGGTTAAAAATATTTTTAGATCAAAGATTGACAAAGAACTTCATTCCACTAAGCAGACAACAGTTTAAAAAAAAACATTGAAACAGTCATAGTGCTTACTATTAAAAAGGTGTATCTGCTGTAAATCCCAACAAATCTGTATATTCTCTTTACCTTGTAACATCCGACTGCTTTATTGATGTCTCCCTCTCTCTCATAGAGCTGTCCCAGGAATTTGTGTGCTTTGGGATCCCTTTCTTGAACTTTGAGATAATCTGACACATGCCTAGAAAAAGCAACAAACATGTCAACATGAAGTCAACACAAGGTAAAAAGTCACACAACTGATCAATAGTGGTTCGGCTTATAGGTTTACCTTTTTGCAAGTTCATATTCTTTTGCTTCAAAGTACAATTTGGCAAATAAAAATCCTTTCACTGGTTTCTGTAAAAAGAGAACAGTGTGATTTCCAGACAGAAATGACTGCAAGTGCTTTTTAAAATATACCAACAGGAAACTGGTACACAATCTTATTATTGTTACAGATGACCATAACCCTCCCTATAGAAAATAATTCCGGTTTAAACTCATTGAAGGTTTTTTTTTACCTGCAAAGTTTTGTAGTCACAATGCATGCAATTATTTCCACTTTATTTCTTCACAAAACAAATTCCAAGAAGAAATTTTCCAAACGTAGGCTTTCATTTCAAAACATTTTCCTAGTGCAAATCGTTTCTCGTGTTTGACATTATTGTTTAGGAAGACTGACTGACCTTAACCTCCAAACTACCGGTTCTTTTCTGTCACATAATACTGCGAAATAACGTAATAATGTTATACGAGATACACTAATTAATGATGAAAAACTCAAAGTCATGTTTCTGCGTTAATAACACCAGTAAAAATGACTGAAGCTGTCACTGCGGTGGCTATGCTAAACCGCGCATTTCTAATCAGGCGTCATGAAGCCGGCTGAGCTAACTGCGTGCTACTAGCCGGAGACGGCTAACGACCGTTAAACAGAAATCACCATCTAAACAAATCAATTACAACCCATTTAACATAAAGGTACATCTGGCGTTCGGTTCAAATGTGGCAAACCTTGGTCCTTACACCGGCTGAATGTTAATCTGATATCTTGGCAGCGGCAGGCTAACATTAGCCGCGGGAATGTGTTACCTCTTTCAGTGAAGGAGAAGAACTCTGTGCAGTAGTAACGTAGCGGTCCACTTCAGCTTTACTCCGCCGCATGGCTTTACTCACTAAAGACTTCTACAAGAACTGGATATAGTGCATAGAATCACAAATCTAACGAAATATATAAAACTCTAGCGTTAATTTCAGCTCGCTCGTCACGTTAACTCCCCATCATGGTATTGCGCAGTCTCGTTACCGTCAAACGGCAGGAGGTCACGTGGTTCCAAACTCTGCGATTAAACAAAGTTCTCAACCAATGAGAGCTGAGATTCTGCTGACGCACGCTGACGCACTGAATTTTAAAATAGGGTCATACTCAAACTCTGGTGAAATTATAAATAAAAAATGAGCAAACTATTTACTGTACATCCATAAAGAGAAAATAATAATGATTTAATACTTTATCGAGTTTTACAAAACATTATTTAAACAATATTACTGTTCATTTAAAAGTTTTTTTGACTTTGAATAGTTTGTAAACAGTAAAAACATGTTTCATCTGTAAATAAATACACCAGAATTGAATCCAAATATGCTGAAGAACAAGTGCAATCAAATGAAAACTTTCAAACCTGAACTTGTATAACTGATATATAAAGAAATCAGTACACGTACACTGTTTGCTATGAAATTCTTGTTTATTTTGATAAGCTGAAAGCACTGCAGTGGATATAAAGATGGTAATTAAAAAAACCCATTTCATTCAAGTCTCACATATACACTTTGGTGTGTTATCATGAAAAACACATCCTCACAAACATTGCAAAGATAAAATACAGTATCAGAGTCAAAGTGTTCTATGAAACACAACGTTTATTCAGCACATATAACGTCCAGTAAAATAAAACTCTGTCTTGGACACATTTTAATGCTTTTTAAATACAAGAGAAATGTTGTTGTTTCAATACTGGAATGCAAAACAGCAACAAAAAAAGCAAAAAACAAAAGTTTTATGTTAAATCCTACTGCAAAAATGAAGCCTCACATGATAGATTATAGTGTAAGAGAAATGCATTGAAAATAAGAACAGGTGATTCGTTTCCTAAGTGAGTCTGAGCCTTGAGGAAGTTGGTACGTTTCTTTAAGAGGCTAATTTTCTCCAGCTTACAAACAACAAGCATTCTAACATCTGACGTTACTCCCACAGTCGATCTCGGCACATGCCACAAGCAGCTGCTGTAAATCTAATCTCATTGTGCTTCAACACATCCAAATTTTGAAAGCAGGAGTTAAAACATTGAACTGATCTGCTTTTCTGACTCAATGATTATCCATAAATCAGAGTATATCAGAACAAATCTAAAAACTTTAATGTAGGCTTTATTTTTTGTAAAATTTTTTTCAGGAGACAAATAAAAACAAGACATTCCATCATATTTCCAGTGATGGCTGAGCTCATTACTGTGGCAACTTGATAAAGTTATGTTTAATTTTAAAAGAAAATACACATTCATTAAACATACAATGATACAAATACTGATTATTGTATATACAGGTTTAATACAACAGTTTCCCCCTTAAGTTGAGTTTACTTGATTATTATAGAAATGTACCAATAACATAATTCAAACAGGAACAAACCAAGTTAACAAGCAGATAAAAATACTTGCTTTTATATATTTTCAGTCATATTTCCAAAAGTCTCTTGAAGCTCATATTTAGTTATCAAATATTGGACTTATATTTTTGATTCAGCTGTAAAAAAAAAAAAGCGAGTATATGGAAAACAAACAGTGCAGCATTTAAGCAAAAAAGGCACTTAACCAGTGCGACTCAAGAAGTGTTTTACAGATAACAGCTGAGCTAAGTGTCATATGAAAACGCCATTTTTTTTTTGTCAGGTGTAGAAATCAGCATTAGCCACCTCGTGGTTTTCTGTGTGTTGGTTCACTTCCGTGCTGCAGCTTCAGAAAGTTTCTTCAGCCTCTTCTTCAGCTCCAAGGGAAACTTCTCATAGCACTTCTTACACACTGGCTTCATGTCAAACTCCACAAACTTGTTCCTGCAGTGCAAAGAACAGCCTTAACAGACTGCAAGTTTGATCTCACGACAGCTTTAATCCACATATATGTGTCATTTAACTATGAGGTATGATAAAAAACAAGATCTGTTGCAACATAATTCAAATGTAATCCCTATTTTGTTGTTTAGCACAGATTTTATGGTTTAATTATTAACCCTTTCCTCAGTAAATTGACTCTCATTGATACAGTTGTTTATTAACTTTTTACTCTGTTTTATTTGTGACTGAACATAAATGTTGTATTAAAATAAAATATATCTATTGGTGGTGGGAAATAAAAATGACATTTTTGTTTACTCAGAGAATCAAGCTGGTGCTAAATGGTGGTTAAAGGGTTGATAACAGTTAGTTTATTTTTTCTGAGATTTTTTGCTCCAAGTTGTGTTTACAGTACCGGAACCAAGCTACACGTCATGCCGACAGGAAACTTTGGATTTACTCAGCTGAGCTGCCGGATGCGATTATGGATTTCCACCTTAAACCGGACAAACTGAGAGAGCCAAGAAACAAAGTGGGTCCTTCATCGTGCATTTGATCTGATTTTCCTGCAAATCAAAGTCTAAACCCTGATCCATGTTTCCTGCTCAGAAGTGGCTTAAACATTTATTCACCTAAACATGTTCAGTTTCACGCTTTAGCTTGGAAGGAAGGATGATGGGGATTATAGGAAGCATGGAAAACAAAAGTAAAAAACACAAGCAGACGACAAGTAAAGACAGGAACTGACCAAAGGGAGAAGACTTGAGCTGAGAGCAAAGGAAAAAGCAGAAGATCAGAGACACATGGGTATCAGTGGTTTCTTCTTCTTCTCTTTTGAGTCGCGTTCACGCTTAGCTAGTCGACGTTTCATATCATCCGGGAGGCGTTCATAGCAGTGTTTACACACCGGCTTCAGATCCACCTCTACAAACTTTTCCCTGATGGAGCAGGGAGGATGGAGAGACGCGAGGAAGAGAGGAGGGAGAGAAAGCAGTGCAAAACAGAAAATGAAGGAGAGCAGATGTGAAAATGCACAGCGACACCAGAATAATGAGAAAACAGTGAAGTCATGATGTAAATTCAGAGAGTCTGAAGATGATTTACAGAAATCAAAATAGTAGCTGTCAGTTTATTTTCACTAAAACTGTTAGAAAATGTAAAAACAGTCGTGAAAAATCAAATTAAAGCATCACAGGTGACATTGTGTTATTAATGTTGTCATGTTTAACCACTTACAAGTGCACACTGCTGCTTTTTATGGATTGAATGTGAAAAGGTTTGTGATCCCCTGAATAAAATCCACTAGATTGTCCCTAAAACAAACAATATGTTGAAACTTACTTGAGAGTGAGCTTCGTGTTACAGGTGGAACACGCAAAGCAGTTGACACACCAAGCCTTGTTGAGAGCCGACACCACTGCAAATAAAAAAAATAAATAAAAATAAAAAATATATATATATATATATATGGGGAACAGCACAGAGGAAAAGAAGGAAAGAAATAAACAATAAAACATTTCATTGGTGCTGATGTCATTTATTTTTTCAAGAATGAGATTCCTCACCGTCTCCTTCAATAACACGATTGCAGTGGTAACAAACATCGCCGAACAGCTGAGCAGGAAGAGAAACAAGATTAGGGATGACGTGACCCGTTATTTATTTTTTTCTTTTTAATTCAGCTCTTATCTCGTCTCACACCACATGCTGTTCCCAGACTCTTAAAGGATGCAAGTCACTTAAAACCAAAGACAGAAACTTTATAAGGACTAAGATCTAAAAACAGAAAAATCTATTTCCTTTTAGGTAAATGTTGCTAATTATAAATACTGCTGTTAATCCCAATGATGTATATCTAATATATTTAATAAACTGTGTGTATATAAAAAGTCTGGATTTAATGAGTTACATCAGAATAAGTTGAATAAACTGTTCTGATGTGAGTGTTACCTGGTTGTAATGGGTCTCGCAGTAGGCCAGGCCCTTTCTCTCGTAGTGACGGTGTCCCAGGAACGGTTTCTCACACTTAGCACACACAAAATGCTGCAAGCAAACCCAAAGCCAAGCACACAAGGTTAGCAAAGCTATCAGTCAGAGTACCTCACATCCAGGCCGTGTTAAAGCCAGCAGTGATGCCGGGCTTGGATAAAAATCAGACCACAACCGGATCAGTTCAGCCCAGACGTCCTGTTGCTGCGTCCATACAGAGAGGAGCGAGTGTGAACGGGAACCGCAGCGAGGTCGTGAAAGGATTTACATGAAGGGTGTAATGTAGGTTATTCTATATGATGATCATTTGTTCTGCTAATAATTGTTGTTTCAAAATCTGACAAATTTATAGAACTTTTAAGTTGAATCTAATTATTCCTAGACCTAATTATTAATTCTAATTTATTTTTAAATTATAATTAAAGTCAAGGCTTGAGAAATACAAAGTTTCCTATTTGGCCTTTAAATTCTAAATGTTGAAAATGTGATTTAATTGTAGAAATTTTGTTGAGAAAATAAAAGTTTTCAGTCAAAGACCAACCGATGGTGGAAACCCTCTATGGACGCTAGACAGGGAGACGAAGAAGCAGTCAGCTGATCTTTAATCTCCTCACCATATCAAAGTGTCTCTCACAATAAGCGCGGCCACCTCGCTCGTAAAACGGGTGGCCCTGAAACGGACGCTCGCACACAGTGCACACGTGATGCTACATGTGGGAGGGAAGAAAAAAAAACAAACAAACAAGCAGGAAAACTGAGTTTAAATCTGACAGAATAAAGAGAAACACGACGTTAAAGAGGAAAACGCAGAGAAGAAAGATTTATGAAGGAACCAAGGAGGTAAAGACAAGATGGTTCCACCTGAAGAGATGAAGACTGTAAAACAACAAGACACAAAGGTGACAAACTCCAGTTCTTGAGCGCCAGTGTCCTGCAGGTTTTAGATGTTTCTCTGCATCACCACACCTGAGTTAAACAAACCGGTCCTGAACAGGCCTCTGCAGAACTTGCGGACACGCTGAGGAAATGCTAAAATTATTATCAAAATTGAATGTAGAGAGGTTTCCAGCTCCAAGGGAAACAGATGAAAACAGAGGAGGAATCTGTGCTTCCATGTCAAATAATAAACACCAGAGAATTAAACTTAAAGCATGAACTAGGCAACACGTGACCAAGAAACTAGACATTTCAATGCCATACCTCAACGTGCCACTGCTTGCCCATGGCGTTGACCACGCGGCCCTCGATGGGTCTCCTGCAGGCCCCGCAGATGGGGACACCCATCTTATCATGGCAGGGCAGGCAGTAGAGCTCCCCCTTCAGCTCTCTGGCATCAGCTGTCAGCTCCTTACTGCAGACATCCAGGTGGAAGTTAACAGGACAGCACATGAGAAAAAAAATGCAAAGAAGAAGAATTAAAAACTAGTGTGTTTCCTAGAGTTTGTGCCGACAGCTTTGTTACCTAATTTGTCCACTAGAGGGCACCAGTAATCTTTACGTTTTTCATTTTAAGGTGGAATAAATGTTGTAAATAATTTTTTTTGTCCAAAGAGTTTATAACTTGACTATTTTTGCTGAATTTTAGACTGTCTCACCGGTTTTGTGTAATGTCTAATTTCTGACCAGTAAAATGTGTGTGTGAGTGGGAGAGAGAGCGAGAGAGAGAGAGTGTGTTTACCCGCAGTTGTTACAGTTGAAGTGATCAGGATGGTAGGGATCATTCTTGAACAGCAGAGGTCGTTCTTCAATAATGGCGTGACACTTCTGACAGACGTACTTTCCGAGCCCTCGGGCCTTCTCTCTGTTGTGACATGGACGACACAGATGCCTGATGGGGGAAACAGAAACACACTGACGGACGGAGAACGTTGCAGGTAAAATACTTTATCATCTCTGAAACGATCTTCCGCTTTCAGTGCTTTTATTACTTTAAAACCATAAACCACATAATAAATCAAACCTTTATCAAGACAGTTTAATCAGAATCTAATTATGACATCACAGTACAACCAGCAGTGAATAAATGTAACGACACTAACCGTCCAGCGTTTTTAACAAATCCAACATCTGCGAGTATGGCCTGGCAGAGATCGCAGCAGAAGCAGTCCGGGTGCCAGCTGTTATTCATTGCCTTGATTACACGACCAATAATGAACTCACCTGAACAAAGAACAAACATTTACATCAAACTGCTCAGTGGGAATTTATGGTTTTCAAAATAAAACTCTGAACAGGTCGAGAAAATAGATGAACTCACCACACTGATGGCAACAAGGAGCGAACAGCATCTGGAAGTCGTGTTCGCAGTACTTCCTGCCCTCAAACTGTCAGAACAGAGAACTTGATGAGTTCTTCCAGCAGCATGAAGGTGTTTCAGAAGTTTATGGAAAATAATTTACAGCTTTCAAAGGAATCAATCCATCCAAAAACTCGCTCGGATCAAATTCTTATTCATTCCTAAATATGTATTTAATAAAAATAAACCAACTTCATAAAGCTGTTGATGTAGAATTCAAGTTTAAATAAATAATAACTGTATTTATAACATGTACAGACGTGACTGAAAGCATCCTGGTCTAATGTTTATTGATCGAAGCTAAAAAAAACGGTTTCTGATGATCATTAAAAGCCTCGGCTCCTCTGGAGAGTCTGAGAAACATTTGATCTAGTTTCAGGGTCAGAAAAAGGACGTTTTATTGGAAGAGTGTTTCTGGTGGTTCCACAGCATGTTAACGTGCACGCTCTTCAGCTGATGTTTAAAGAATTCACTTTTTTCACATAAACTTTTGCATTAACTAAAATATTCATGGTATTAGAACCATTCCTACTAAACGTTACCCAACTTTTAGAATAACCTTTAAAGTTTCCAATGTGTGCATCTTTTAATGAGTTTGTGTCACCTCGTAGAAGAGTCCCTCTGGAAACTGCTGGAAACACTGAGCACAGACGAAGCACTGCTCGTGGTAAAGCTCGCCGTTACTGTTGACGATCTTCTCTGCGGGGGCGAAGCCGCTCTTGCAGCGCTCACACATGGCGTTGGCCAGCGCATTAGCCATGTTGCTGAAAAGGAAAAGAACAACAATCGGGACAAACACACAAACAAGAAGGAAACTTTTAGTACTTTCAGCTGTATTTAGGCTTTTAATGACATCAAGCTAAAAAAAACACATAATTATTTTAATTGAATCAGAAATCACATAAATTTGAATTGTACATTTTTATGAGATTGTTTCAAAGAGCCCCAAATTGTCAGTAAATCCCAGAGTTCCTCGGTAAAACAACATGTCAAACAGCTTGAAATGTTAATTTTTTTAAACCTGTTACCACTTTTCCCACATGATGCGAACAGCTGGAAGATTTACTTGGTAAAATGAGACGGTAAAAATGGAAAATGTGATGCAATCGCTTATCAGCACAAAAACAAGTGTGTTTCCAGATTGACTTTGGCTCTTTTTATCAGGGAATTAGTGAAGTAATAAACCTAGATGTTGTCTTTCGTGACAAGACCGAAGCGTCTAAATGTTGTGAGTGAGCTCAGAAAAACAGGGTTTAACAGGATTTTAGGCAAGAATGCTGGTGAAGTTTAAACACCGTGTAATAAAAGGAGACAAAAATATGAGGCTGGTTTAATCTGTTGTGTGTTTAATAAAAAAAAAAAACTGAATTAGCTGTAATTAGAACATTTCTTGAGGAAGTTTAATCAGAAACCAATAATGTTACTGCAAAGTGGAATTAATCGCAACGTTTTGTGACTCATTTAATTTTAAATATTGATTCTGGTTCATTTAAATCATCAGACCTAAAAAAAAAACAAATCTGATAAATGATTTGAAAACAGAATCACTTTAATATCTGCATACTGGAAGAAGATGATCCAGTTTCTAAATTAATTTTGACTAGGGATACAATGATACCACTGTTTTCAAACCAATACTTAGATCAGAAAACTTGCCAATACCGAGTACCAATGAAGATACTTCTACCAGACAAAAAAAAATGTAATGAATTGGAAGACAGATGATATACAGATGAAGAACAAATGATGGTGAACATGATAAAAAATAAAATATTAATAAAAATGACCATAAAACTAAAATTTCAGATGAAAAATAAAAATTTTCTATGAAATTATTGCAGATTTTCCACATTTTAAGTATCAGTTCATCAAAACGGTTAACTGATACGAGTACATTAGAATGATATCGGCCCTGATACCAGTATCGATTTCGGTACAATTTAATTTTGACTGCAACTTTTTAAATGTTTTGTTTCTTCATTTAAACATACAGAACATGGTGATTGTTATTGTTAAAATTTTGTTTTCATTTATCTTAAACTTGTGGTTTAAAAAGAATTTCATGAATCCAAATTGCAATACTTGGGAAAAAAAAGGAACCAGAGATCTCTGCTTTACTTTTAAATCTCTGACAGGTGAAAATCTCCTGCATGAAGATGTTTATATGAACAACACACCACTGTAGGAGTGATCAGACTCTCCTGCGTTGTTTTAAAGGTCAGATCCTTCGAAGCAAGACAAACAACCATAACGCCATCATGTGGGATTTTCAACGAGCGATACGGCCTCGTCATTTAAAGTTGGTCTAGATGAAAGTTATGTTAAACAGCCTGAGACCGTCCTGTTTTCTTCTCATTTTTGAGGTTTTATTCCAACCAGTCCCTGATTTTAACAATGTCAGCTTCAGTAAATATCTCTAATAGCATGTGACACATTAAAAAACAAGTGGTTTTATGGTATGTTGCTTAGAAAGACCACACTGAATCACACTGAATCAAGATGTTTCCAGTCTTCACGGGATGATCAGATGCATATTGTTTTTTTTCTTCTCTGTCTGGACTCGTATCAAACGCACTGAGAGACCTGCCCCGTCCGAAGGATTTATAAGAGGAAGTGATACATCCCTCAGGCATTTCCACCATCAAATCTGCCTTCAGCACCCAAAGACAAAGACAAACCAATACAGCTAAGGACAAAAAAACTTTTCTTCGTTAAATTTAACACAATTTCCTGTTTCCTCTTCACTTAATCCAGCTGATTTCAAACAGCCAGTTTTCCCTTCACTCATGTCAGGCAACAAGAGACTGATAGCGTGAGAGAGATTTTCTTTTTTTATTACTGAAAACATTTGGAAGTGACACCTGGAGAGAGTGAAACACATATGATCACCATGTTCATTTACAACAGACCTTCTGTTTGTTTTTATGTTGAAACAGAAACAAAAGCAGCTGCTTTCCTCATGAATTATTCAGAAAAGAACCTGGACATTTAAAGGCCTAATATATAGAAAATAATGGCTTTTATTTTCAACACCAGGTGACAGTAATGAGCTAAATCACAACCCAATCACTTCCACTAACCACCAGAAATGAGTATTATTCTGCACTCCAAGTCGCATTTATTAGCCAACAAAAAACGGTTCCTGTAGGGCGAAACCGAATCATAACTACAGAGCAGTTCAGTCACCGGACCAGTACCGGATCTTCTGCCCTTTCTTCTCTCACCCACACACATGCATCTCCTTTCACCCTCGCTCACTGCGCCAGAACTCACTACCAACACAAAACATCTGTGATTTATCCCCAGAAAAAAACAGCAGCGAACATTTTGCAGCAGTTAACAAACATATCTGTAATAACATTTGTGGCGATCAAAAGAAAAAAAGTCAAGAAATGCCGTGACGAAACAAGCGGTTCATGTGAACAGCGCAACTGAATCTGTCTTCGTACTTTTTTTCGAATGAGACAGTCCGATCGGTTTATTTGAATATTAAAAGCCTCCTTTTTTTTATTTTAGCAGAAGCTAACTCAGGCCATGATACTTCTTCTTTTTGAGCAGCAGATCAGGAGCTTGGTCAAAAACTGGCATACTCACTCTAGTGGTGGAAAGAGAGTACTACAAGTTTTCTGGCTCAACAAAAAATGTAAAAAAGAAGATGTTGTATAGCTCTCTAATTATGGCATTATTTTTAAAAAGCACAAAATTGGAAATTGTACATATTCTGCCTTTAAACAGCTGATTCTCTTCACTCTTGAGTCATCTATAATCCCCAAGCAGTGTGTAAATCTCACATCTTCCACTAAATAAACATTTACTCTGTTGATACATACGTCAACCCCACATTAAACACATTTGTCCTTTGAACAAAAAGCAAATATATATTGTTGTGATTAGAAACGGGCTGCAGAGCAAGCATCACATACTGTATGGCTCCACATATAGGCCTTTGCCTATAAAAGGAGTCTGGTTGTCAGGAAAGAGAAGGGATGCAGACTATCAGCTGTGTTATGATTCCCGGCCGCTCCCTCCACCCTGCACTTTCCAAGTCTTCACTTGTTACCGAGTGTTACAAGTCACCAAGTCCCAGATGCTTTGTGTCACATCCTAAACCTGTCGATGACCCAGATCAGTCAAAAATACAGTATGTATATTTAGCCCTCGTGTCTATCAAGCGCACATACTTCAAATGCCAGCGGGCATATTCTACTTTGCATAACAACCCCCCCCCCCGACCAGTTGGCGCAAAAATAGCCCTCTCTCCCTCTGGTAGCGATCACCGCTATGAGCACAAACATGGCACCCACAGCAGCCTGAGCTAATCAAACGGGTCTGTTAAGCTTCAAGCGCGTAAGAATTCTTCACATACTGTAACGCTGCAGTCAGCTCGGCGTTAACACATCAGTACCAGCCAAACTCCCTGACGCACACTCCTGCAACAACACAACTTTTTTATGTCTGAGCTGGCATCAGTTTCATAGATTAAAATGTATTACTCTCAGCCTCAAATTCAAAGGTAAAGATTTGTATTTTTATTTGTTTTTTAAGCATCACGCAAACATTTATATAATTATATATAAAATCCAACAGAAAAAGAATTTATTTTCCAACCAGTTCATCTGCCTTCGGCCACTGAAACACACACTACTTACAAGCGAGCATAAAAGTCACAAAACTCTTTATAGACTTTGACATCACTTTTCCGTCTCTGGGACTTGGACACGGGGAGCTCGGCCTCTCCTCCTCCACCTTCCTGAAACCTCTGGTGGTAGCCGTTTATCTCTCCATGATGAAAGTGATCCGGCGCTTCACCATCCTCAGGTATCGATGATGGCAGGGCGCGACCGTTCACCTCCATGCTCGTCTCCAACAGGCTGAATTGACTCTAAAAATTGATGTAATTAAACGGAAACTCTTTGTGGTCCAGTGAAAATCCTCTGTGATGGTTTGGAGTCCAGGAAAGAGTCAGCAGCGCTCTGTAAGAGCTGCGATGAAGAGAGAATGAAACACTGATCGGACTGTGCTGAGAGTTCTGACCCTCCCTCTCTCTCTCTCTCTCTCTCTCTCTCTCTTCTCTCTCTTACAGACACACACATACCGTCGCTCATGGACACAACTAACACTCCCTCTTCCTCTCATTCCCTCATTAACTCTTTCTCCTTTTTTCACACACTCTCAGCTTTCCATCCCGTCACACACGTTGTCTATTCTTGGGCTGATATTAACGAGGCCACCCTGACGCCTGTACAGATAGAGGTCACCCTGTTATCATGATCCAAACACACACACGCCTCCACACACGGATCCCAGCTGGAACTTTCATGTTTTCTGTCCCCGTGTGATTGACAGCAGGATCGGTCTCAGTAACCATCACATTAGAATCAGAAACTAATATCACAGCATTAGAACAAGTTCAGAATGGTGGCTGGATGCTGTCAGTCTCATCCTCCTGATTTTAGGTGGATCTTAAACTCATTTGTAACTTTGCAAAGGAGTTCATGTTTTCGTTGTTCACAGAATAAAAGTTCTGAACAGACATGGAGGACAGGTTAGGAATGAGTTAAGCTTTTGGGAGGAATCTGGAAAACTGCCATTGTGGAAATACTGCACCACTTTTCATGAATAACTCTTGAATTAATAAAGATATCAAAGTGATTCCAAATGCTTCAGGGATGTTTTCGTGGTCAAGGAATCCAATAATGTATAATCTCTAATAATCTATTTGTAAATCATATTATGGGGAAAATGAGCTGCTTGGTGGAGGTCCGCGCTCTCCAAGTTGTTTCAAGTTTTTAATCAAAATTCTTAAAGGGGTTATGACATCAAAATGCACTTTTTTGAGGTTTTTGGGGTATATCATGATGTGTTGTGCACTGATGAGGCCGTGTGAACGTCCAAAGCGAGTATCAAAGTTCCCGTTTGTGGGCGGTCCGCTTTGTTTCATATTTAAAAAACGGTTAAATCGGAAAGCACCATTTTTTCCTACGTGGCATTTCATCCTACGTATTTCATAGCGTCCAATAAAAGTGCACAGTGCAGTAAACAGTCCAACCCCTCACCCCACCCCCCCCACCCCCAGCCCATACACCGGTAGCTGCGTTGCGCTAGCTTGTGCTGCTGCTCTTGAGAAGAGATGGCTATGCAAACGGGGACCTGTTGTGTCCAAGGATGCTCAACCCATGCTGGAAGTTTACACTCACTCCCGAAGGATGAAAAAAACTAGAGAAGAGTGGCTGAAGTTCATTTATGGAGAAGCGCCACGCAGTTATAACCTCAATTAGAAAATATGTTCATCTCACTTCACGGAGGACTGCTTCCATAACTTGGGTGAATTCAAGTTGGGATTGTCAAAGAAACTGNCACACATACCGTCGCTCATGGACACAACTAACACTCCCTCTTCCTCTCATTCCCTCATTAACTCTTTCTCCTTTTTTCACACACTCTCAGCTTTCCATCCCGTCACACACGTTGTCTATTCTTGGGCTGATATTAACGAGGCCACCCTGACGCCTGTACAGATAGAGCTCACCCTGTTATCATGATCCAAACACACACACGCCTCCACACACGGATCCCAGCTGGAACTTTCATGTTTTCTGTCCCCGTGTGATTGACAGCAGGATAGGTCTCAGTAACCATCACATTAGAATCAGAAACTAGAACAAGTTCAGAATGGTGGCTGGATGCTGTCAGTCTCATCCTCCTGATTTTAGGTGGATCTTAAACTCATTTGTAACTTTGCAAAGGAGTTCATGTTTTCGTTGTTCACAGAATAAAAGTTCTGAACAGACATGGAGGACAGGTTAGGAATGAGTTAAGCTTTTGGGAGGAATCTGGAAAACTGCCATTGTGGAAATACTGCACCACTTTTCATGAATAACTCTTGAATTAATAAAGATATCAAAGTGATTCCAAATGCTTCAGGGATGTTTTCGTGGTCAAGGAATCCAATAATGTATAATCTCTAATAATCTATTTGTAAATCATATTATGGGGAAAATGAGCTGCTTGGTGGAGGTCCGCGCTCTCCAAGTTGTTTCAAGTTTTTAATCAAAATTCTTAACAAAGACTCTCCTGAAAAGAACACATGTTGTATTTTAGCAGGAACTTCCTGGTTAAATAAAGGTAAAATAAAACGAGCAAATAAAATATAAATACGAAGGTTAATAGCTGACTTTAACGTTATAAATCATTGTCATATACAAGCATTAATGAAGCAGAAGCTTCTACAAAACCAGGTCCGGAAAAAGGTTTGGCATGAAAAAATGTATTTTAATTCTTCCTTCAGTGCAGCGACCAGTTCACCAAGTAAAACTCTTCTTCTTCTTTCCTGTTTGCAAAAATGTACATTTATTTCTGCTTCTAAAGGACTTTAGAAGCAACTTTTAACAGCCTAAATTCCAGTTTAAAACCTAATTCTGAAGCTATTTGGATCAATTATAAAATAGCTAATCTTTCGAAATCCTATAATTCTCTAAGCGCAGGAATTCCTTTAAACCCCTAATCTGTCTCTCTTTTGGGTAAAAGATAGCTCTGCATGTGGTTGAGCTCAACTGGCTTCTCTAATTAATAACCCCTTCGCAGAACATCAAAACAACACCAGGACAGACCGGGACATACTCTCAAAAACAAGCTTGATGCTCTGACTGAGAAACAGCTGCTGTAAGGAGCCGAATCTGAACGCCGGAGTCCAGATCACGATGTGAGTCCAGCTGAAACGTGTCTCCTCGTAACAGTCTTCATGGCTCCATTCTACAAATAGACATTCAGCGGAGCCTCAATTCCAAACTGGGTGCTGGCAGCTGCTGTTTAGTGTTTGTGTGTATGACAGTTTCTTTACATAAAAGTAACTGTGTCTCCACTAAAACTGCAAAAATCATGTCATTTATTCATATTTTTTAGCTAAAATGTTTGACCCTGTATTAAAGTTTTCCAATACTGGATCCAAAAGATTTCAATCTAACAGAGAAAGAAACTGAATAAAAGTCACATGTTCTTTAGAGCCACTGGAAAACTGGTGTTGAGTGATGGGTGGACAATGGAAGGAGGGGGAGGGTGTTAAACAGGAAGTTCTCCTCTTGATTAGTGTACAGTCATTCCGCCCTAAAATCCAAACCTATGTGTTCAGTCTGATACGTCAAAGCTGCATTGTTCATGTGAACTCTCTCACATTACCGCCAACCGCATCATGTAGAGGCGGAAAATGAGTCGGAATAGTGCCGACGCCGTCGTGTTCCATCTTCCTCTGGTGCTCGTTGACATTTAAACGTGATAATGATATTCAAAATGACTGTTGAGTGAAATGAAAAGGTTAACGCCCGTTAACGTAGTCCATATTAAGTGTTTCCATCTCTGTTTCCTCCATATCAGTAGGACTGCTGACTGTTGTGACATCGTGCACGGGGGTTGCTTAAAACTCGCTCTCTTGCTTCACATGTTGAGCAGTATTAACACGTCCTTTTGTCTTTAGGTGTTCATAAAGCAATCTATGAATTCAATGTAGACGTTCTAAGATTCAGGTAGAACATGTGCGGATATGAATGTCAGGTTAGCAGCCAGAACATCACAGAGGTTACTCTTCAGATTTATGAGATTTCCTTATGGAGTCTATATAAAGGCCAGGGTGGGTCAAAGGTCGGGTCATCTGTGATACATGCTGGAAATTAGATCAGAAATAGTTTATCCGTGTTACCATCTTGGTGAGTTCTACATGGCATCAGTACATGGACTCCAAACTTTTCTTTTTTAATGGACTCTACCTTTTTTTGTTAACTTGGTCACACATTTATCTATTTGGTTTCCTACTAATAGCTTTTTTGGTTGTTGGTTTATTTGTAGTATTTTGAGATTTGGGACTTTGTCCTCAGTGATGAGGGAGCTGCTTCAGTCTGTCGTACTGAAGAAAGAGCTGAGCCAAAAGGCAAAGCTCTCGGTTTACTGGTTCTATGTGTCCCGGCCCTCACCTGGTCATGAGATCTGAATCCTGACTGACAGAAACAAGATCGTAGATACAAGCAGCTAAAAGTAGCTTCCTCTGTTGGCTAGCTGGGCTCAGCCTTAGTGATAAGAGGACGAGCTCCGTCATCTGGGAGGATGAAAGGAGTCAGCTGAGGTGATTCGGTCATTTAATTAGGATGGTTGCCTCCCCATGGAGGTTTACAGTCATGCACTTCTGGGAGGAGACTTCCAGGCAGACCTAGACTCCACTAGGGGGATTACATATCCTCTGTCCTAGGAAATCCTTTACATGGACACATATTAAAACTTACAGGACTTGTTAAAACCAATTCAGAGTGAAGCTATGTCCCATCAGACTAAATCCCTTTCTTTTTGTTCTTTAAATTCGAATCCGTCATATTATTATCCTATAGATAGACATATATGCTAATCAATAGTAAACGAGGGCTGGTGGGAGGCTTAGTACTGGTTGCTCTGGACCCCTGCTCCCAAAATAAGTGTGAATGACACATCGTATCGAACACAAGGCATGAAAAAACGCTTCGCTTCCACATACAAATTGTAAACTGTCCTCAGAGTAGCACTAAGCAAGATGGCAGCCAGCTGTCCATTGTTTTTTATTCTTTTTTTAGCAAAGAAGTAAGAATATTTAAACAAATAACTTTTTTTTCATCAGAAAATCTATCATTATCATGAACACAAAAAGAATTCCAGTGTCTTATTTTGGTTTATTTTTCTTTCACTTTGATCACTGATGATTTCATTTGTAGATGCAAACAAAAATGATCTGTTGTACTGACAGTAACATTCACCTCCATTGTGTGATGGCTCCTCCCAGATGCCTCAGAGTCCGGAGAAATTAATGTCACGTCTAACACGTGTTAAACATAAGGCATTGTATTGTTTCAGAGTGTTTTTGTGAAAGTAACTCGAGTGCTTGACAAAAGATTCCAAAGCAGATGACCAGCTGTTTCTGATGCAGTGCGGAGATCACAGACATCCAGCTCAGGCTCGAGCTGTTTCCCTTTATGAACTGAAATTCCTTCAGATAATGAGGGATAAATATGCAAAAACCACCCAAACCAACACAGTTCCAGTCTTCTTTTAAATTTGTGATGTAAAAGGAGAAGAACTGTCAGATACCTTCACAAGCGTGAAAGTGAGATAATGATCATAAATAAAAGCTGATAACTGTCATAGAGATGCAACTCCACCGACTGAGTCGAATATGTACAACACCATTAGAAATGTATTTTATGAAGTATTTTCCAGTAAAACGCTTAATGAATTAGTTTGTGAACAGATTTTAAAGTACAACCCAACAACTCTTCTGACTTTTCACTCTGCTGCACAGAAGACACGCAGATCAAACACACCCAGGTCACACACTCGTACTCACTGTGTCAACAGCGTCCATGGCAACGCAGCGCTCTGCTTGTTCTCCCCTTCGGCATAACATCATGAGTCGCACACACACATAAAACCGAACCACACACACACAGATTTGGTGACTATATAATATAATTAATGACGTTTCGATTGTCTTTTACAACTGGTCCTAGGAGACGTTTTGACCTGCGCCGCTAACGGTCCAGTTCTATTTCACTAACCTAAAGGATAATATCAACATGCTTCAGTTCTGTCCTTCATCACCTGTCCCAATCTTCAAATGGACTGATAAAATATTTACTTTATCACGTGGAAATGCATGTGGACACTGTTTGGGTTTCTAAAGCTCATAATTAAATTCATAATTAATCTGGTTGCAGCACTGACGCCTGATATCGTCCTTGTTTTCTGCTTTAAAACGATCTCAGCAGCTGAAAATCCAACCAAAACTGAACTTTTATTAGATTTAATTACAGAAAAAAATTACTGAATTTTCACGCATAAAAAGTTGCTTAAACAAAATGCTACATGTTTTATCTTGAGCTTCTGAGAATATATAAGTCATATAAGTGATTTTAATGTCCCTTTTATGTTTTGTACTTAGTTTCCATCTGGAAATAAAGATGGACACTAATCTTAATTTGTAGTTTTAACACTTAAATAAAACCTAAATAACAATGTGTTTTATACATCATGTTATACAAACTGCATATGAAAGGAGAGAGACAAAGACAGTGTTTGTGGGTTGACTGGGGACACCTCTAAAGCAGGAGCTCCTCTCTGTCCACATTCCTCACATTACTACATTCCTCCAACTACTTGAAGACATCACACACACACAAAGTCCCAGAGGTGTGGTGAAAGAAATGGGTGTTTTACAAAATAAAAAAAAAAGCTGATCTAATCAGATTGTGTAACCAAAAATGCTAATCTGTCGATGCTCCTCACACAACTTGAAGGATTTCAACCATCAGTTGCATTTTTTTTAAATCAACACTTCACCACATTTCTTCTTCTCTGGTCTAGTCAGTACAGGACAGACAAGTACAGACTTATTATGGGAGCTGATGTGCTTCGTGAGCGAAACGTTTCTTATTCGTTTTGCAACAAGCGGGTGAATCAGCTGGAGATAAGAGAGCTGATAATTAAATGATGGAAGTTTGGTGAGACACGCCTGTTTGAAAAGGTCCAAAGACGCCACATTGTTCATTTGAAATTAAAGGACAATATAAAAATTGAGAAAAATCTATTAATGCATTCACAAAGAAATAGAGTGAGAATGGTTTTATAAACAGGGTTGGGTTTAAATAAACTGCAACTGAGGATGAAAAGATCTACAAAGGGGTCTGCAGACAACGTCCACTTCAGAGGTGAAATTAGAAATCACTTTTGGATACTGACAGAATATCAACAACATAAATATGAAGCTTATAAAAACAAGAACCGGTCAGCGTCCAAGAGTTTCAAATTAAAATGAAAAGCTTGAGAACTGCTCCCACTCACCTGAGGCTGTCTCTCGCCAGACCTCCATAGCTGTCTGGTCTTTCCTGTCTTCGTCTGTACAAGTCTGAGTTGGACAACTCTTTCAGTCTCAGAGACTTCATCTCCCCTCAGCCTCGCTCCCCCTCGTTTCCTTCCTTCCTGAAAACCCTCCGTCCACAATATGAATCCAAATGAAAATGTCACTTCTTGTGTTGCTCTTGCTGTTTTTTTAAACACACACCCACAGAACACACACACACACCTTTGAAGGAGGGGTGTGGTCTCACAGCATGAACACCTATCATCTACTCCTCCCTCCTCCTTAAGCAGGTGGGTGGGGGTGGTAGATTCTGTCTCTGTTTGCCTCCTTCTTCCTCTGGTACTTTGTTCTCATAAAAATAAAAACCAGTACTTTTATTTTGTAAACTGCTTTTCAACAGAAATAAATGTCAATCAATGAATAATTCATCCGAGCAGCACGTGGGAACAAGTGTTTCTTTCTGGCTAAACACAACGCGTGATCTTTTCCAGATCAGTTGCTTCTCAGGACGTCGTAAACAGAAAACACCGAGCTGGTTTCAAAACCGGGAAAGAATTAAAGTTGAGGAAACAGATGCAAGACTGAAGGGAGGTGATGTACTCATTGCTTTTATTTTGAAAAAAATCTCACAGGATCTCATGTTGCTTTTTTCATAGACAACACAAACTTATGTTCATTTCACCTTGATGTGTACTGAAAGGTACGAGCCCAACAAACAGGCTGACTTTCAGCAGCTTGCCTTGACCTGTTCGGAATTCCACGTGCTCCTAACGACTCGCACCGGCTCCCAGATACAAGCATCATGTGTGAACGCTGAAACCTCTTTGAGGTCCAGGAGCAGCTGCTGCAGGAACACATGCTGAATCTCTTTCTGACTGTTTTATCTGACTTTCCTAAACTTTTACCAAAACATACACATTTCACACTATAAACAGAGTGACAGTTGTTTCATTTGAAGCCTGATTTTGTATTTTGGATAATAGTTTTGAGGTTTTGTGTTAAAATCTCTCATATGCTCCTTCTTATATCTCTACTGCCACTGTGTGGTCAACTTCAGTAGTACAGCTATGATTTTTTGAGATCCATTTAACTAAAGTGATGCTAAAATTAATAATGTTTGTAGCTCATTGGAAATTCTGTCTCATTCTTGTTTTTCACACTGAGATGAAAACAAAAATAAAACTTATCATCTATTCCAGTGAAGCTGAACATCTGCAACAGGAAGTTGTTTTCTTGAAGTATATTTTTATAGTTATAAATTGAGTCATACAATTTCTCGCACCCACAAGAGGAAGCACAGACACAAAGTCCAAATTACAAAGAAGATTTCGAGTTGGTTTGACAAACAAGTTGCATGACTCACTAACGAAGTGTTGCAGCCACAATCACAAGAAAAAAAGAGGTGATCATATCAAAACATCTTACCTATATTGTGCCAAACTGTAGTGAAGATGTTTCGGTTGTTTCTAAAGTCCCCACAAACCCTCCCACTGCAGTTATCACAGTCTGCATGGCCACATCACTTCCTGTTTGCAGAAGCGGAATATGTGCGTGTACAGGATGTAGTGTCCTACAGTTGTATTTTATTCATTTGGTGTTGATATCAGCAATGCTTTTATTTTTGTGGTTTGTTTGACGTGATCAAGCGGACAGGGAAATCCTTTTAAAGTCCTTGTCAAGATGTTAAAAAGCCAAACTTCCAAATGGTTATAGGAGATCCTGAGTTCTGCACAGAAAATCCTTTGCAATATCAAAAAATCTCTAAGTCGTGGATGTTCACGTGGAGAAGCAGGAGCTAATAACTCAGCTGCAGCTGGTATGAAATGAATGAACATGTTTTACACATTAAAGCATCATTAAATTAGATATGAAATAATTCAATCAGATTTAAAATTTGTTATTTCATTAAAGCCTCGATCACACTGACCAACACAGCTGCAAACATTCTATGGACTATTTTTGGACTATTTCCTGCAGCCTCTTTAACGCAGCCTCGATGGTTTTGTCCAACGCTATCTACGACCGCACAATGAAAACCCAAAGAGAAGGGTCGCCGATGGGAAGTTATCTTGGAAGAAACAGCTTACAAATTTCTGGATTTTGCTTTATTTCTGTTTTAAAAGTAAGTATAAATGCACATTGAGATGCTGTTGCTTCCAGAAAATATATATTTACTTCTCACTCTTCATGAGGTGCAGGGCAAAACGATGCAACAGCTTGGTAAAAGGTGGGACAGTCCATCTGGAGTTACGCCATAAAGTCCCCTTCTGACTCGGGGTCCAGCTCATGTAACAGAGTCTCCGGTATTAGAGGAGCTGTCTCTGGATCCATTGCTGCACCCACCAGCCCACCTGCTGCTTCCAAACAAAAGCCGCAGCTACAACCACCAAACCATCTTCTTCTTCATCCTGCAGCTGTAGGAGTTACAGTCGTATCGCTTACCTGATCAACCAGGCCCAAGTCTTTGACAGAATACTTTACAAAGACGTGCATTTGAACATAATGCAGCAGGATCTGATTGGTCAGGCTACCGTATCGCCATCTTGAAAATTACAAACTTTACCACAAATTTCTGAGCAGATGTGATGATCAACACAAATTTGGAGTTAACAGACGCTTCAATTCCCTGACAAAATGAGCCAAAAGATGTTTGATATCAGTAATAATAACTTGAACTTTTGGTGAGATGCACATAGGGGTGCCTTGACACCTTCCTCTGGTTTGCTTACCAAGATGAACAGTGCAAGATTTTGTCGTTCTGAATTCGAGCACGGTCCTACACATTGCTCAATGTTGAACTCACATTTTTCTGACCAGTAAGTCCTCACAGATTTAGAAAATGAGGGTTACGCAGATAAAACTAAAAAATGGCAACATATCAACAAAAGTGAACATTTTGCATGTTTTCCCCTTGATCTCGCAAGCTTAGCTAAGTGTGGCACCGAATTTTACTTTGTGTGTAAAAAGGGTCATATGACCACAGATTTCGACAGTATTAAACACAAGATGTAGCTGCTGAATTGCTGAAATTCAGAGAAAACAAGATGCCATATCCCTCTAAGCAGCTGCATAGTGACACAACTGCGCATGCGCACCACGGGAAAGAGTTCTGCTTCCTGTCAGGCAGTTTTTCCGTTGAACTTTCATTGTGCATTGGAATAAGTAGACTGGAGGAAGGTATTAAGGAACCCTTACTAATAGCTTAAGAACTCTATAACCCGCGAAAATTACTGAGTAAATGCATTTTTCTATTTGAATGTAAAAAATGTAGTTGGTCTTCACAAGGAGGAAAAAATAACTGTTTTCCAAATGTGTCAAACGCTTTTGGCAGTTTTTTGGCGATAACAAGGAATTAGGAATGAGAGCTTCATTCATGGAACTTTTCTTCTTCCTCCAGAAACCGAATGCAGTGTGACAGAGCAACAGTGTTTCGGTCACAACTCCAAACACGTTCTGCATTAAGTCAGAGCACACAGTTCAAGCCCACGTCTCCTAACTTCCAAACAAGGACAAGTCTGCACTGGAGGCTGAGACGTCCGTCTTAGCTTTGGTTGTATCAACACAATACAGGATCAGATAAAAATGTCATGCACCGGGAACGCAGCGGGCTTTCAGTTTCTTCCAGTGTTTTAGAGTTTTAGAATCTAAGGTTAGAGAAAAAGAAAGACCTCCTCCAAGTGGCGATTCCTAGAGAATGAATGGTCAGGAAGTGGTTTGGAAAACAGTGACTACTGTCCAGTGACTTAACGATGACATTCCTCAACAGGGAGGAGCTGGAAATGAAATAAAAAAAGGAACATCCTCTTTCCTTTTATAATAAACTGTTCATACTGTTACTTGTGAGCAGCCTGAGACAAATATAACAATATCCCTATTGTTCAGGTATAACTTTCAAAAGAAAATCCCTTTTCTGATGGAAACCTCAGCAGGTCAGGAAGAACTCAATCCCAAGCTATCTTTTATCTCAACTCCAAAAATAAACCTGCAACTCAAGAAAACAATGTAATCTTGTCATGATCAGCAGCTGAACATGTGGCATGATGCTGTTGGAACTGACATGTTATCTGAACTTTGAGGTTATAAACTGCACAAAGATGCCATTATTAAAATAACTTACATAATACATAAGCATTAAACCTCTGTAGAAGACATAAATGCATTTACATTAACTTAATGCTAAACATTAATGCAATGCTATTATTATTTTTTTTTACTTTTGGCCTTCAAAGCAATTTTTGTGTGATTTGCATACAGTAATTAGATTTTTAAAGTTAGATACCTTGACTTTCATTTTGTATATTTTTGTGATATAATCCACATTTCGTTTGCACTGACTTCACTTTTTTTATGACAATTTAAGTTTAAAAAAGTGAATCCACGTTTAGTCGCTGCTAAATTCTGCATTTAGTCGTTGTTTAGTTTATCGGACGGTAGAGGGCGCTAATTACAAATCACAGCTACAGATACATTAATGTTCATATTTAGCTCGGACATTTCAAGGTTTCGTAATAAATACAGTTCTCTATGCTATACATAAGTTAAGTTTTAACATTGTAAAGATCGGGAATATCGAAAAGTGTTTTTTGTACTGACAACACTGCGATTTTCAAAGCCCTTAAAACCCAGAGTATAGCGGGATTTTTCACCCAACGACAAACTGTCAACTTTTTCACTTTTCAAACAATTTGTCTCCGACAGTGAACTCATCACTTACCCGTTAGTCATTTCGGTAACGCCGAGCATCATTCCGCGCTCCTTACGGACCAGATGTGAGTTTTTTTTTACTTCCGTAGCAGATGTCCAGATGTTGTACAGTCCTGGATATACAGTAGGAATTCAGGCTACTGGTTTTCTCTCGCTGCAGAATGGCGAATCCGCCTCGCCTCGATATCATCAATCACGGTCCACAGCCTCTCACTTCCGGTAAAGACTTTCAAAGTAAAACAATGCATCTCAATCCCTTGTTGAGGTAACCTGTCCTTTTTATATTGAAATTTTACTCAAACATTTGATCATTTTACTGTGATTAATTTCCAATCCTGGATATAAATAAGAACTGTTATAACTAGTTTAAACTCTGTTTAAATGACATTTTTATACAAATATTGCTTGATGTACTTATATTTTTTATGTTTGGAATCAGGAAAAACTATTTTTGTAATAAAACAAACAGCTGTCAACCCTGAACTGTCTGACAAGCTAAAGGGAATCAATAAAACAAACACACAATCAACTTTTCAACAGTCTACAACTACTTTTCTCAGTCTTAAATGCAAATGCTCATGTACATTTGTTATTTTTCATGTGATATTTGTTGCAGTTGTTTGGTTTGTCATCTGGTGTTGTATTAAAGGAACACACATTCTACTATGTTGTTTTTTCTTTCTTTTTCACCTTCCTTTAATTTATTTATTGAAAGGCTTTTGACCAAAATATTCCATAGAAAGTATAAAAACAGCTCAATTTTTCAGAATAGAAAATGAACAGTGGACTTTAAAGTTAAAAAAAATGACAATGGATGAAATGATAAGGTGGATAAAGCCACTCTGAGATGAAAATGTAACACGACAATTCTCTCCAACCTGATTTCACATTATTTAAAATTTAGTTATGCTTTTATTTTGAAATCAAAGGATATTTTGTATTCGTCTGCGCGTCTGTTGTCACCTGTTTTTAAGCACATGAGCTTTTCTGAATTAGGTTTATAGTTTTTACAGGCAGTAAACAGAAGGACCCACCCTGTGAAGTCACTGCAGACTCTGTCAGATCTTTAACATCTCAGTTATTATAGACTGATGCGATTCATCATATGCGGTCTTACTCAAGCAGCTGATCTTCTCTGGACGGAAAATCGGACTTTTTCCACTTTAACGACTGGAAAAACTTTACAGAGGCTCAACGTGGCGGGAGGGTGTCGTGGAGAAACAGATCCAGGAGCAAGAAGTTTACATTAATTCAGTTTCTCTAAAAATTAGGAAAACTTCTCAAATCTGAGCAAATAAGGTTTTAAATAAACACTGCGAGGAATAACAAATGTGTAATGACACTGCTGCACAGGGAGGAATAATGGCATGTTTACCTTTAGTTCCAGAAGATTACAGTAGCTTTTATTTGTTGTTTCCTCCCATGAATGCGTCATAATTACAGAACCACATTTATTTCCTTAAAAGGTCAGTTCCTATATTCTTTTCCCTCCTTCAAGAAGGAAGGGCTGGGGACCCTCAGAGCAATAAAGCATTTAGCTACTGCAAGATTTTTATAAAGCCTTCCCTCTTTATTTAATCTTTATGTTAAACATCTATAAAACTTGTAAATATAAAGGGTGCTTTGTACTGTTTTTGTTAAAACCTGCATACAATAGGTTATTATTTATAAATCAACAACACAGAAAAGTTTTGAGTTCACTTGAATCCTTGTCAAATTTATTTAGAACTACTTTATGTAGTTTTTGCTTTCGTTACAGAGAAATGTGAACGGATCTTAGATCTCATCATTTTGAACAGTTAGTCTCTCACATCTTCTGATGTCAGCAGCCACCACAGATATAAGAGCTTAGATTAAAGTACATTCATCCCAAAACTCTGCCATTGACGATAATGTCACAAACCGAACATTAATATAAGGTACAAACGATCCAAAACTGCTGCAAATTCAGACCAAAAGAAGTTTAAACTAGTAAAATATAACAACAATCCCTCATTTTGGTCAGAGAATCATTAGAAAGTTCTTTCTTTGTGACTAAAATAAGATTTGGATAAACAAGAAAGCCTTTATGTGCCACAAAAACAGATTATTAACCACAGTATGTGGCATTGAGGCTTTTTAATAATCTATTCGAACCTTCCAGACAAAAGTGAGGATAGCATTTTCCACATTCAACAGTCAACATATTAAAATGTCCTTCAAAGCTGCAACTAACAATGTGATTTGTGACAAAATAACTTAGAAACTAGTACACGACTCAAATATCAAAATATTTCTGCAAAAGAATCAAATATCTGACAGTAACATTCAAGTAACATCAAGACCACTCACACCTACTTCCTTGATTAATCCCAAATCTGCAATCTGTGCATAACATGCAGCTTCTAGAATGTTTGGAATATAATGCAACAGGTTATTGTACTTTTGTTGCTCTGTAAGACTAACAAAAACAGAAAGGTGTTACATTTCATGTCCACTGGTGAGAGATGAATCCCCTTCTCCAAAAACGTAATCTCCTCTGATACATTCTTTGGTCCCGTGTCCCAACAGTATTATCAATGCCCCAGTTGTATTGATTTTAGAATATACAGTATCATTGTTACAGAAAAAGGCTCAGTAAATCACTGCAATGTGCTCCCAGTGTTTTATATTGATCTGGTTTGTTACCAGATCTATTTGATCCCAGACCAGCTGTGGAGATAGGAGCTCCAGCCAGAACCCCGAGACCTGCTTCCCTCCTCGTCACCTGCAGATATTTAAATAGAGTCAAAACTCAAAAAGAAGTTACATACTTCAGTTTAAATCAATTAAAGCAAATCTTTTGGCGTATTTGGACAAACACTAATCACTCATTATGCACCTTGTGCAATAGCAGCCAGTTTGCTCTTCTCCTCTGGACTAAGCTGCAACATGGTATGAATGACGGGCAGGAGCGCCTGCCGCTCGCTGCCAGAACGCAGAAAGATGAACTGTAGCAGGACGTTTTTCAGATATTCCAGGTTGGCCACGCTCTTCTCCCTCTCATGGTTTCGCTCTAGACGTCTCACTTCACTTTTTAGCAGCTGGCAGGTAGAAAAAAGATTTTATTTAATGCATATGCATGCTGTAAAAGGACATATTCAAACATTTATTATAAGTTTAGAGATGGTGTTGCAAGACTTTCTCTTATTGCCGATGCAGGAAAGTACCTCTGTAGATGAAAATTTAAATAACTTTGAGTTTGATTGTTTTGAAAGCTGCTTTCCAAGCAGTGTGCAAGACAAAGGGAGCTAAATAAGCTACTCAACAAATGTAACAAAGAATTTAGAGAATAAAATTGAGTGTGCTGAGAATTTTAAAACAATGAGATGGGGCATACAGTGGGGCAAAAAAGTATTTAGTCAGCCACCAATTGTGTAAGTTCTCCCACTTAAAAAGATCAGAGAGGCCTGTAATTTTCATCATAGGTATACCTCAACTATGAGAGACAAAATGAGGAAAAAAAATCCAGAAAATCACATTGTCTGATTTTTAAAGAATTTATTTGCAAATTATGGTGGAAAATAAGTATTTGGTCACCTACAAACAAGTAAGATTTCTGGCTTTCACAGACCTGTAACTTCTTTAAGAGGCTCCTCGGTCCTCCACTCGTTACCTGTATTAATGGCACCTGTGTGAACTCGTTATCAGTATAAAAGACACCTGTCCACAACCTCAAACAGTCACGCTCCAAATTCCACTATGGCCAAGACCAAAGAGCTGTCAAAGGACACCAGAAACAAAATTGTAGACCTTCACCAGGCTGGGAAGACTGAATCTGCAATAGGTAAGCAGCTTGGTGTGAAGAAATCAACTGTGGGAGCAATTATTAGAAAATGGAAGACATACAAGACCACTGATAATCTCCCTCGATCTGGGGCTCCACGCAAGATCTCACCCCGTGGGGTCAAAATGATCACAAGAACGGTGAGCAAAAATCCCAGAACCACACGGAGGGACCTAGTGAATGACCTGCAGAGAGCTGGGACCAAAGTAACAAAGGCTACCATCAGTAACACACTACGCCGCCAGGGACTCAAATCCTGCAGTGCCAGACGTGTCCCCCTGCTGAAGCCAGGACACGTCCAGGCCCGTCTGCGGTTTGCTAGAGAGCATTTGGATGATCCAGAAGAGGATTGGGAGAACATCATATGGTCAGATGAAACCAAAATAGAACTTTTTGGTAGAAACTCAACTTGTCGTGTTTGGAGGGGAAAGAATGCTGAGTTGGATCCAAAGAACACCATACCTACTGTAAAGCATGGGGGTGGAAACATCATGCTTTGGGGCTGTTTTTCTGCAAGGGGACCAGGACGACTGATCCGTGTAAAGGAAAGAATGAATGGGGCCATGTATCGTAAGATTTTGAGTGAAAACCTCCTTATATGTGCAAATAAATTCTTTAAAAATCAGACAATGTGATTTTCTGGATTTTTTTTCCTCATTTTGTCTCTCATAGTTGAGGTATACCTATGATGAAAATTACAGGCCTCTCTGATCTTTTTAAGTGGGAGAACTTACACAATTGGTGGCTGACTAAATACTTTTTTGCCCCACTGTA